>CM072555.1:44314604-44914604 GCA_036898215.1 Platycarya strobilacea
TCAAACCTGGAACTATCTGAATGGTCATCACTATAGCTTTTGTTAAAAACAGCCCATACGTCAACTTGACATAAAAAATACATTCCTTCATGGTTTAATTTTAGAAGACATATACATGGAACAACCTCTAGGAATGACTGATCCCGAGCATCCAAAACATGTGTGCAAGCTTCAAAAGGCTCTCTATGGTCTCAAACAAGCATCTCGTACTTGGTTTGATCAGTTTAGTGTTTTTCTTCTTAAATGTGGATTTTTTTTGTAGCCTAGCCAATTCATCTTTGTTCATTTTTCACTCTAACCTTGGAACAATAATTCTTCTTCTTTATGTAGATAATATACTCCTCACAAAGTCCTCCACAGCTCTAGTATCAACCTCCATTCAATTCTTGAGCTATGAATTCACAATGAAAGACTTGGGTCAAATTCATCACTTCCTTGGCATTGAAATCTCTCCAACATCTGATGGTCTTCATTTGTCCCAATCTCACTATGCTCTACCATCCTTGAAAGAGCCAACATGGTCGATCGTAAGTCTATGAGCACATCACTTGAAGCCAAAACCAAGATCTCATCAAATAATGTCTTGCTAGACGATCCAAGTTATTCAGAGGACTAGTTGGTGCTTTACAGTACCTAACTCTCACGATATCAAATCTTCATTCAGTGTGAATTATGCATGCTCCTACTGTTGTGCATTTAAAATGGTTCGTCATATCTTAAGATTTGTCAAAGGCACAATTGACATAGGTTTGCATTTTACTTCCAAAACAACACTTGATCTTTGTGCTTTCTCTTATTCAGATTGGGTAGGGTATCTCACCATAAGGCGATCCACCACTAGATACTATACATTTCTTGGGAAAAATCTCATCTCCTGGTGTGCAAAAAAACAACATACGATCTCTCGGTCAAGCATAAAAGCAGAGTATTGAACTATGGCAAACACAGCAGCTGAACTCACATGGATGACATTTATCTTTAAATATCTTCACATTCTATTGGAATCCACACCAACTCTCTACTGCGACAACATAAGTGCTTTTCACATGATAATAAATCTAATGTTTCATGCTCGTAGTAAACACATTGAATTAGATTATCATTTGTGCGCGAACGAGTTGCCCTTGGACTTCTCATCACTCAACATATCTCCACTACAGATCTAGTAGCATACCTCTTCACCAAACCAATGTCAAAGCCTGCACTCAATAATTTTCTAACCAAACTATGCCTCCAACCCCGGCACAGTTTGAGGGAGGGTATTGACACAACCCAACATCTCGACGTGAATTGTGGGATTCAAATGAGTGATAAGGTTGAGCATAACTATCGATGTGATAAGGTTGAAAGCTCCCACAATTCATGCTGCAATAGTATAGAGACGTTGAAGGATGAAGGATCTAATGACAACAACTTCAAACCCGAAATGGTAGCTCAACTAGTCGAGGAAATCTCAACAAAATTATTGAGCAAATCTCGGATTCAAAACAGAGCATATCTTGGAGTGTTGACGCAAAGTTTATCTCGAATCATATCTTGAAATATCGATGCGACGTATCTCGTAGAGCATATCTCGAGTGTTGACGCAACACATCTCGAATTCAAAATAACTCAAATCAATAAGGAAATAATCTCGAATTTTATGCAACCAGTTATACGGATTTTATGTAATTTGTTTTTTTTTTATGTTTTTTGGATTCTCTGTAATTTTTTACTCAATTTTTTGTTTAAATAGAGGACATGGTCCTTAACTTTCATTAACTAAGAAATAAAACATTCAGTTGTGTTCACGAATACGAAGCAGACTGACTTCTTCCTTCTCTTTTTTCATTTTATCTTCTAGTTAGTTCCCAATGATTTGTTACAAGTGCACAGGGCAAAAATTTTTGGTGATTAGCAACTTCTTGAGACAACCTAAACTTGGAGGGCCTTTATATTACCTATTCTGTGCATTTCAAAATGAACTTTAAAAATGGGAACCAAATTAGTAACACGTTTTGTAGGTATTAAGATTCATGTTTTACAATATAATAAACACCGAAAAATGCATTCTATTAGCAACAAACCATAGCTTGGCACACTCAACATTAGTGAGAGTTAATGAAGTAATAAGGAAGCACAAGATTCTTGGAAAAAAAGTGGGGTAGACTCTCACAATATTGTCGAAATCATTGGAGAGACGTTGATGGGTATTGCAACTCTAACAACAATAAATTTAAACCAAAATGATGATCCAGCAAGTCCTAAAACCAGGAAAAATCAAATCAACATGAAGATTTATCAGTTTCGGCAAATATGGAAAATCCTATCCAAAGACCAATTCAAAACTACAGAATTTTTGGAGGATGACACCAACTACAAATCTGAGAATCATTTACAGCAGATTTTATGGGATTCATTTCATTGTTTTACTTGTTTAAATACTCCTCTTGTAATGCCTAATGGTTCACGTTACCAATTATTGAATAAGAAACATATCAATTCAAACTTTCTTCTTCTTTTGTTTTTATATTTTTTCTTTTTAGTATCAAGAGCCATAATGAACCTTAGGAAACAAACCATAGCTCTTTCTTCCGCTCACCATCGCTACACTATCTCTCAATGTCGGCAACTTCATCACTCTAAGACTCACCCCAAATAACTACCCCTTATGGCGTAAGCAAGCATTAGCTCTTGCCGAAAGCCAAGAATTAGTGGGACATCTCACAAATGAAGATCCTGCACCAAACAAATATGTCATACCAGACCCAAGCAACTCCTCAAAAGCAGACAACACAAATCCTCAATTAACAGATGCGTTCATCACATGGCAAAAATATAATGGTCTTCTTCGAGGGTGGATCATTGGAACACTCTTTGAGGAAGCTCTCGACCTTGTCGTTGGTCTTGATACAACACATGCAGTTTGGGAGGCTCTCAACCACACCGACATTCAGGCATCAACACTCATGCATCAAGTAGCATTTTATAGTCAACAACAACAACGTTCTCAATTAAACAATTCAGTATATCGTGGACCAATACAAAAATTCACATCAACTGGACGTGGATTCCAAGCACAACAAAGTAAGGATTCAAGTCAAGCCTACAACTCTTCTCCTACAAGTGCACAACGCCTGGTCGTCGCATGACACCTTCCAAAAGGGAGAAATATCATGATTAGTAATGTCAATACTATGGAATGATGGGCCATATTGCAAAGATATACTGGTGAGTACCAAAAATACCAACTCCTCAAGATGAAATTCCACAAGCACTTGCGGCATTGACACTAGACAATACAATAGCAGACATGGAATGGACTATCGACATCAGAGCTTCCAATCACATGATAGATAAGTTAGGTATGTTAACTAACATTTGTCATTACTCTGGTTCCGATTCGGTGTTAATAAGAGATGGATCTTCCATGCCAATTCTTGCAATTGGAGACTCTTATATAAAACAAAAAAATCAGCATGTCCTCTAAATGATGTGTTATTAGTTCCTAATCTAAAAAAGAATTTACTCTCTGTAAGTCATCCAACCACTTAGTTTCCTGTTAATTATGAGTTTTCTAATGTGGATTTCTGTGTTAAGGAATGGAAAATAGGACAAGCAATCATGACAGGGAAACGCAAGGGTGATCTCTATGTCCTATCCACCTCACCAGAACTTTATTTCTCTAATCGCTTCAAGTCTGACACAGCAGAAGTTTGGCATCGACGCCTCGGCCACCCTCAATCTTCAGCTTTGCAAATGTTAAAAAATAAAGGGTTAATTGATGTTGTAGGGACAACAAAATCATAACATCTTTGTGATAGTTGTCAACTAGGAAAGCTTAGTCGTTTACATTTTTCTTGTTCGGAACATTCGAGTACAAGTATTTTTGAGAAAATTCATTGTGGTTTGTGGGAACCTACTCCATTCTTTCTATTGCAAAATTCAGATATTATGCTTGTTTGGTTGATGATTTTTCAAAATATACATGGATTATTCCTTTAAGAAAAAAATCTGATTTTTTCAATGTATATCTAGCCTTTGAAAAATATGTTGCTAGACAACTCAACAAGCAAATAAAAATGTGTCATTCCAATGGAGGATGTGAGTTCGTTAATTCCAAACTATCAACTCGCTCTCTTTCCACAGGCATTGTCACCAAATATCAGCTCCATATGCTCCCGAGCAAACTGGTATGGTTGAAAGATGACATATAAACTATAAGAGAATTAGGTATGACTATGTTGTTTCATTGCGATGCTCCTTTATTTTTATAGGTAGAAGCTTTTTCCACGGCGGTATATCTCATGAATCGACTACCCTCATCAACTCTTAATTTTGAAACCCCATATTTTGCATTGCTTGGAAAACATCCGGTTTATTCATCACTTCACGCCTTTGGATCTAAGTGTTTTCCATACACTTGGGATACACGGCGTCACAAATTTGACCCTAAAACGCTTCTTTGCATTTTTGTAGGTTACAGTGAAAAACATTAGGCTTATAAATATTTTCATCCAACAAGCAAAAATCATTTTTATCTCCCAACATGTTGTCTTTGATGAGCAAGTTTTTCCTTATAAGCCTACAAACAATTCTTGTATGACAACGGCAAAGCCATTGGCTATAAATATTTTTGACACTTGGTTACTACATACTGATATTTCTCTTTCTGTAGGGACACATTCGACCTTTTCCATAGCTCCATGTTTAAATCCCTTACCACAACTTCAAGACATATCAACAATCTCACAAAATTTCATGTCACCCGAACCTTCACCACAGCCTCTCCTCAATGTAGTACCTCAAACCACCACAGGAAATTTTGAAAATGATCTTCCCGAAATTGATGACAGCATTGACACATCTGAAAATCCATCACCACATGAGACACACACACACACCTAAAACCTTAGAAATATCCTACAACCAACAACCACATTAACAGGATCACCAAATCCAACACCTGCCCCTTTAGGAAACATACATCCCATGGCTACTAAATTAAAACTAGGTGTGGAAAAACCCAACCCTAAGTATGTCTTGACCACAATCACCTCTGCCAATGTACCGTGTGAGCCACAAAATATCAAAACAACCTTAGCACACTCTGGTTGGAAAGCAGCAATGAATGAATAGCTTGCTGCTCTTCATCAAAACAAAATATGGAAACTCTTTTCTCGCACATCTAACGTGAATGTCATTGGTTCAAAATGGGTATTCAAGACAAAACTCAAGCCTGATGGGACTTTAGATCGACTCAAAATGCGTTTGGTTGCAAAAAGATATCATCAAGTTGATGGAGTAGACTACAGTGAGACTTTTTCTCCCGTGATCAAACCAGAAACAATTCAGATGATTATAACTATCGCTCTTGTTAAGCAATGGTCTATTCAACAACCAGATGTAAAAATGTCTTTTTGCATGGCTTAATTTCTGAAGATCTTTATATGCAGCAACCATCAAGAATGGTAGATCCGGAACATCCAACATATGTTTGTAAACTACAAAAAGCACTATATGGGTTAAAACAAGCACCACGTGCTTGGTTTGATCGATTCCGTATTTTTCTTCTTAAATTTGGATTTTTTTAGTTTTTGCTTTCTCAGATGCAGATTGGGCAAGGTGTCCTACTACAAGACAATCAAACACAGGCTACTATATGTTCCTTGGAGGGAACCTCATCTCGTGATGTGCAAAAAAAATAACATACCATTTCGCGATTAAGCATGGAAGCAGAGTATCGCGCCATGGCTAACACAACAATTGAACTCACTTGGATGACGTTTGTGATAACCCGAATTGTTATTCTTCTTTTATTTTACTTTCATGATTGATATAATTATGTTTTATTTAGAATTGTTTTAGTAAACCTTTGAGACTTTTTGGAAACATATGAGTATATGTCTAAAGAACCTTTGATTATACTTGGAACAAAGTGATTTGATGCATATAGTTGGATATAGTTTGGAGAAATAATTTACTTAGAATTTTATCAGTTCATTCTTATATGTTAGCCCATTTGCTTTTGAGGAATTAGTGACTAAAAGCAAGTGTTGATTGGAAATAGATTTAAAATTTTCACATAATGATTTTGGTTTAAGGCATATTGGATATTCTTGATTTTTTCTATCATAGAACTCCACTTTTGAGAGATATTGACAAGTCAAAATGGAAGAGAGACATGAGAAAGGTTCAACTATCATTTCCTATGAAATTTCAAATTTTGGTTGGTAAGGAAATAGGTGGAGCCGAAAACCACCTTGTTTTGCTTTATGTGTCTAATATTTCAAATATTTTTCAAAGATATGGATGATGATGCGAAATTAGCCTAATTTTGTCATCTTCTACACAAAGGAAACTAGATGACGTATATATTTCTAGAAAATCAATTAAGGAAAACCAATGATATAAGAATTTCAGTCACACAAGTAAGGTATTTTTAAAGAATATTCCTAAGCAAAATGAGACAATCGGACTGGGTTATTTGGAAGCCATGCACCGACTTTTTCTTTTATCTTTAGCTACCATACTTTAGTTCATCTCTTAGGCTAAATACAAGGCAAGTGGAAGGAGTTGATTGGAAGAAGAAAGCTTGGACTTTTTATATATATGAATTTCGGCTGAAGTAGGAACCAAGTGGAGGAGGTGTAGCCGATTGACTTATCTTGTTGAAAATATCAAGATTTGGATAAACCCTTTATCAAGTCGTATGTCACATAAGCCTAAGGTTAAATGAGTGTTCTATGGTCTAAAGGGACACTTGGCTTCATGGGATAAAATATTAAGTTTGATCTTTGCATTTGAAAATGGTCGCCTAACACAAAATACACACATGTTCACTTGATTTTCACTTAGAAGCTCTCGGCCAACCCTCTCATCCTCTTATCCATTTCTTTCTTTCTTTCTCCTTACTTTCCCAAACCCTTTCCCTAATATAATTGAGTGAGTTCTTTCAAGAAAGTAGTCGAAAACTCTAGATTTCAAGGAAGTTGCCTTGGTTATCTCTTGATAAGTTGTAAGTGTTTCCATAACTCGACTTTAGTTCAAAGCACATGTTATATACTACTTACAACTTATCAATCACCTTTGTTTATCTACTTATCAATTGTTTGAAGAATTTTTACCAATGGTGATTGATAAGTAGTTCAAAGTGCATGTTATATTGGTAGATGATTGTAAGTGTTTAGGTTTAATCTTCTTAGAAATATCTAAGGTGATAACTTAAAACTTAGTTTAAGAGTTATTTTAGAGTTATATGATGGTATAATTAAAGATGTGATTGGAAGACGAGGTGATGAAGAGAAGTAAAGAAATGATTTTTACAAGTTTGATGAGATTTTCGGCTTAGGCTATTTTAAGGTGAAAGTTTAATTATTTTGTTTATTTCTTTAATGAAATATGTATGATTTACTTGAAATAATTGATAAGCACATATTTAGCATGTATATGCTCTGTTTTGGTAAATGCATATGTTACATGTCACATGAATCATGCATTATGCATAAAAAAAGTCCAGGTTGCATTTTTTTTTTTTGTAAAAGTCCCATGATTCATGTTATCATGATTTTTCAAAGAAAACTAGAATAAGAACAAGGAAAATAATGAGAAAAATGAAAAGTCATGTCATGACGATAAAAACAGTATGAACTACCAGATGACTGATATGCCGACGGTGAAGGCGTTTCAATCTTTCGTCAAAAAATAAAATGTTACAAAATGATGATGAAGGCGATTCGATCTGTCGTATGACTGACGTCACTAAGAGAGCTGACAGTGAAGTCAATACAATCTGTCATCATGCTATTAAATTCGACGGTGAAAGTGTTTCGATCTGCAGTTGTGATTAAAAAAAAATTACGTTAAGACGGTGAAGACGTTTCGATCTGTCGGATGACTGATGTGATTCAAGAAAATCCAACGGTGAAAGCGATTCGATCTGATGTCATTATAAAAATAATAAGAGTATGAACGAAAACACGTAACATTAAGAATTTTCGAAAAGATATGGGATACATATAAAAAGTTTGGTTACGTGTCGAAAAAAGGTCTTCTCATGAAAAACACGATATTTTATTAAAAGTGCATTGTGCATAAATCAACTTATGAGTCATATGTTCATGGATTATACATTTATTGATTGGTATATATATTGATAATGTTATTGTTGTGTTATATATGCACTTAGTGAGATTTTACAAAATCTCACTTTTTATGACTTTTACTATCATTCATTTTTAAATGATAGAAGCCCTTGCAAGATTGAATGGTACAAAAGGAAATTGAGACCTCCTAGGAGGCTCTGATGACCCCTGAGGGTCTCACTGACTATGCTGCTTTTGAGAAGATGGCGAAACTTTTTTTTATCACCTATCTAGTGTGATATGGCAGAATAGGGCAAAGTCATTGGAAGGGCGACGATGTATGGGTTGTTGCTTAGTTTTGAGCCCAGATGGCTCATTGACCCTAGACAGCGTTTATGCAACGCATATAGGAATAAGACGCCACCAAAGAGAGAAAATTAGCATGGGCCGATTCAGGTTCAATCCTAATTATACAGAAGTGAAGAAGGAACCCTTGCAGTGAGTTAAGGATATTTGTTGTATTAACTAATGTTATTATGGTCTGTATCTTTTGTTGGGAAACAAGAACTTGTTTTGGTATCATAACTTTATGCATTTTATAAAGTTTATGAGTTTGATGTAGTTATCATGTGATTACTCGCAAAGTTTTAATTCTTTGCCCATTTTAGAGATTTGACCACATTCTGTTGCGATATTTTTGGCATACTGTTAGTAAACTTAGGTGCATTTGTATTATCTTTGACATGTATGTAGGGATATGTAGCCTAGTATTACCTATCCCGACGCTTCCGTTTACATTAAATCTCAGACGTAAATTGAGGGCGTCACAACGTTCATTCTCAAAGATCTTTGAATCACAATAACATCTCCTCTCATACTCTACTGTGATAACCTCAGTGCTCTTTATATGACAGTTAACCGTGTATTCTATACCCGAGGCAAACACATAGAGTCGGATTATCATTTTGTGCGCATACGAGTTGCACATGAATTGCTTATCACTCAACATGTCTCCACTGATAACCAAGTTGTTGACCTCTTCACAAAACCAATGTCAAAAGCAACCCTTCAATATTTTCGAAACAAACTTTGCCTCCAACCTTGGCAAAGTTTGAGGGAGGGTATTAGCAACAAACCACAGCTCAGCACACTCAACATTAGTGAGAGTCAATGGAGCAATAAGGAAGCACAAGATTTTTGGAGAAAATAAGGGGAAGACTCTCTTAATATTGTCGAAGTCAGTGGAGAGACGTTGAGGAGTATTGCAGCTCTAACGGCAATAAGTTTAAACCAAAATGATGATCTAGCAAGTCCTCAAAATTAGAAAAAATCAGATCAACATGAAGATTTATCAGTTTCGGCTAATATGAAAAATCATATCCAAAGACCAATGCAAAACTGCAAAACTTTTGGAGAATAACGTCAACTACAAATCTGAAAATCATTTGTAACAGATTTTATGGGATTCATTTCATTGTTTTACTTGTTTAAATACTCCTCTTGTAATGCATAATGGTTCACATTGCCAATTATTGAATAAGAAACATATCAATTCAAACTTTCTTCTTCCTCTGTTTTTATCTTTTTTCTTCTGATTCTTGGTATGGCCTTAGATTACATTTGGGTGTTGTAAGTATTTGTGAATAGTAATAAAAAGTAAGTGAAAAGTAACATAAAATATTGAATAGTAATGAATAGTAATAAAAGTAAGTAAAAAGTAATGATAAAATAATGAATAGTAGTGAAATTTGTTGGAGAATATTGAAAAATTTTTGCTTGCCAAACCTGCCTTAAAATCTAAATGGCATTTACTACCACATATAGCATTTGATGGTTTGAGTAATGTTCTAGTCGTGTGAAGGGAACCTTAAAAATAAAAAATGTTTCCCTTCATTGATGTATTTGGATTCAATTGCAACAGAGCATGTGAGGCAAAGTGGAACCTCAAATTCCAATATATGCTGGATTCAATAATAAAATATGAGGCTGCAAATAAGACTAAACATAGGAATAACAGTAAAATAAAATGCTTTGGAACAACTACATTGATGATAATTAGGGTTTAATTTATTACCTGCCACCCTTGGAAACCTTGCAAACTTTCTGGGTTCGATTTCTTGATAGAAACCCCCACTCCAGCACCTTTCCCAAAGCCTTCCTCGCCCAACAAAGTATCTAACTCGATATTCTTAGTGGCAGTCATTAAATCCACAAATCTAATTTCTTTCAAGCTGGGTGTTCCCAAGACTTTCCCATTAGGATACGACTTTCTCCCTTTGAAAATTGACCCTTCACAGTACTGCTGCTTGCTGCTGATGACGCTATGTTCTTGCTTCTTGATGCCACTAAGGAAAGAAAACAATACGATCAAATATATAATTGAAGAAATTTTAATTAAAAGAAGTGGAACTGCAGAAATTAGGAAACCAGATGATCACAACATCTACTTACAACTTGTTCTTAAGATTAGTTTGGAATATTACCTGGAGTAGGTGGTGATGTGGTGGTGGTAGAATCAAGCTCATGAGCAAGAGATTCTTAGGCAAGACCCAATTCAAGCTATGATTCTTTACTAGGCTAATCAAACTTCAGGGCACAAGTACATTGTTCAGAATTACTAGGTCATCTGGGTTTTAATTATCACGCTATACTTCCTTTATGAACCACAACAAAAACAATAGGCAAAAACAATGGAATTAACATTAGAATTTCATTGTAATGGGTATTACAATAGAGAATTACATTAAAGGCACCCCATCTCACAGAACTCGTGAGCTACAACAACAAAATTGTTTCAATCCAAATAGATCACTAACTAAAAAATAAAATAAAAAAACAGATTACTTCACATTGCTTTATGTAAATATTTATGTTTGTATCAAATTTCAGCACCGTGGTGCCGAGCATGAAAGGGAGAATGATGATGAATATGGTGTTGGCCTTGAGCTGCAGCAGTAGAGTTGATTTTGTACTCTTTTGGCTTTTTTCCCTTGATTGCTTCAATACGTTCCAAAGCCACCACCACTTCTTTCATGGAAGGGCGGCCTTGTGGATCTGATGCCAGGCAATTTAGAGTGAGTTCTGCTGCCTGCAACACTGCCTTTGATGAATATTGGCCCTCCATCCTTCTGTCCATAATGGTTTTCAACTTTCTTTTATTAGAAAGAGATGGCTTAAGCCATTCAACCAAATTTTGCTGCTCGCCAAGCCTTTTCGTATCAAATGCCCGTAAACCTGTTAGAATTTCAAGCAGCACCACACCGAAGCCATACACATCACTCTTCACGTACAAATGACCTGTTGAATAAGAGCAATGGCAGGCATATTAGCTGGTTTCCTTGACCAAAAAATAAAAGATTTGCACTTAATGGTCAAATTATGGCTTAATTGTCGAGTTCAGTGGACATTAGAAATTCATTTGTATATTGAATTTACAAGACTTTGTTATATAATTCTCAATTTCCATAAATTTCTGAGATTTGTTAGATATATCATTACCTGTTGCTATATATTCTGGAGCAGCATAACCAAATGTGCCCATAACCCTAGTTGTCACATGGGAGTCACCACCAGTAGGCCCCAGTTTTGCCAAGCCAAAATCTGAGATTTTTGCATTGTAGTTCTGTAGGAGTAAAAACGTATATAAAAACACATAGATAAATATGCATTATAACTGTCCTATATCCAATGGTTTAAAAATATCCATTTCATATAGACGATGAGTATATTTCTTTATCAAACCACTGACTTGGTGGAAGCAACATATACCACTAGCCACCTTGATAATATATAGGAACACACCAATATTTTGCAACAGGCATGATTGGATTATTTTGTGCACTTGTGTGATAATCAAGTGATAACCTTCAACCAGTTTTCAGGTTTAGCAATCCTAGTGCCCTCTTTTATTCTTCAGAAGTCTCATGGATTAAAACCGCATTGACATTTATACTCCAACAACGAACTATTGCAAAAAGGTATCAGGTTTAGTAAACCTATTGCTCCTTTTGATCTTCAAAAGTTTCATGGACTCAACAGCATTTTCAAACTACCACTAAAACGACAGGTTCGTGTAACTTCTTCAGCAATTCTTCATAATCATCAATCAGTAAGGATGATGCTGCATTTTGTAGCCAAATCAATCAAAAGGAAACAAAAATGAATTTTGGAATAACAAGATTATCATTCATTTCAAAATAACAGCTACCTTCCTATCTGGTGTTGAATTTTGATATTATTTGCAACAATTAGAGTATTAAATACTAACATTACAGTTAGAAAAGAAGACATGAATCAAAGAAAGACTAACCCCATCAAGCAGTATATTTGAGGCCTTAAAATCTCTGTATATGACTTTCTTTTCTGAAGTGTGTAGGAAAGCCAGGCCGCGAGCTGCTCCGATAGCTATTTTTAGTCGTATGTCCCAAGAAAGCGGTTCAATTTTAGGATTCCCTGGTCAACCAAAAAAACTCATTCAGTTAACACAGTAATCCAGCAAAACAGTTTTTATTTTTTAAATTTTCTCCTCAAACTCATACTTCTAAAAAGATGATCCTCGAAGCTCCCCATCTGCATGTACTCATACACAAGTAGTAGCTCTTTTTCCTCCCAACAGTATCCCAGTAGCTTGACCAGGTTGGGATGAGATAGTCTTCCTAAAAACTTTACTTCTGACTGCACAATGAGATTGAAACAGAAAAGTAAAAAAAGATATTAGTGGCGGCAGAAATAATTAGAAAGTCCTAAAAATATACGGAACTGGTCAAACTAACCAGAGGCCCAAACTCTGCCACTAATTTTGGGCAGTAAACCAAATTCAAGAGGTCATTTCATATAACATAGGAAGTATAAAATAAGTAAGATGTTAATGCATTAGTTTTTCATGTTGAATGAGGCTTTAGTAACAGATTGGCAATTGCAAAGTTGAGAGCAACTACGTCCCGAAAGGATTTCAGCAAAACTATTAGTCCACACCCAGGATTTTAGTTGACTAGAAACAGGTATAGTGAATTACAAACTACTGAACTTTAGTAAGAGTAGATTTTCAGTCTAGTCAAGCATTACAATGGATCAAGTTCTAATCTTAATGCTATTCCTTTAGGGTCACGCCTAATCTCATTTCTATTTTTATATTCTTTCTTTTTTGTGATTAATCCGGTGTCGAAACAAACCTAAGCTCAAATTGGAACCGAATTTGTGATGGGTTGGTTGAATAGTAAGATTCCATTCTTGAAATTAACCAACATAAGTATACATCGAAAAACTCATTATTGCGCTGGCCTATATGCTAAATGGCGTTGACTAGCACATGGGCGTTTCAAGGTTAAGCAATGTGCCAGTAGCGTGAACATCGGTGGTGACCTTAAAACCAGCATCTCTTTCCCTCCATCGGTAGCAACAGAGCATGTTATAAAAGTGGGACCCCGGACCCGAATATGATATATGCTGGATTCCACAATGAGAGGAGATATGGGGCTCTACATGAACACAAAAATGATTGCAACAAGTAGCAGCTCTTTCTTCCCCATGTTTTTGTTTCATGATAATTAGTGCATAAAAATATAATCAAATATAATAGGCTGCAGAATATAGAAAAAAGACAATAAGTTACATGCTTATTAAAGACTTTGTTAATGATACTGAAAGTTAGAATTAAATACCCAACTGCTACTATATGCAGGATTCCATTCCACAATAGAATATCAGCTGTAATTAAGCCCAAACAAGATTCGAACAACTAATATCACTATCGCCTTTTCTTTTTTACTTTTCCAAAAAAAAATGTTTTCTGCAGAACATAGAAATGACAGTAAATTGAATGCTTTGTTGAGGATTCTTAGAGTTGGAATTAAATTTAATACCTCCCACTCTTGGAAACCTTGCATACTTTGTGATTTCAATTTCTTGATAGCAACAACCATGCCGGTGCCAACTTTAGAGGGTGTGAGTGTCTTCTCATCCACCCAACCCTTGAAAACTTTCCCAAAGCCTCCCTCTCCCAACAAAGAATCCGTCTTGAAATTCCTGGTCGCCGTCTTTAAATCAGAAAAGCTGAATTCTTTCAAGTTGGGCATTTCCAGGATTTTCCCATTAGGATATGACTCGTCAACGCTTCCAATTGTTCCCTCTGAAAATTGACTCTTCCCTGTACTGCTGCTTGTCGCCGATGAGCCCGTGTTCTTGCTGCTTGATGTTGCTAAGAAAAAGGAAAACAACAGAATCAAATTATAATGATTAGTAGGCATTAAAAGAAGAAATGGAAAAACAGAAATCAAAGAAGATTAATTTGGAATGCAACCTGGAGTCGTAGGTGGTGAGGTGTTGGCGGTAGGATCAGACTCATGAGCGAGAGATCCAAAGCAAATACCCATATCAACCTATGATTCTGCCGACAAGCTGAGATTAACTTGCTTATAAGTAGAGCTGTGTCCGAGGCTCGAAAAGGCAAAAGCTGAAGGAGAGAATGGAAAAGTGGAGTTCCATTATGTGTTTGCGTGTATATAAATATAATAGATAATATTTTGTGTGGATACTTTCCTTTACTCGTTGGACTTTTTTACGACGCAGTTACCATGAATTCGCCATGTTCTTTCATAGAGAGGTGACAAAGGTTCAATTTTAAAGGTAATCACTTACTTACAATTTCGTTTTTAACATTCTTTCCCCTTATCGGTCGCTGTTTTTGTCGCAATACGGTTGTCAACGAACGACTGAGCGTGTCTTGGAGATTTGTCCACCCTTTTTAGTTTTACGGCGTCCGTGTGAAAACCGAGTTGTTGGGCGTCACAAAATCACTTTTGATCGGATTTTATTTTATTTTATTTCTTCTTCTTCTAATTAAGCAAGCATGGTAACATTAAGAAAGAATAATAAAAAAAACTAGTGTTGAGGAAGAAAATTCAAAGCAAACATTCTGACCATGTTGAACAGTGAGCACATCTATTTTGAAACATGTGTAGATTTTTCAAAAATGTAGTGCGAAAATTGAACAGAAGAAAGCTCTAGCTTTAACAATACAAGTTAGGCAGTCCATGCACCCATGCATTATGATTCCTTCAGTGTGCCAAACTTTCTGTGGAAAATTACAACATCAGGACAGGATCTACACTACGTTACATAAACGAGCACACCATACTACTTTTATATATAGCTTCCAAAACCCATTTCATTCTAAATTTATCGGTCTTGATGGAGTAGTTATGTCACTCACCGCCATAAAAAACGATAAGACTATTTTTAATAAAGGAGTTATCCGATCAAACTCAATGAATCTCATATGAAAAATCTTCACTAAAAATTTGGCATGTGCGTTTGGGAATCTCACCAGTTGAGTTATTATGAGATTGAGTATGGTGTAGAAGAATATGCATGGGATGCCGTGAAAAGGGGACTTTCTGGTTCTCTTTGACACGACTATCTCCATCAATGACTAAAGTGAATTGGAATATTCTTTTTAATATACAAAATTCTGAACATTAGTTCTGCACTCTTCACGTTACTTAAAAATTTTATTTTATTTTATTTTTTACTCCTCTCTCTCTCTCTCTCTCTCTTTTATTTTACATTTTAAAAACTTTATTGTGTCGGGTGTGAATTAATTCCTGTGTAGCATAAATTTAAATATAAAACATGCATGATATAACTTTCGGAAACTTTGATGATCCGATCGAGGATGAAGGCGAGTGGAAAATTCAGGGGTTAAAAAAAAAAAATCAGCTCTTCCAGCATAAATGCAGCAAATGATATATTCTTGCAATACTTTTTTACTTTTTTCTAATTTCTTGGGTAAACAAAGTTTTCCCTTTTATATACATAATATATATATATACACACACTTGACTTTGGAAATTGGATATGAACACTACTTACTGGCTGTGGAAGTTCAGTCTTAGCTAGCTTTTTGAAAGTGGAAAACGTGATAATCAATTGAAAATGAGGGGAGACTGGAGAGGGCCATCCAGTTTAAAGTAGGGGTTGAACATGGAAATAGATGGACAAAACTAACCGTCTTACTCGGTTTCAATGACTTTGGCGTCAGTCAGGTCCAGCTACTCGTTGGTCTCTACGTGTCCATTTCTAAGTTGATTCATTTTTTTTTATTATTATATATCACCATCTAATAATTAGGAGCTGGGCCCTCGAAATTTTCGACTTTTTCCTGAATTATATATAGCTTTTTAGTTTTTAATTTGGAGGATTTTCCTTTTGTGTTTAATCTGTGCACCTCTTTATGCTAAAGCCGATGGTGGGTCCCCCGTCTCTGCCCTGGCCCCAGGGCGCTGGCATGCACCCGACTCCCATTTCTGATTGCTTTTGGAGATTTCCGTTTGGATAATAAATTCTTCTTAATTTATTTTATTTTTTATTTTATTTTTCTAATTTTTTATATAAAATATAAATTTTTATACCTATTTTTCAAATTTTATTATTTTTTTCAAAATTTAATTTAATTTTTTAAATTTTTTAATTTAAATTTTTTAATTTAAAATAATTATAATATTAAAAAATAATTTAAACTCATATTAACTTATTTTATCTTTAAATTCAAGCGAAACATCAGTGCATGTAAATGAACAAATATACGCAAATAGACATAACTGGAATTTTTTCATTCTGTTTAATTTTCTTTTTCTAAGCATGCATGATTGAAACAATTATTAATGGATATAAATGGGTCTAAAATAATTTAATTGAACCATTTATCTATTCAACTATTTCCAACGTGCGTCGCTTTTGTCTAGACTTTTTTCTCTACACTCTGCTGCCGATTTCCAGCCATTGAAGGCCGAAGGAGGGCGGATCCGCCCTCGCTCTTGCTCAGCCCTATAGAGCATTTTTAATTTATTTCTTACTATTTTTTCGGTTATTTGTCACGTTTTTATAATGTTTTGTCCACAGTCCATAAATTTTCTTATTTATTATTTGCCAGACCTCTATGACCATCACGCATCAAATAACCAGATAAAATCTACAACCAGATCTATAGATGGGAAGGGGAAAAATGTCTAACCATGTGACGCCACACTTGAAGAGCTCATTTGCCACCACGCGCGACATCTTTAGAGTCAGTGATTTCTGATCTTTCGCTCTATCCTGTTGATTTTTCCTTCAGTGTGGGACGTGCTCCTTACATACCGCCACAATCGACAATCGTCCTTTTTTGATGTATCAATTCTCTTTCGATTTACTATTTCTCGTTTTTCTTAACATAGAATTTAGGCGAAGTGAACATAGATATCTCTTTCAAACAGACCGATTCAATAGAATGCAGCGCATTTCTTCTTATTGCGACTTTTTATTACAATTCAATAGTTTGTTTTTCAAACAATTTTAAAATTTTTTTAAGCGACATTCTTTTATGAGAATTGGTGGAAGTCGTATTTTGATCCTGAAACTTTTTAAAGTATTTTTTGTGTTTTTTTTAAAATGGGATGATTTTTGAGACTCCTAATTTATTAAATGTTGTATTTTTATAATTGTTTAATTTATTTATATAATAATTGTTTTCAAAGAAAAAAAATTCATTTGATCTATTTTGCAACTAACAACTACCAGTCAGCCAGCGTATTTATTCGACGTGACAGCTAACGAGTTTACCATAAGCACGACAGTTGAGACACAAAAACAACTTGGTGCATAACATTTAATGTTGTTTATAATTTCTTCCACGCAGAAACATCCTCTGCGTGTTGAAATGTTGCGCTAGTCTCTAATAGAG
Source organism: Platycarya strobilacea (assembly GCA_036898215.1). Classification (NCBI taxonomy): domain Eukaryota; kingdom Viridiplantae; phylum Streptophyta; class Magnoliopsida; order Fagales; family Juglandaceae; genus Platycarya; species Platycarya strobilacea. Next base: position 44,332,386 of record CM072555.1, read on the forward strand.
ATATCAATTCACATAAAATAAATAAATAAATAAATAGAGATATGAATCACTTTCGTCCAGTGACCAGTACTCCGTGAGACTCAGAATATTAGTCCAATAATCTATTTAATGATGGTATAAGAAAAAGAATAATGTTATCATGTTTATTTTATTTGATATTATTTTTTATATTTTATGCTTTTTAATTTTTTTATTTAATAATTAAGAAAAGAATTATTAGTATATTAATTTTTTTTTATATTTTTTAAAATATTTTAAAATAATAAAAAAATGATGATAAAAAAATAAAAATAATAGTTGGAGCGGTATTGACCGCTGGCGGCATTATAGCACGCCTCTGAGATAAAATATTCTTCACTTCCGGTCGCGTATGGATAGTAAATGATATCGTGGATTCAAAGAGAATAATTATAAAAAAAATAAAAATAAAAAACTACCAATTCTTTTAGAGTCAATAAATATTAAATACATAGAGCTATGGTTGAACTCGACAGGGACTTCACTGCTGTATATTTCCCTATTCTGATACCTTTGATCCGGCAATGATATTCATATAACCTACAACTTTTTCATAACTATTTTACAAAATCATTTTGTAATTAATCAAATATAACAAAAATATAGCAAACTATCAGTATATCAACCGACTACTTGCTGGATATTTCTTCAACCCAATCTGTGCCATTTTCTGTCTCAACTTCATAGCTTCTTCCCATTTTCCCTCCCCAGAGTAAATGTTAGAAAGTATAACATATGAAGCATGATCATCGGCATCAAGTTCTATAATTTTTCTTGCAGATTTTTCCGCAATTTTTGTGTTTGCATAAATCCTACAAGCACCAAGTAAACTTCTCCATGCCAAAACACTTCCATCATTTTTAATGAATTGGTACGCCTCCTCAAGCTTTCCGGCCCGACCATATGCATCGACCAAGCAGGAATAATGTTCAGATTCTGGCCTAATACGATACTTCTTGTGCATCAAATTAAAGAAATATAAACTCTTTTCTGTGTAACCTGCATGGCTACAAGCTGATAAAAGAGCTAAGAATGTGATATGGTTGGGCATTAAACTCATCTTCTCCATCTCGCTGAATACTTCTATTGCCTCCAGGGCTTTCCCATGCTGTGCGAGTCCAGAAATCATGGCATTATAAGTTACTTCATTTGATTTTAAGGTTTGCTCTTCATTAAAAACTCTTCTAGATTCCTCATGGTCTCCACATTTAGCATACATATCTATGATCGAGCTCCCAACATAGACATCTCTATGAAAACCACACTTAATAATGAAAGCATGAAACTGTTTGCCCACATCTATGGCTACAACTTTCGTGCAAGCTGCAAGGCATGATGGAAGGCTATAACTGGTGAAATGGACCCCATTTGCTAGCATCTGTTTGCAAAGTTGCAGAGTCTCTAAATCATACCCATTCTGTTGATAACAACTAACTATAGAACTCCAAGAAGTTTCATCTTTCTCAACCAAATCATTGAAAGATTTATAAGCATCATCTATAGTTCCACACTCGGAGTACATGTGAATTAGTGCATTTCCAACTGGAGTTTCAAGACTCTGACTGGATTTCACTATCACGGAATGGATCTGTACACCTGTGACCATATCTGATTTACTCTGACAAGACTTCAGAACAGCAATTAGAGTGCCTGCATCAGGTTCCAGTAAGTCAGTCCAGCAAAGTTCTTTAAACATTTGGAGGCAAGAAAGAGAACCCTCCTTCATTTGAGCATAACCCAACATCATTGAGTTCCATGCTACAATATCTTTCATATCGATTTTTCTGAACAAATTCTCTGCTTCACATATATTGCCTGAATCTGCATAAAGAGCTAAAAGAACACTAGCAACAAAACAGTTTCTTCCACATCCGTTCTTTATCATTTGGGCGTGGACTTGAATTGCTGTGTTCAAGTCTCCATTCTCAGCACAACCTTTTAATGTACTTGACAATGCATGTTGGTCAGGTCTCATGCCTTGTCTACACATTTCCCTGAACAAAATGATAGCTTCCTCTCCTCGACCATTTCTCGTATGACCCGAAATGATGGAGCTCCAAACAAACATATCTTTCTCCTCCATGGAAGCAAAGACTTTCCGGCTTGAAGCCATATCACCACGCTTACCATAAAAATCCACTAAAGCACTGCCCACCACAACATCATCTTCAGCGTGAAACTTCACAGCAAGTGCATGTATTTGTTCCACCTCTCTTAATAAACAACAACACCTGAGCAAACTCGTAAAGGTAAAATCATTGGGTTCCAACTGATCAAACACCCGCATATCCGAAAACAATCTTGAGACCATACTAGAATCACCAACTTGTGCAACCGCAGAAATCATAACATTCCATGTAACTCTATCTTTGGTAAACAATCCATCAAAAACACTATACGCATCATCAAGATCATTCCCAGTCTTGGAGTACATGTCCACAAGAACGCTACCCACAAACTCATTACTCTCAAACCCCTGTTGAACCATCAAGCCATGAATTTGCTGACCCAGGTCGCGAGAACCAAGACCTGTACAAGCCCGAACGGCGATAGAAAAAGTAAATTTGTTTGGTTTATCACCCGTTTCAAGCATTCCTTTGAACATTTCCATAGCTTTTCCAAAAGACCCGTCATGAACATAAGCCGAAATCATCGAAGTCCACGTCACCACGTTCTTAAGAGGCATTTTGTCGAACAAAAAAACTGCATCATCTAAAGCCTTACATTTTGTGTAAAGGCTGAAGAGGGTGTTGGCGACATGGATTTCTGAGATTGCTCGCGAAACTAGAAGCTTTGCATGGATTTGCTTGCACTCGCTGATCGATATAGGCTTTGACTTCTTCTGAATTTGCAGTGCAATGGATGGTTCGGGCACTCTAGAGGGGATGGCGTCTATGCCTATGGCGCCTGGGAGAGAGCATGAAAAGAATTTGATCAAGGTTGACCGAAGAAGCATCCCTAGCGAACGGCTCTGAATCTCAGACTAGAAGTGTTTTAAGAACTAAATCACTTGATTTTTGCTCTAAATCGTCAAATTAACGTAGAGAAAAGGAGAAAATTAAATGAAGACGAAAATTATGAAAATATTAACAAATGCATCTCAATATTCTCATATATAGGGGAGAGGTCATGCAAATGCATACACAAATCAATTATCCATCTCTCAGAGTAAACATTTGTGATACGAAGCTACATTCTACATCTTAGACTCCCTTATTTATGTAATCCTATGTTCATTTCATTTGCCTATGAAAAACAACTCTAGCTCTGGTGCCACTTATCAAGCATGCACGTACCCTTCTAGTCATTTCTATGTATATTTGGGTTTGGATTTGGGTTTGGGTTTGTCTCTGGTGTTTCTGCCTCAAACCTAAAAGGGCAAACCTCAGAAAGGTCCAACAACAAAAGGAGTGGAGTTTGCATGTGTTAAACTTAAGGTGCTACACGACAAAGGGCTAACCTTGGATTCTAATCCCATTTTTGTTTCAAAGAAGCCAATATTATCCACAGATCCTTCGGATCACTCCACTACTGTGGATTTTACAAATTGCTCCTTTTTTTTTCTTTAGCTATTCCGGGTGTTTCACCCGAAAATTTCAGACGTAAACAACAATCAAACGGATATATTTACACGAAAAATTGCCCTTTTTTATATTTCTTTGCTGGCAGGACCTCCCTCAAATTGCCAACCAATAAAGGACATCATCCAAACTTTGTCATAAAACCCGGCTTCTTCGCCTCATGAGCCGACCCTGTTCCTTCTATCTATCGACTCGTTTTGAAGCACTTGTTTTTCAATGATCACCATCTTGTTATGGATTCTTCTGACACCCATTTCTTAAAAGCTCTCTTTGTCTTTCAAAACACTATAAACGAAGGTATCCGAATCTCATCCCAGGGGATTTGTTTTTCAAAGCACAGGCCTTTTTCTTTCTTGTTTTTCTTTTTCCAAAATGAAGAAAATTATGTCTTAAAAAGTAGTATTTCTCAACATTTGATCTTTTGTTTTTTGTGTTTTGGTTGCAGAATTGATCAGGAGCATGCATGTATACCAGTTGGAGAATGGGAAGGAAAATGAAGTTGAGAGGGGGTTTTTGTTCTCGGTCAGTGGGTCATACATGGAAATTGAAGCCAACCCAGCTCTCTTTTTGCTTAAGGTCCGGCCTTCCGAAGTGTTTCAAGGGTTTATGAACGGCTTTTGGCTTTGCATATTTGCATATCCTGCCGATCGTTCGCCTCATCCCACATGCATTCCTTCTCTGCTTTCAATCTCCAGGTACACTATTATCCGAATTCTCCATCTTTCGAAGCTTTCTTCTTCTTTTATGCCTGTCTCGATTTGAGGTACCCATTTACTAGATTGACTCATTTTAACCCAAAGGATTACCGTTTGATTTCATGATATATATATATATATAGAAGCATGATATTTCTTGGACACACGGAAACTGGTTTTTGTTAGAATAAGTGCAAAGATTGTTGTGTGGGTATATTGCGGTTTAAATAGAAGACAGCAAATAGAATCACGCAGGACCATCAAAAAGCCATTTTGGTGTTATAAGACTTTTGTAGATGGGAAACCGGTTTTAGTGGCTGAAGTAAGGCAACCGTAGCTTGTCTCAGGATAATGTGCGCCATGAGAGTTTTCCTTCTTGGGAGTTGGTTATTGACAACACTTTCCAAGTAGCCTCTCCCTCTCTTGGCCATATTCTTGAAGGCTGTTTGGGCATGAAAATAAGCAAAGGGGTTGCCATGTAAATAGTGTGTGGTGTAAAGGCTATCAAATAGCACTTCTCCTTGAAGATATTTTTAACATTTTAGCAGCAGATTGTGGACTTAAACCTTCATAACAAGCTTATCACCAATGTGGTTAACTTGGTCTTCAACAACAATCTATTGTTAGTTTTATTATATATTACGCCTTTGTGGGTGTCAGGATGCCCTCTGGAAGTTCTATGAATTGGGTTCTTTGTAGCATTTCCCTTATTTTCTCTGCTGTTCAAAACCACAAAAAAGGATAATTTTTGTGAATTTCAATTAATAAAATCATCCCTCTCCTAATTCATATTAATTTAATAGAGATTCTATCTATCATATGGTCTGAACTGCTTATCAACCCCAACTCCAGTCATGCCACTTCTTTTTTCTTTTTTTTCTTTCCAGTATGCCACTTCTTGCTGGACAATGAGTTGAACTTTCATATTGTGATTCCAAGTTGGCTGATAAACTAGCCTTTCCTGTTCCTAACTTCCTTTTTAAATCATTCAGAAATCCCAAGCTGAAGTCGGTGCCAACATTGTCCCGTGATCTTCAAATTATTTTGGAGTTGGGCTGCAGAAGGGAAGACAGAGAGCCATCACAATTTGCAGAGGAAACATGCCAAGAGAACTATGTTAATGATCATCAATCCAGGAAAAGTTTGCACGTACTTCATCAGGATCTTAACTGCCTTCCTTATCCAGCAAGCATGTCTGAATTATCTGAAGATCAACATAAGGAGCAATGTTCAACAGGTTTAATGCTTGTGCTATCTGTTTTGTGTAACTTTCTACATTGAGTCAAATCCTTGGTTTTGTTTTCCTGCTCTCTCTTTTTTCCCCGTCTAAAGCATTGCAATACCGTGGAACTGAAGTCAAGCTTTGATCTTGGCAATTCTTATATACAAAAGAGAAAAGGCTTCATCTCAGCTAGAACTTGATTAATGTTCAATAGATAATATCTTTGAAGAGAGAGTGAGAGAGAGAGCAGGTTGATAATGTCAATTTCTCTCAAAGTATTGACAATGTAGTTTGTTGTTGCAATAGTGTTGTTGACTCTATTCAGTTCCTTTTATGAAAGCAAATCATAAATGCTTATTGTTTAGGATGCAATTTCGATCTACCTTATGCAGGAAAAGAGGATTTCCTCTGGAAAAAGAATTTGAAAGTTCCATGTCATTCTTCCTTTTGACTTCAGAATTTTACTGAATTCTTCAGATTTGATATCTTAAAGATAGGATGGAAGAGTGCAGGTATTGTAGACAATAAGAAAAAGAGGGCAGCCAGTGAACACATTGCAAGCATTGCTCTATCAGATCTAGCCAAGTATTTTGATCTTCCAATCATGGAAGCTTCAAGAAATTTGAAAGTTGGACTTACAGTTCTCAAGAAGAAATGTAGAGAATTTGGCATTCCTCGTTGGCCACATAGGAAGATCAAATCCCTTGATGGTCTCATTCAAGATCTTCAGGTCCTCTCTCTTTTCCCTTACTAATATGTTTACTTTTGCTGCACAATGTTCCATACCTTTGGCTTCTGTCATTAAAGCAGTTGTACCAGATTTGTAATATAGAAGGAAATAAGAAGTATAGAAGAAAGAAAAGACGGTATGAATTCAATGCTGCTATGGCAGTAACTGTTTATAGTCAGTCCCCTGAATCAAAATTTCTCACTTTGATAAATGCTGATACAAGAATAGCTGTGATGCATTTACATTTATTACATGGCACAGTAATTCTTCTATTATACACGTATGCACGTTCACGGGTGAGCACGAATCTTAGCTTTTGAGCACACCCACAAACACATCTATCGCAATATGGTACATGAAGAGTGTATATAGACCTATTCATTTGCAGGAAGAGGCAAAACGCCAACAGAAGGAGAATGAGGCAGCTGCCGTGGTAGTGGCAAAAAGGCAAAGGATGTTGGAGAGCGAAAAAGAAAATATAGAGAGAAAACCCTTCATGGAGTTGCAAACCGAGACCAAAAGATTCAGGCAAGATGTTTTCAAAAGAAGGCATAGAGCTAGAGCTCTTAGAAACCATGGCCCATCAATCTCAAACAATCAGTTGATATAAAGAGCATAAGAGAAGAACTACAAAACAAGCATGTGCAACTTGTATAAAGGGGGTTTATATCCAGCACAGAGAGAGAAAGCCGTGTAAAGAGCGTAGGAGCAAGCAAGAACTAATTATATGCAAGTTGGCCTTTCAAATTGCACAGTTTTGTTTCCGAGTAGGGCCCTTAAACGCTATTGTCTGGTTTGCCACCATATTATATAACAACAATGTTCCACACAATCATAAAATGCCTAAACGTCGCATAAACACTTTAAAAAATAATATTTTTTTATATTTTTTTTTTTATATAAATCTCATATTTTACACTTTAAAAAAAATGTAAAAAACTTATATACTCTATATCTACAAATATTATTTCTTATTATATAATTATAAAGCCTATTTCTTTTTCATTGACATTATTGCTCTCTTCATACGCGTTGTCCTTTAGGTTGGGTTGAACCCGGTCAACTGGTCCAGCATACCGGTAGAAAACCTGATCCCTCCCCATATGGACCGCTGATTGAAATATCCCCCAATAAACATAATTTCGAATTCTTTGCACCTATGCATTACGTAAAATCCAAAAGTCAAAGTTGATCAAATGTTCTACACCAAGATACATCTTAAGAGATTTGAAAAAAAAAAAACATGTGAATCATATTTTGGAACACCAAAGATAATCCACAAGATTCAGTGCTGGCCAAAGTGCCTAATCACTGTCGGGATCTTGACGCAGCCCGTCTTGCTTCGTCTGGTGTCGAAGGAAACAGCTCCACATATCTAGACCCAATTGTCATCTTGTCTTTGCACATAGCTCTTTTAGCCTCCTCTGCAGAAACAAACTCGACATAAGCCTCTCCAGTAGCTTTCCCATCAGGGCGACATGCAATGTGTACCCTTTCTTCTATCAGCTTGAAATCCTGGAAAAATTCAACAATTTCGGGTTTTTTCACCGAAAAGGGGAGGCCACGCATCTTCAATATTTCAGTGTATTCCAGCTGGTCCTTGTCACTGAACCTCTTTGATCGAGCTGGAGGAGGGCTTCCATGATAGTCATTATCATAAATTCCTTCATAGTTTACCTCCGCAGCAACAGCATTGTAGTAATCCTGCCTCTTGCATCTGAAAACTTCCACATACCTCCGACCCATGCTCTGCCGATCTCTTTGTAAAGCAAACTCAACCTGCATTGATCCAGCGAAGACAACAAAGGCTTCTCCCGAGAACCGTCCACTCTTGTTGACAAGCAGAACATCCACAATGTCCAGTCCAGCAAAGAACTTGAAAATGTCAATGTCGGTGCAGTTGAAGGGAAGCCCCCTGAGCCGAATCACAGGAAAGGGAGGGGGTTGAGGTTGAAAGCCGCCACCATATCCATAAGGTTGAAAGCCACTTGTGCCACTGCTCACTGCGAAGTAGGGATTGGATTCCATCATTCTTTGTCTCTTTGAGCCGACCTCGTACCCGTCCGAAACCCCCCCGCTTCCCAACATTGCCCTTCAATTATAAATACCCAAAAAAGAAAAAAAAAATCCCCCACTCAACCTGTTAATAAAACCAAACCCAACCCACTATTCCTTGACACCCAACTCTTTATCATTACATTTTTTTTATCCTAAGAATAAAAGTATATGTAGAGACCTTTTTAAATAAACCAATAACATATAAACCCCAGAGAAGCCAAACATGACTATGCATAAGCAAGGAAACACAGAGTCTTACAGATCAAGTTTCAGCAGTGATAATCATCAGATCATGAAACATGGAAATACAGCAGGTTGACTAAAATTATACCTTATAAAGAACTGAAATGATATAAAAACTAATTAGGTAAGTAAAAGAATGAAAGAATTTCATATTCAGAGTTAATCAATTCACACAATTTGCTCATACCACATCGCAACTTCAGCTTAAAAACAAGCATAGATCAAGTGATATGCAAAATTAAAAAAGGAACAAGTAGGATAGGCCAGCCATCATACGACGTTCTGCTTAAAACTAGGCAATAAATCAGCCACCAACTCCTCACCAAATAAGATGTTAGTGGAACAAAGATTGAGCTCACACTTATTAAAAACAGAATTATTAAGAAATAAACATTTTTCACTTCCTGCCGCATCTTTTAGAGAGCGAACATTTGGGTCCAGATGAGATTGTATAGATGTTTATCAACTTATAACAAAATCATCTGAAATTCCTTGAATAAGACTTGTATAATACCATCATACACAACACATCAATTTATTATTGAAATATTTGATAATAAGAAGATAAATAATCTACACCGATTATTTTAATTTACATGAGTTTCCCGAAAATCAATAACATTTATCGACCCAATACCAAGCGATTAAAAGCCTAATATAATTTCCATAAAAAATTAATATCTACATTCCCATAAATATGGTTTCTTTCATAAATAAAAAATAAAAAATAAAAGAAAAAACAAAAGAGCACCAAAAGCCCTAAATCCTATGTATTATCAGAATCAGATAAGCCCAAAATCAAAACATTCCAATTTACGGCGATGCCATAGCAAGCGGCAAGAAGAGTGGCAACAAGCAAATAATAGGGGGTTTAGAACTTACCCTCTGGGTCCGTACATAGCTGCGAGGCTTTTTCGTGTGTTTTGTTGGTTAGTTTGCTTGTGTTGGTGTATTGGGTAGCCGCTTCGATTATCTGAAGAAGGGAAAAAGAAAGGTCGTATGATATAGAGAAGAGAAAGCAAAACCTTAAGGATTAAACAGAACGTCGTTGTAGTTGCGAGAGAATAGAAATTAGAAACCCTACCCTAACCGTAGCTCTTCTTCTGCCACCATCCACTTGCGTTTCACGTTTGTTTTCGAGTAGCCTTGGGTTCTTAATCTTTGACTCTTTTCCAAAATTAAAACTAAAATCAGGAGAGCTTATGTCCAATTACCTAAATAGCCTTATGGTCTTTCACCAACATTTTCCCTATCAATTACGTTTGGTATTAAAATGAGCATAAAGTCCGCAATAAAGTTATCTAATAAAGTATTTCATATTTTTATAAAAATATATGAGTCTTAGATACGAACATATTTAAATTCTTTTTTTTTTGTTTTGTTGAAGAAAAAATATGGATTGAAAAATAGAAACGAATCAACTATTCAATCCCATGATATTTAGCACAATCCCCAATCCCGGGTCGTCTTTTCTTTTTCTTTTGCGTCATTGGATACCTTTGATCTGTGTATCTCTTTGAGCCACAAAAAAAAAAAAAGGAAGAATGAATCAAATACCATATGGCATCCCCTCACAGCTCACACTCTCCTAACAATCAATTACGCATTTGGATTGAATTCTTCGAGGCTGACTTCATTATTCACCATCCATAATATGAATTTACATTCAGGCCAAATAAATAACAACAGAATAATGTACATCGTCGGATATGGCTACAACAGTGTTTAGATAACAGAGATTCTATAATTTCCGATGCACATAACTATTTTCTACTTTTAAGAGTCTGACAAGCAAGTTTGCTAACCCTCGTGGATAATAGTAACCAAGGTATTATCACAACCTGCAGCGACATTAATTAGGAAGTCAATCGCCAGAATATTCAGCAATCCCATAAGCATTAAAATACATGCTTTAAAATTGACTATTTTTTTATTTTTTATGATTTGTTCAACTGATCAAACAATTGAGCCTCAAGGCCCAACACTTTTACGTAGGATATGGCCCTAATGAGTTATGTCCTTTGTCAAACATTTGATTTAAATGCATCATGCACGCAAACAATCATAATGTGGGATAGTCGGATATCTTAAAAGAGGTCCTGATCTCCTGTTCTCCTATTTTTCAATAAAAAAGACTCAGGATCTTAAACTTATTACCGCCAGGTTCAAAGAAGATGGTTCTAAAGTGTTATGAGATTATTTAGATACATTAAGTACACAGTTTCAAGCACTAAGAGATCTTATCCTTGTACATCTGTTAAACAGTTAATAAGATAACAAATTTCATATCTTTTTTTGTTATTAAGTTGCACCAAGTGTTCTCTTCTCTTCTCTTCTCTTGCTAAAGAAACTGCAATGATATCTTTTCTGAACCATGGCCAACAACTTAATATATACTCAGTGGTCAGCAGGTATATAATGTGAGACTCAGCACAGCCATTTCTCAACAGAGAAATATAGCTAAACAAATTTCCCACGTTCCACATAGGTTTCTGTCACACCAGATGCACAGATACAACAATAAGAGTAAATGAGTCAGAGCCTATTTACCTTAACATTGTTGTTTGAGATACCACCAGTCCTCCAAGATAACACCCTCCCTGTGAAGGCGAAAAAAGGCAGATACATGTAAGTTCAAAATGAGGCAGGAAGTCTCAAATAATTTTCTTACTATTCTTGATGCCAAGAAATATTTATAAAGTGTGAAATGATTTATCATCCCAGTACGTAAGTAATACCATAAGTAACTCTATGTGCAAAGCCACTTTCAAAGGGCTCTCTCATGGGGAGCAAGAGCAGCTGGTAGACTGCTTTGTTTTGCCCAAGTAGCATATTCTTTAGTTAGTTTACAAACGGAAGATAGAATAAGCACATAAATCAAACAACAAGTCTGTAAGAGTATAAATTTCAGCAGCAAAAGGGAACTAAGTAAAATGATTAATGGCAACAAGCATTACCAAACGGTTGCACAAGTTGTTCAGGTATAATGGCAACAGGAACCCCCCAGAACCAGCAAACAAGCACAAAATATGTCAGAACCTACATGACAGAACCAAATCAATAAGCTCTTTGGAATTCAACCAAGGCAGCAAGTTCAGGTTAACTCAGCAAAATCAAATACTTCGGAAGCACCTTAAAAAGAAACAGAACTTTCAGGTGCAAACCATATGACATTCTCATTTCCTTGCCACGTGATTCTTGATCTGGAAATCAGTGAAGTGTCAGAAGCTTTCTTTTAAATAGGGAAAATGAAATTAAATTAGAAATAAAAATATATAACAAAAATCTCATAAATTTTTAAACAGGAAGACAGAGAGATCAGAAAAGAAACAGGTGGGAATTAATAATTTTGACAGGGCTATGAGATAAACAGATAAAGCAGAGAAACCTTCATAAATGCGGTGCAAAGATCTCATGAGGTTTCTTTACTTTTCTTTTCTTTCCATTTTAAGAATCGCATAGCAGGTGCATGCCGCACAACCAGCTACATTACACGTAAGTGCATTAAAAGGATAACCATTGACACAAGAAATATTTTTCTAAAGTACAATTTACACAATAAATCCAAAGAAGGTTTGCTGAAAACTCAAGATAAACAAACTGCAAAATTACAAAAAAACTGAACGACTTCCAAAACTTCTCAATCGATCAATCAAGAAATTAAAATTGATAAGACTATACATGATAAATGTCCATAAAATGAGAAAATGTAAGTTGATGAGCTGAGCTGTAGATAGTCTCACAATTTGCAAGTTCCTTCTCCTTGGCAGCTGCTAACCTCCTAAGCTTGGCAGCTTGTGCAAATGTAGATGGCCTATAATCAACAAAGAAGCAAATGATATAGATATATGGATATTTCATAAGAAAAGAAAAGATATGCATTTTCATCCATATTTAACATCTACTCTCTGAAAGGTAAATTGTTATTTAAGGCTAAAGTATTCCTTTAAAAATAAATCTAAACTCTTCCAACAACAATAAATAGAAATTGAACAAGCATAAACTTTAAAAATAAAGCAGATTAAGCTGTCTTAAAAAAATAAGGCAGATTAACTTGTACAGAAATCTACTGCTGGTTGAGAATCCTCACTGGGCAGCAAAGTGTAAGAAAATCAAGCTTTTATAAAAACAAGATTACAGTGATGCATAGTTACGTACCATTAATGGTTAAAAAAAGAATCATGAAATGTTAAAACAATGAAATGTTGTTTGATCTAATATTAAAAGAGATAAGACACTCGGAACAGCTTCCGCCCAATCAAGTAGAAATTTAATGTCAGTTCCCGAACCACTCACTCTGAAAAGAAGCTGGCCTCTTTCAAGAGTTGTTTTATCTCTACCTGCAACTGGAGTACTTCAGCAATCTTGGGTCCTCGCTAAAAAGGAACAGTATGAAAAAAAAAATGTTATCCAAGAATGACTAGAAATCACTCAAATAATTTACAACCTTAGAGTAGAATCTTTCCCCTATAATACCAGCATGTAATTATTGCAGTTAGATACCTTATTTATATTGATATGCATATAAGCTTCAATATTGCAGACAATCTTAATCTTAAATACGCTACGTTTAAGACAGCCTAAGAACCAAATTTATATATATAAGATAAGTTTCGGTTAAGCTCTGGTTCAAGGAAAGTTTAAAGTGTGATATAAAATCTCCCATCTAAGAACTAAATTCAATTATATACCTCCAATTTACAAATATAAAATGTCTATCAGATAGCATCCCGATTCCTGTACGATAATACAATACCTCTCTATTCGCAACCATCTTTTTCATAAAACACAATGAGAAATATAATTTTTAGCGAGAAGTAAAATCTATAACCAAACGTAATAAAGATAAAATAATATGAACGAACCTTTTTCAAGTGTTCGAGCCAGATGGAGACTAACTGGAAGCTGATTACAATCATGAAGACGAGAAGAGATGCAAGCGAGCCCTGATGTCCTAGGGTTTCTTCTTCTTCTTCTCCCATCTCTCTCGCTCGCTTGATCGATCGCTTCTTTAGGAAGAATCAGTTCCACGCATTCCTACGAAGCGATATGGCAGCAACTGTGACGGTTTGGAAGTAAGGACGAGATCGGTTTAATGGCCGGACGGGGCCGGGATCTGGACTCAGTCTAATGTATTATGTGGTGGTGGATCGCTCAATTAAACTTGGCCCATTTTACTATGGGTTGATGAGGAAACAATTGTTAAATAAATAAGACTTTTTAATATATTAAACATTGTTTTTTTCCCATTTAAATAAATCGGGTTTTATCACCTATGAAAATGATAGATATAATATATATATTTTTAATAATGTTTTAAATAAGGCACATTTTTACTATTCTTCATACAACCATGTTTTAATATGAGAGTACTTACATAAAGGGATGTACAATTATTCTGAGGAAATTAATCCATGTACATTTTGACTTATTTGTATAACTGTATTGTCCACAACTCTGATCAAGTACTGATCATTGAACAGTGCCGTATTTAAGAGTATTGAACTGTCTGCGCATCCATCTTCAATTATATGGAATTAATATATATTATTGACATATGCAATGGTTACATAAAATAGGTTTTTCGGTTAATAATTTATTTAATAATTGTTTTCCAACATCTTTTTGGATATTGCATATCGTGGAAACAACCGATTCCAATGATTTTGAGTTGAGTTTAATTCATAATTGGACCGGAATTAGTTCAGTTAACTGAAATTCGTAAGATTAGTAGTTAATTGAGACTTGCACAAAGGTCTCATTTAAACATCTAGTAAGAATTTAAGATGTCATTTGGATTAAGAGATAAGATGAATTAAAATGAGTTTAGTTTATTTTTTAATATTATTATTAATTTGAAATTTAAAAAAGTTAAATTAGAATTTAAAAAATATGTATGAGAATTTAAAAAAATTATAATAAAATTTATATTTTATATAAAAATAAATAAATAAAAAATATAATAAAAAAGGAGAGATAATTCAATCTCTAATCCAAACAAGGCCTAGATATTCGGTTACCCGTTTAACAACACATGTTCACTAAAGCCCAAGGAAACTATCTCAGATGATCTGAGATAAAACTATTTCAATCCCTTCGCGCGAGATGCGGTCAAGTAAACTTTGTCCCAATATCAGACGGAATGGGTTGTTGAATTTTGATTAAGATATAATTGACATTTGTCCTTATCTATCATATATATCAATATCATGACTTGAATGGATAGCCGGAGCGATATTGTTTTAAAACACATCCATACAACATATATACAAATTTTTGGGTTATTTGCTGTGACATAAAATTGAAAGTAATAATTGATCAACAGAATATCAAATCATGCATTTCATGAGTACTACATGCACTCATCATGAGCTAGCGTACTAATTCTTATTGTCTCTAGCTAGCTAACAACATTTTAATTTCAGAAAAATAAATAAATAATATTGAAACTTCGACACTGCCAATTATGAATCATGTCATCTTTATTGAGTCCAAATTATTAAAGCTACCATTTTCATTGCAAGTGAGCAAGGAGACCAGCAGCAAATTGCCTCGTCAGAACAGAATTGGCCGTATTCATAAATGGATTTGGATCGAATCATGTAAAAAGTACATACATGAGATCGAAGATAATTATGAAACGAACCTTCAATCCGCCGCAGTTCTTCTGTAACATCAATCATGGTCAGCCTAATCTCTGGATCCTCATCTACGCATGTGAGGGCAAGCTGCAGTACAGATTGCACTCGTTCCTCCAAACCTATTTGTCCATGACTCTCTGATCCACCCACCATTAATGTCGGATCCACAATTTGACTTATTGTATGATTTCTTACGTAATTTACTAAGCTCGCATCTCCTTCATCATCAGTTCGACGATTATAAGGACGTTCGCTGTTAAAATAGCCAACAGCAGCATTCCAAAATTATAGACATCTGTCTTCTCTGTTACGTTGCCGGTAGCAACATAGCTTGGGCACAAGAAGCCGATACTCCCACGCACATCGTCTACTACAAAAGTCTCACCCTCGGGGACCGAAATACAAAGCGGGAATCCAGCCAATTTGGGAACAACGTGTTGGTTTAACCAGATATTTCCCAACCTTATATCCCTATGAATGATGGGTCTGGAGAAGGTGTTATGGAGATATGCAACAGCATGAGCAATCTCCCTTGCAATCTTCAGCCTGCTCTGCCATGCCATGGGCTGATGTTCGTTCCGAGTTCCATCGTCTCTGATGGCATAGATACGATCGAAAAGGGTCCCAACGGCAGATTCATATACTAAAGTGGGCAGTTGAGTCTCGAGACAGCACCCTACTAGCTTTAAAACATTATGATGAGCGCTTACTTTTGCAGAAATGGCGATATCGGTAACGACGTACTCTTGCTCGATCGAATCTTTTTAGTACTTCTTAATGGAAATTGTTCGGTCGTCGAGAGAACCTTTGTACCAATTACAACCCTTGATTTTACTAAGAACCCGACGACCGTCAAAGTTATCGGTTGCGAACCTGAGCTCTTCATGGGAGAAACTACGAATTGGAGTAGGCTTGCCATTACAAGAGGCAACCAATTCCTCCAAGACCTTGCTTCCGTTGTCTAGAAACAGTCTTTCCCTCTCTGACTGTCTCTCATCTCGACTTCTATTCTTTTTCCGCCAATTCAAACGATCTGTACAAGAGATTACGAGCTTCTCTAATAACATGGTTTCTGTTCTAATTTAAGTTTAAACGACTCTTCTTTTTGGCCTGCATATTCATGAAAAATGATCCATCTATCATCTTATCTATATTCTATACCCTCTGATTTGCACTGATCTGCAGGGGTTGAATGTGTCCAATTAAACCGCTATTCCTTTTTCCCCCTATACCATCAACGAAAGTAGATGGAAAGTTAGTGGAAAATAAAAAGGACGCGTTTTGTTGAACTTATTGGCTTTTTCCTTTTCATTTTTTTTTTAATTTAGAATCGAGGGTCATTCATTGCAACATATTGTAGAAAAATAAATTTATTCATTATCTTCTTTCTCATCATCTATTGATATGATATTAAATAATAGGTTAATAAATAAAACATAACAAATTATCATAAAAGAATGAGAAGATGATAAAAAATAAAATGATGAGTAGCAAGTCTCATTGTAGAATATGATCTCTCACCCTCTCTTTTCCACTTTCACAGATAAGTCTTATGCCATTCAGAAATAAAATAGATAAATTAAAATAAATTTTGAAAATTGAATAAAATATAATTTTTAATATTATTATTATTTTAAAATTTAAAAAACTGTAATGATGAGATTAAGATAAATTGAGTTTATCTTCAAATCTAAACGAAAACATAATCTCTTTCTAATCTTTGTAATACTTAATTAATGAAGTTTGTTAATCCTTGTAGAACATGATATAAAAGGCAAATAGAAACTCATATATATGCTGCAGAATATAGACTGAATTTGGTAAATAAAATACTAGCCTACTATTCACAATTTATTTTTTTTATTAATATTCATAGATGATGAGCTCAGTTAAGCATCCGAACGTATTCTATCTAAATGTATTCTAAATACTTAACGATGCAAATGGACTCACGGCCCGATTGCGGCGGTCACATGAGCAAGTACATCAGTGTACATATACACAAAAATTATAATCCTCAATGAGGGATAGTTGGGATAAATTGTTTGTTACAGCATTATAAAAAAAAGTATATTGTGTGAGAGTAGATCATATGTTTGTTTCTAATTAGATGAACTGTGCAAATCCATAAGAATGATTTATATCAACCGAACAAGTAGTACTTGCAGCAAAATGGGCCGATCAAGCCCATTCTAAAACTCTTATTCCTCATCTCCATTTCGTTGTACATTCTGAATCTCCGATGGGTCATTAGCATTATGAATCATGGCAACTTGTAATTTGGATGTTTTTTAAATAAGAGGAAATATGGTGTCTGTCAGATAGCATCCCGATTCCTGTACGATAATACAATACCTCTCTATTTGCAACCATCTTCTTCATCAAACACAACGAAAAATATAATTTTTAGCAAGAAGTAAAATCTATAACCAAACGGAATAAAGATAAAATAATATGATTAAGTGAGGAAGATAAACTCTCCCAGCTATTAGAACTGCATCCTAACCTAATGTAGATGTAGGGGTGCACGTCCGACCCGACAAAACAGTATATCGATAAACCGTTTGGCCACTTAACCGATTGCCCGACCCGACAGCTTTATCGGGTAATCAGTATTCCGTTAAGTGTTTTTTTTTTTTTCTAGTTTCTTCTTCTTCTCACCCAATAACTTTAATCTTCTGAATTGTACTAGTGCTGATTCAAAATATTCAAAATAACTACTGGGTTGAAAAATATTTAATAAAAATATTAATTTTCAAATGTGGGTTATAATACAGTTGAGCATTGAGCATTGATCATTGAGCATTATATATGATATCATAACACAGTTGCAAATCATCAAACAGAGAAAAAGAAATGGCACCTATAAAAAAAAGGCTAAAATTTCATGATGAATGTCTCAAACTCTCAATCGGTCATGGTAGATACAAACACTATTCAAAATGAAAACAAATAAATGAGTCAAAACTTCTTCCTCTAAGAAATGAATCGGTCATGAAGATTGAAGAGTGCCCAAGAATCAAGATGTCCTCATCCTTGTATTAATGGAACCTACACAAAACTGAAAACCCACATAAATTTATTAAGAAACTCCCAAGATAATGTAATCAGTAATTGCAGGCTACACAACAGAACCCCACAAGCCAGTGACAAAAACCACACAACAGAAAGAGAAACAAATTAAAAAGAAAAAAGAAAAAAAGAACAAGTCCTGCATCAAAAATCATTTTTACACTTGGGCAAAAACCAAATGGAGTGCCTTCTTAATTTTTATCTGGACAGTTTGTTATTTAATGCCCATTTGATATATCTTAACAAAATAAGGCAAAGATCAGAAGAAGGAACTGTTTGGTCATGTCAAAGTCTTGGAAATAACTGGAATGCATTACCAAATTAAAAAAGCCATTAAAAAGCAAAACAAAAAACAAACAAAAAGAGAAGCAGGGAAATTGACAGGTTGTTCACATAGGAACAAGTATAGCAGTGTCTAGATTTCATAGGAACTGTTTGGTCATGTCAAAGTCTTGGAAATAACTGGAATGTCTAGATTTCATAGGAACTGTTAGAGATTTCCCGATATTTTTTCCTTTTTTTTTTTTTCTGTTTCTTGACTGATGATCGACATGATGATCTCCCTTATAACTTTTCTGCCCTCCCATCTCTTTCAATTGAAATTCTCTTCCTCAAACCCACGTGAAGAAGAAGAAGATCGATCAGTATCTGCTTCATAAACTATAAATTAAGCCTAGCCAGAAAGGTCTTGGGTCTGTATTACAAAAAATTCACATGATTTGGAGCTTAATTATTGTAAGGCCCTGGCCAGGCCTCTTACCATCTCAGCTTGTCCATAGGAAAGCGAACATCTATAAATAATATCATGGTTAAGTAAAAAAGGGCAGAAGGTGCAAATACTTTTTTGCATGATATTAAGAATATATGCATTAATTTATAAGGTGCAAAAACTTCGTTGCTGGAAGTAGGTTGTAGGATGCTTGGAGCTCTCGGACAGGACTCTCATTTCTCTACTTGCAAGTGAATATACGCTCTCTCAACAAATCCCAGAAGAAAAAATGATCTCCCCTAAACAATTCTTAAATGGTAATTCTTAAATCGTAATTAAACAAAACAAAGAAAAAATCTAACTCAGAAGTTTCCAAATGTGCAAGTCATGTTAAGCATTACCAAAACTCATATAAAAACTGACATCATTTAACTTATATAAGATTTGATATCAAATGATAAATGTTCTTGGTTGGCATCCTTTGAAGTTCAACCCAAATGAAACAGAAGGAAAAAGAAGGAAACCCAAATGAAAAATATTGCTTTGATACTGAAGGAAACAAATTACTAACTTTAATGAGATAATTTTATAGGATGAAAAAAATAAAGGGCAGACCTTGCTTAGGACTCTTAGTCTCTTAGTCTTTTTCTCAAACATTTTTCAGGCGCTGTCAATTGTATTACAGAATACAATGCCCAAAAACATTTATGTAATGTTTTTAACGAAATTCAATAGGATACCTCCAAATATATAGAAAAAAAGTAAACACAAAGCGAACGAAAGTGGAAGAGACACGCAAAACATAATGGCAAAGTCGCAGACAGTCACTTGGGAGGCTCTGGACTGGCAAAACAAATCGATGAAACAGAAATAATAAAACAAAACATGAATATAAGCGCACCGAACAAGCTGGAGAGCCTTAAGAAAATAAATCAAATCTCAGAATCTTAACCCTAATCTCCGTAGTCCTTCTGTAACATCAACGATAATTATGAAACAAACCTTTCAATCCGCCGTAGTCCTTCTGTAACATCAATCATGGTCGGCCTAATCTCCGGATCCTCATCTACGCATGTGAAGGCAAGCTGCAATACAGATTGCACTTGTTCCTCCATACCTATTTGTCCATGACTCTCTGCTCCATCCACCATTATTGCCGGATCCACAATTTGACTTATTGTATGATTTCTTACGTAATTTACTAAGCTCGCATCTCCTTCATTATCGGTTAGAAGATAACCAGGACGTTGCGCTGTTAGAATCGCCAACAGCAGCATTCCAAAACTATAGACATCTGTCTTCTCTGTTACCTTGCCGGTAGCATAATAGCTTGGGCAAACGAACCCGATAATCCCACGCACATGGTCTACTACAAAAGTTTCACCCTCGGGGACCGAAATACAGAGCGCGAATCCAGCCAATTTGGGAACATCGTGTTGGTTTAACCAGATATTTCCCAATCTTATATCCCTATGAATGATGGGTCTGGAGAAGGCGTTGTGGAGATATGCAACAGCATGAGCAATCTCCCTTGCAATCTTCAGCCTGCTCTGCCATGCCATTCGCTGATGTTCGTTCCGAGTTCCATCATCTCTGATGAAATAGATACGATTGGAAAGGTTCCCAACGGCAGACTCATATACTAAAGTGGGCAGTTGAGTCTCGAGACAGCACCCTACTAGCTTTAAAACATTATGATGAGCACTTAGTTTTGCAGAAATGGCAATCTCGGTGACGACGTACTCTTGCTCGATCGAGTTGTTTTCGTACTCCTTAATAATAATTGTTCGGTTGTCGAGAGAACCTTTGTACCATTTATGACCCACGACTATTCCACTAAGAACACGACGATCGTCAAAGTTATCGGTTGCTAACCTGAGCTCTTCATGGGAGAAGCTACGAATTGGAGTAGGCTTGCCATTACAAGAGGCAACCAGCCCTTCCAAGACCTTGCTTCCGTTGTCTAGAAACAGTCTTTCCCTCTCTGCCGGTCTCTCATCTCGGCTCTTCTTTTTCCGCCAATTCAAAAGATCTGTACAACAGATTCCCAGCTTCTCTAATAACATGGTTTCAGTTCTTTTGTGCATTGAGGTGCACGGGATAAGATTGGCTTGGACAAAATTGTGGTTGGATCTATCATCTTAGAGAAATCTTGGGTTCGGTCTGACCGAACTTTTCATTTGCAGCTCCTGTGGTTCTTGATGGTGGGCGAAACCGTCCAGCTCATCAGAATCGGAGGAAGTCGGTGATCCTACTCCTGCGACAGCGAGTCAAGGTGTCCTGTGATATGCCTCAGTGAACTTAAATCCGTTTTGGATTCGGTCCTGCGCAAGGATTAAGTGTGGCCAAAATTATTATAAAATTTTAAATTGATTTTATTTTTTATTGTATTTTTTATTATATTTTTATTATTTTATTATTTTATTATATTTTTTATTTTTTATTTTTTATTTTTTATTTTTTATTTTTTATTTTTTATATTATATTTTTTATTATTTTTTATTATATTTTTATAAGAAATTTAAGACATTGTAAAGGCGCTGGGGCGCAGCCGTCACCCATCATCTTATTTATACCCTCTTATTTGCACTGATCTGCAGGGGTTGAATTTGCCCAATTAAACCGCTGTTCCTCCCCCACTATACCATCTACGAAAGTCGGTGAAAAGTTGTGGAAAATAAAAAGGACGCGTTTTGTTGAATTTATTGGCTTTTTTTTCTTTTCTTTTTTATAAACTTAAAGTCAACGATCATTCATTGCAATATACTGTTAGAGTATACACAAAGTCTATTTTATCTAGGAGTTGGAGGAGTCGGATGTCGTGATATTATGTCATTTTTTAATTTAAAAAAAATAGAAAATGAAAATAAAATGCAACTAAAACATAAAGCACGAGAGCAAGGGCAAACATTCAATTTGACGAAGATCTTGAGAGAGAGAAAACTTTGAAGAGGTCGACTGAAGGAGATTTTCAAATCGCAATAAGATAATGCTTGAGTTTGACACTCATTTTGACTCCCACGTTGGTCGGATGTCCAGTCACAGAAAAGAGGTTTGAAAGATCTCATTTTTCGGCCGTCATGCATGCTAAGAGGAATTTCGAGGATTCATCTTCAATCAAGAAGCGAGGAATGAAAAACTTAGAATATGCTTTGATTCGGTGTTTAGAGAGAGAAACCCTCGAACAAAGCCAGCGACACCCTCCCCTTCCCTTTGCAGCTTAACCATCGCCTCCCTCCCATTTCCCTGCGCGACGAAACAGGCAGACCATTGTTGAAGTGACATTGTCGAAAATTTCTAGGAGATCGAAAACTGCGACATTGTCTGGCATGCCCTCTTACATTTATATTGAAAACACTAAAATAGATTCTTCTAGGTTTAATCGTTGGGCGAAATCGCATGCTGTTCAAAATCAGACATTTATATTGAAAGCCTTAAGAAAATCTTATATCGAACTAAGATCTAATTTTTGTTTAAGTTTGATTTTTCAAACAGATGAGAAATGCCCTTTCATCTTGAACTCGAACCCTAACTCGAGAAATCCTCCTTCGTCTTGAGTTATTAAGGTATTTTTATGTAGTTATTTTGTTGTTTTGTTCATTCTAATTGTTGTTAATTCCCTTTCATGGCAGTTCTTATTAAGTGAGTGAGATAAACTCTGCAAGCTGTTGGAACTGCATCCTAACCTAATGCAAATGCTTCATGTATATGGTTTTATTTCAACGATTATTTAGTAAATAATTATTTATTGTTCTCTAAAGTCCTGCTTTTGATTTTTGGAGGAGTACAGTGTAGGACGAATGTAGTAGGAAATAGCATAACTAGGTATCTGATATTGTTCTTACCATTTTGCATTTCAAGTACTTTGGAGAATTTAAAGATGGTGTTGTCAATTGATTCCTAAAGAAAATAAAGTAGGCCGATGAGTTTCAAGTTTTTGATTAGTTATCGAAAGTTGTTACTTGGATAAGGGACTGAGTGATTTGTTCATAATTGCTGTCAGTTACCTATTTGTATAATTGTATTATCCACAACTCTGATCAAGTGATCATTGAACAATGCCGTATTTAAGAGGATTGAACTGTCTGGGCATCCATCTTCAATTATATGGAATTAATATATATTATTGACATATGCATGGTTACATAAAATAGGCTTTTCGGTTAATAATTTATTTAACAATATTTGTTTTCCAACATCTTTTTGGATATTGCATATTGTGGAAACAACCGATTCCAAAGATTTTGAGTTGAGTTCAATTCAAAGTTGGACCGGAATTAGTTCATTTAACTAAAATTCGTAAGATTAGCGGTTAATTGAGACTTGCACAAAGGTCTCATTTAAACATGTCGTAAGAATTTAAGATGTTCGGTTACCCGTTTAACAACACATGTTCACTAGAGCCCGAGGCAAACTATCTCAAATGATCTGAGATAAAACTATTTCAGTCCCTTGGCGTGAGATGCCGTCAAGTAAACTTTGCCCCAATGTCAGACGGAATGGGTTGTTGAATTTTGATTCAGATATAATTGGCATTTGTCCTTATCTATCATATATATCAATATCATGACTTGAATGGATAGCCGGAGCGATATTGTTTTAAAACACATCCATACAACATATATACAAATTTTTGGGTTATTTGCTATGCATGAAATTGAAAGTAATAATTGATCAACAAATCAAATCATGCATTAATGAGTACTACTTGCACTCATCATGGGCTAGCGTACTAAACCTTATTGTCTCTAGCTAGCAGCTAACAACTTATTAATTTCAGGAAAATATATATATATATATATATATTGAAACTTCGACACTCCCAATGAATCATGTCATCTTTATCGAGTCCAAATTATTAAAGCTACCATTTTCATTACAAGTGATCAAAAAGATCAGCAGCAAATTGCCTCGTCAGAACAGAATTGGCCGTGTTCATAAAAGGAATTGGAATCCTGGATCATGTAAAGTACATACGTGAGATCAACGATAATTATGAAACGAACCTTTCAATCCGCCGTAGTTCTTCTGTAACATCAATCATGGTCGGCCTAATCTCCGGATCCTCATCTACGCATGTGAGGGCAAGCTGCAATACAGATTGCACTTGTTCCTGCATACCTATTTGTCCACTTTCTGATCCATCCACCATTAATACCGGATCCGCAATTTCACTTATTGCATGATTTCTTACGTAATTTACTAAGCTCGCATCTCCTTCATCATCAGTTCGACGATTATAAGGACGTTGCGCTGTTACAATCACCAACAGCAGCATTCCAAAACTATAAACATCTGTTTTCTCTGTTACCTTGCCGGTAGCAACATAGTTTGGGCACAAGAACCCGATACACCCATGCACATCGTCTTGTACAAAAGTTTCACCCTCGGGGACCGAAATACAGAGCGCGAATCCAGCCAATTTGGGAACATCGTGTTGGTTTAACCAGATATTTCCCAATCTTATATCCCTATGAATGATGGGTCTGGAGAAGGCGTTGTGGAGATATGCAACAGCATGAGCAATCTCCCTTGCAATCTTCAGCCTGCTCTGCCATGCCATGGGCTGATGTTCCTTCCGAGTTCCATCATCTCTGATGGCATAGATACGATCGGCAAGGGTCCCAGCGGCAGATTCATATACTAAAGTGGGCAGTTGAGTCTCGAGACAGCACCCTACTAGCTTTAAAACATTATGATGAGCGCTTACTTTTGCAGAAATGGCGATATCGGTGACAACGTACTCTTGCTCGATCGAATCTTTTTCATACTTCTTAATGGAAATTGTCCGGTCGTCGAGAGAACCTTTGTACCATTCATAACCCTTGATTTTATGAAGAACACGACGATCGTCAAAGTTATCGGTTGCTAACCTGAGCTCTTCATGGGAGAAGCTACGAATTGGGGAAGGCTTGCCATTACAAGAGGCAACCAGTTCCTCCAAGACCTTGCTTCCGTTGTCTAGAAACAGTCTTTCCCTCTCTGCCTGTCTCTCATCTCGACTTCTATTCTTTTTCCGCCAATTCAAACGATCTGTACAAGAGATTACGAGCTTCTCTAATAACATGGTTTCTGTTCTTTTAAGTTTAAACGACTCTTCTTTTTCGCCTGCATATTCATGAAAAATGATCCATCTATCATCTTATCTATATTCTATACCCTCTGATTTGCACTGATCTGCAGGGGTTGAATGTGTCCAATTAAACCGCTGTTCCTTTTTCCCACTATACCATCAACGAAAGTAGATGGAAAGTTAGTGGAAAATAAAGAGGACGCGTTTTGTTAAACTTATTGGCTTTTTCCTTCTTTTTTTTTTTTTTTTTTAATTTAAAGTCAATGGTCATTCATTGCAACATGTTGTAGAAGAATAAATCTATTCATTATCTTTTTTCTCATCATCTCTTGATATGACATTAAATAATAGGTCAATAAGTAAAACATAATAAATCATTTTTAATCATTTAATATCATATTATGAAAGAAAAAATCTATTCATCCTCTTACTATTCATACAACTTCTATACACTACACATTATTTTATTTTATTTTTAATTAAATATTTAATATATAAATAATGAATAAAAAAATTAATTTAATTTAAAAAGAACAAATTAAAAAATATATTAAAAAAATTTTAAAAAATTAAAGAAAAAATAAAAAATGATGGTGTATAGAGGTTGAGAGGTTGTGTAGAAGTGCTCATCATAAAATAATGAGAAGATGATAAAAAATGAAATGATGAGTAGCAAGCCTTGATGTAGAATATGATCTCTCACTTTCTCTTTTCCACTTTCACAGGCAAGCTTTATGCCACTTAGAAATAAGATAGATAAATTAAAATAAATTTTGAAAGTTGAATTAAATATAATTTTTAATATTTTTATTATTTTAAAATTTAAAACACTGTAATAATGAGATTAAGATGAATTGAGATTATTTTCAAATCTAAACAAAAGCATAATCTCTCTCTAATCTTTGTAATACTTAATTAATGAAGTTTGTTAATCCTTGTAGAACATGATATAAAAGGCAAATAGAAACTCATATATATGCTGCAGAATATAGACTGAATTTGGTAAATAAAATACTAGCCTACTACTCACAATTTATTTATTTTATTAATATTAATAGATGATGAGATCAGTTAAGCATCCGAACGTATTCTATCTAAATGTATTCTAAATACTTAACGATGCAAATGGACTCACGGCCCGATTGCGGCGGTCACATGAGCAAGTACATCAGTGTACATATACACAAAAATTATAATCCTCAATGAGGGATAGTTGGGATAAATTGTTTGTTACAGCATTATAAAAAAAAGGTATATTGTGTGAGAGTAGATCATATGTTTGTTTCTAATTAGATGAACTGTGCAAATCGATAAGAATGATTTATATCAACCGAACAAGTAGTACTTGCAGCAAAATGGGCCGATCAAGCCCATTCTAAAACTCTTCTAAAACTCTTATTTCTCATCTCCATTTCGTTGTACATTCTGAATCTCCGATGGGTCACTAGCGTTATGAATCATGGCAACTTGTAATTTGAATGTTTTTTAAATAAGAGGAAATATGGTGTCTATCAGATAGCATCCCGATTCCTGTACGATAATACAATACCTCTCTATTCGCAACTATCTTCTTCATCAAACACAATGAAAAATATAATTTTTAGCGAGAAATAAAATCTATAACCAAACGGGATAAAGATAAAATAATATGATTAAGTGAGGGAAATAAACTCTCCCAACTGTTAGAACTGCATCCTAACCTAATGTAGATGTAGGGGTGCACGTCCGACCCGACCCGACAAAACAATATATCGATAAACCGTTTGGCCACTTAACCGATTGCCCAACCCGACAGCTTTATCGGGTAATCAGGTATTCCGTTAAGTGTTTTTTTTTTTGTTAGTTTCTTCTTCTTCTCACCCAATAACTTTAATCTTCTGAATTGTACTAGTGCTGATTCAAAATATTCAACATAACTACTGGGTTGAAAAATATTTAATAAAAACATTAATTTTCAAATATATCCGTATCTTATAATATTATTATGAAATGTATTATATAAAAAATCGCCAAATGTGGATTATAATACAGTTGAGCATTGAGCATTGATCATTGAGCATTATATATAATATCATAACACAGTTGCAAATCATCAAACAGAGAAAAAGAAATGGCACCTATAAAAAAAGGCTAAAATTTCATGATGAATGTCTCAAACTCTCAATCGGTCATAGTAGATACAAACACTATTCAAAATGAAAACAAATAAATGAGTCCAAACTTCTTCCTCTAAGAAATGAATCGGTCATGAAGATTGAAGAGTGCCCAAGAATCAAGATGTCCTCATCCTTGTATTAATGGAACCTACACAAAACTGAAAACCCACATAAATTTATTAAGAAACTCCCAAGATAATGTAATCAGTAATTGCAGGCTACACAACAGAACCCCACAAGCCAGTGACAAAAACCACACAACAGAAAGAGAAACAAATTAAAAAGAAAAAAGAAAAAAAGAACAAGTCGTGCATCAAAAATCATTTTTACACTTGGGCAAAAACCAAATGGAGTGCCTTCTTAACTTTTATCTGGACAGTTTGTTATTTAATGCCCATTTGATATATCTTAACAAAATAAGGCAAAGATCAGAAGAAGGAACTGTTTGGTCATGTCAAAGTCTTGGAAATAACTGGAATGCATTACCAAATTAAAAAAGCCATTAAAAAGCAAAACAAAAAACAAACAAAAAGAGAAGCAGGGAAATTGACAGGTTGTTCACATAGGAACAAGTATAGCAGTGTCTAGATTTCATAGGAACTGTTTGGTCATGTCAAAGTCTTGGAAATAACTGGAATGTCTAGATTTCATAGGAACTGTTAGAGATTTCATGATATTTTTTCCTTTTTTTTTTTTTCTGTTTCTTGACTGATGATCGACATGATGATCTCCCTTATAACTTTTCTGCCCTCCCATCTCTTTCAATTGAAATTCTCTTCCTTAAACCCATGTGAAGAAGAAGAAGATCGATCAGTACCTGCTTCATAAACTATAAATTAAGCCTAGCTAGAAAGGTCTTGGGTCTGTATTACAAAAAAATCACATGATTTGGAGCTTAATTATTGTAAGGCCCTGGCCAGGCCTCCTACCATCTCAGCTTGTCCATAGGAAAGCGAACATCTATAAATAATATCATGATTAAGTAAAAAAGGGCAGAAGGTGCAAATACTTTTTTGCATGATATTTAGAATATATGCATTAATTTATAAGGTGCAAAAACTTTGTTGCTGGAAGTAGGTTGTAGGATGCTTGGAGCTCTCGGACAGGACTCTCATTTCTCTACTTGCTAGTGAATATACGCTCTCTCGACAAATCCCAGAAGAAAAAATGATCTCCCCTAAACAATTCTTAAATGGTAATTCTTAAATAGTAATTAAACAAAACAAAGAAAAAATCCAACTCAGAAGTTTCCAAATGTGCAAGTCATGTTAAGCATTACCAAAACTCATATAAAAACTGACATCATTTAACTTATATAAGATTTGATATCAAATGATAAATGTTCTTGGTTGGCATCCTTTGAAGTTCAACCCAAATGAAAAAGAAGGTAAAAGAAGGAAACCCAAATGAAAAATATTGCTTTGATACTGAAGGAAACAAATTACTAACTTTAATGAGATAATTTTATAGGATGAAAAAAATAAAGGGCAGACCTTGCTTATGACTCTTAGTCTCTTAGTCTTTTTCTCAAACATTTTTCAGGCGCTGTCAATTGTATTACAGAATACAATGCCCAAAAACATTTATGTAATGTTTTTAACGAAATTCAACAGAATACCTCCAAATATATAGAAAAAAAGTAAACACAAAGCGAACGAAAGTGGAAGAGAGACGCAAAACATAATGGCAAAGTCGCAGACAGTCACTTGGGAGGCTCTGGACTGGCAAAACAAATCGATGAAACCGAAATAATAAAACAAAACATGAATATAAGCGCACCGAACAAGCTGGAGAGCACTAAGAAAATAAATCAAATCTCAGAATCTTAACCCTAATCTCCGTAGTCCTTCTGTAACATCAACGATAATTATGAAACAAACCTTTCAATCCGCCGTAGTCCTTCTGT
The DNA here is from genome assembly GCA_036898215.1 of Platycarya strobilacea. Taxonomy (NCBI): domain Eukaryota; kingdom Viridiplantae; phylum Streptophyta; class Magnoliopsida; order Fagales; family Juglandaceae; genus Platycarya; species Platycarya strobilacea. Next base: position 44,361,490 of record CM072555.1, read on the forward strand.
AACATCAATCATGGTCGGCCTAATCTCCGGATCCTCATCTACGCATGTGAAGGCAAGCTGCAATACAGATTGCACTTGTTCCTCGATACCTATTTGTCCATGACTCTCTGCTCCATCCACCATTATTGCCGGATCCACAATTTGACTTATTGTATGATTTCTTACGTAATTTACTAAGCTCGCATCTCCTTCATTATCGCCAACAGGACGTTGCGCTGTTAAAATCGCCAACAGCGGCATTCCAAAACTATAGACATCTGTCTTCTCCGTTACCTTGCCGGTAGCAACATAGCTTGGGCAAACGAACCCGATACTCCCACGCACATGGTCTACTACAAAAGTTTCACCCTCGGGGACCGAAATACAGAGCGCGAATCCAGCCAATTTGGGAACATCGTGTTGGTTTAACCAGATATTTCCCAATCTTATATCCCTATGAATGATGGGTCTGGAGAAGGCGTTGTGGAGATATGCAACAGCATGAGCAATCTCCCTTGCAATCTTCAGCCTGCTCTGCCATGCCATTCGCTGATGTTCGTTCAGAGTTCCATCATCTCTGATGAAATAGATACGATTGGAAAGGTTCCCAACGGCAGATTCATATACTAAAGTGGGCAGTTGAGTCTCGAGACAGCATCCTACTAGCTTTAAAACATTATGATGAGCACTTAGTTTTGCAGAAATGGCAATGTCGGTGACGACGTACTCTTGCTCGATCGAGTTTTTTTCGTACTCCTTAATAATAATTGTTCGGTTGTCGAGACAACCTTTGTACCATTTAAGACCCACGACTATTCCACTAAGAAGACGACGATCGTCAAAGTTATCGGTTGCTAACCTGAGCTCTTCATGGGAGAAGCTACGAATTGGAGTAGGCTTGCCATTACAAGAGGCAACCAGCCCTTCCAAGACCTTGCTTCCGTTGTCTAGAAACAGTCGTTCCCTCTCTGCCGGTCTCTCATCTCGGCTCTTCTTGTTTTTACGCCAATTCAAAAGATCTGTACAAGAGATTCCCAGCTTCTCTAATAACATGGTTTCAGTTCTTTTAGTTTAAACGAATCTTCTTTTTGGCCTGCATATTCATGAAAAATGTTCCATCTATCATCTTATCTATACCCTCTGATTTGCACTGATCTGCAGGGGTTGAATGTGTCCAATTAAATCGCTGCTCCTTTTTCCCCCAATACCATCTACGAAAGTAGATGGAAAGTTGGTGGAAAAATAAAAAGACGCGTTTTGTTGAACTTATTGGCTTTTTTTTCTTTTTCTTTTTTAATTTTTTTATAAATTTAGAGCCAACGATCATTCTTTGCAACATATTAACATATTGTTGGAGTCTACACGGAATCTATTTTATGGTGGAGTTGGCAGAATCGGATAATGTGACATTATGTCATCCTCTGATTAAAAAAATAAATGAAAATGAAAACAAAACGCAATGAAAACACGAATCGCGGGAGCACGGCCAAACATTCAATTCGACGGAGTTATAGACCCCGTTTATATTCGAAAATAAGCTCAACTCATCTTCATTTCATTATTATATTTTTATAATTTTTAATATAAAACACAAATTCCTATATACTTTTTTTAAATCTCAATACACCTTTTTCAAATCTCAATCCACATTTTTCAAATCCTAAAATAATAATAATATTAAAAAATAAACTAAACTAAACTCATCTTAACTCATCTCATCTCTAAATCCAAGCGGGGCCATAGAGAGAGAGAGAGAGAACCACGAAGAGGGTGAGCGAAAGGGATTTTCGAATCGTAGCAAGAGAACGGTAGAGTTTGACACCTATTCTGACTCCCACGTTGGCCGGATGTCCAATCACAAGAAAGAGGTTTGAAAGCTCTCATTTTTCGGCCGTCGTGTGTGTTAAGAGGGATTTCGAGGATTCATCTTCAACCAGGAAGAGATGAGTGAGAACTCAGGAGTATGCTTCGATTCGGCATTTAGAGAGAGAAACCTTCGAACAAAGCCAGCCCTCCCCCCCCTCCCCTCCCCTCCCCTCCCCTCCCCTCCCCTTTGCAGCTTCAGCCATCGCCTTCCTCCCCTTCCCTTCCCTTTGCAGCTTTAGCCATCACCTTCCTCCACTTTTCCTGTGCGACAAAACAGGTAGACCATTGTTGAAACGACATTGCCAAAAATTTCTATGAGATCAAAAAATGTGATATCGTCTGGTATGCCCTCTTACATTTATATTGAAAACCTTAAAATAGATTTTTCTGGGTTTATTCATTGGGCGAAATCTCATGCTATTCAAAATCAGACATTTGTATTGAAAACCCTAAAGAAATCTTATATCGAACTAAGATCTAATTTTTGTTTGAGTTTGATTTTTCAAACAGATGAGTTTTACGTGCATAGAAGTCATTCTTCACCTTGATTCACTTACCCATGCTTCGTGAATGATTTGCCTAAATTTTAGTTTATACAATTTGAGTTTAATGCATACCAACTACTGCTCTGTCAAAGATGGCAATACAGGGTACCCTATTCTCTAAGATGGGAAATAAAACTTGTTGGCAAATTTGTATATGGTGGTGGGTGATCATTCGGTGTCATTTGTCTAAATAATTAAACGTGTAATCATTGCCTATATTGGGTGTATTACTTGCCAAAAAATGACACTGGACATTCAGATAAAAAAAAAATAAGACAATAGTTTGATGAAATCAAGCCCACGAGCACATGCTATAAAGTTGAAAAAGAAGAAGAAAAAAAGACGGTTCCTTGGATCAAATGGATTGATATTGGTAAAAAAAAAACTATCCAATAATGAATTAACAAACGTCCCAAAAATTTTAATTGCTAAAAAATATTAGATTAGTCATTTGCATATTTTTACTCAATTACACATTCTTGGCATAGTGAGTTTATGCATGAGAGGAACACAAAAATAATTAAAGTAGGAAGTTTTTGGGATAATTGTTGGTAGAGGTCTTTGCTGTTAGATGTTGACAGTATCAATGGGAAGTAATTTTTTCCCCCTACTTTGTTTGAGCTTCTAATAACTTTTTATGGGCACCATATATGTTTTTATTTAGTAAATATTTCCAATAATAATTCAAACAGTTCATATTATAACACAGAAACAACAAATATATATAGCCTTTTTGAGTTTACTCAGACGTCAAAACAGTTCTAAGAATGCACTACAGAGAGTTCTAGTCCATAAGGTATATTAGTCCCCTTGATATCTTCTAATTTTTTGGTAGACTTAGATACAGTTTCTCTTTCAGGCCAATGAACTCTCTGTAGTGCTTCCCTTCAATGTTTTATATTCCTCTTTGCTTCTAGTTTTCATCTCAAATTTTTTTTTTCATCTCAAAGTCTGGAAGCTGTTTCCTATACTAAAGCACAATTAGTTTTTCTTTTTGACAGCAAATGAGAAGTTTGGGTTCTCATTCCAATTCAAGTTTGTGGACTGCAAAAGGAGAAGACAAACCTAGTTTGGAGAAACCACTTTGCTATTGTGGCTACCAAGCAAAGTTTCGGATTTCGATAAGATCGTATAGTTTTGGTAAAATATTTTACAATTGTCCAAATTACAAGATGAATAAATAATGTGACTTATTTGAGTGAATTGATCTTGAAATTGACCAAAACATTTGTTGCAAACTCACGATGGAGTTAGCTGAACGAAAGAACGGGAGGGTACTAAGGTTATGATGAAAAGAAAAATGGTTGTCAAGAATTCTTTCAATGTTTTGTGAATATTTTGAGAACTTTGCCATGAATTCTTCCTTTGTTTAATATCAAATTTGTGAGCATGGTTGTCATGATCTGTTTTTGTTTTGGGGAGATGAAAAGAAAGCAAATCTGGACAGAACTTGCCATGAATTCTTCATCTGTTTGTATCCATTAAAATTTGGACATATCATTACTGCTAAACAAAAAATAAATAAATAAAAAATAGAAAATCTAGATAAAATGGCGTCTCATCACATATTAAAAACAAAGTTGGACATACATTACTCCTAAGGCAAAAACAATAACAAATCTGTATGCAATGAGGTCTCATTACTCCTAAGCAAAAAAAAAGTACTTTGGTTCTTTGCTAAAGACGCATATACAAAAATTAACGTCGACATAAAAGTAGCTAAAGCTTCAATCCACTCTTCCAGAACTCGCAATCTTCCACATTACTTCTTGTCACATTAAAATAAGGTTGGGTTAAATTAACTATGTGATAAATAGAAGCTAAATTAAACATAACAAAGACAAATAAATCACATTCATACATAGTATAAGAAAATCTGCACTATGAATTGTTCCTTGTAACCCAACTGATCTAGAATTGTTCCTTGTAATATCGCAGACTACTCCTACATCTATATATTGAAAAGGAAAACAAACTAAGTAAGGAATCAAAGAAGAGAGTATCTTCCATTCGGTTTGGTTGTATATTATGCTTGGGGAGCAACTTGACTCTCCATTTAAGTCTCAAAATAAGTAATGTTATTCTTTTTAAAGTTACCACAGGATTCAAAAATTTGAAGTAATATTATTCTTTTGATCAATTTCTTCGGGGTAACTGACAGCAATCTTGAACAAATCACTCAGTCCCTTATTTAAGTAACAACTTTCGATAACTAATTAAAAACTTGAAACTCATCGGCCTACTTTATTTTTTTTAGTAAATCAATTGACAACACCACCTTTAAATTCTCCAAAATACTTGAAATGCTAAATGGTAATAACAATATCAGTTGCCCAGTTATGCTATTTCCTACTACATTCTTCCTAAATTGTGCTCCTCCAAAAATCAAAAGCAGGACTTTAGAGAACAATAAATAATTATTTACTAAATAATCATTGGAATAAAACCATACACCTAGAGTATCTGCATTAGGTTAAGATGAAGTTCCAGCAGCTGGCAGAGTTTATCTCGCTTGCTTAATAAGGACTGTCATAAAAGGGAATTAACAACAATTAGAATAAACAAAGTAACAAAATAACTACATAAAAATACCTGAATAACTCAAGACGAAGGGGAATTTCTCAAGTTAGGATTCGGGTTCAAGATGAAAGGGGATTTCTCATCTGTTTTGAAAATCAAACTCAAACAAAAATTAGATCTTAGTTCAATATAAGATTTTTTTAGGGTTTTCAATGTAAATATCTGATTTTGAACATCACGTGATTTCACCCAACGATTAAATCCAGAAAAATCTATTTTAGGGTTTTCAATATATATATAAGAAGGCATACCAGACGATGTCGTAGTTTTCAATCTCCTGAAAATTTTTGGCGATGTCGCTTCAACAATGGTCTGTCGCATAGGGAAAGGGGAGGGTGTCGCTGGTTTTGTTCGAGGGTTTCTCTCTCTTAACGCTAAATCGAAGCATACCCCTAAGTTTCTCACTCCTCGCTTCCTGATTGAAGATGAATTCTCGAAATCCCTCTTAGCACGCGCGACGACCGAAAAATGAGAACTTTCAAAACTCTTTCTTGTGACTAGACATCTGGCCAACGTGGGAGTTGGAATGGGTGTCAAGCTCTGGCGTTCTCTTGCTGTGATTCGAAAATCCCCTTCGCTCGCCCTCTTCGCAATTTCTCTTTCTCAAGATCTCCGTCGAATTGAATGTTTGCCCTTACTCCTGCATTTCGTGTTTTCATTGCGTTTTGTTTTTGTTTTCTATTTTTTTTAAATCAGAGGATGACGTAATGCCACATCATCTAACTCCGCCAACTCCACCATAAATTATAGGGGTGTTCATCCGGGTTTCAGATTTGGGAATCTGGAATCCAGACTCGGGAATCCGGAATCCAGATTCAAAATTTTCTTAAATATTTAAAAAAAAAAAATTAAAGTATTAACAAATAAATAAAATTTTAAACCGGGCCGAGTTGTACCTGACCCGAATGAACAGGCCTACCATAAAACTGACTCTGTATAGACTTATTGTTGTAGAATATGATCTCTCACCCTCTCTTTTCCACTTTCACAGGCAAGCCTTACGCCATTTAGAAATAAGATAGATAAATTTTGAAAATTAAATAAAATATAATTTTTTAATATTATTATTATTATAAAATTTAGAAAACTTAATTAGAATTTAAAAAAATTAAATTATTTATTATATTTATGTAAAAATTTAAAAAATTATAATGATGAGATAAAATGAATTGAGTTTATCTTCGAATATAAATGAGAGCATAATCTCTCTATAATCTATGTAATACTTAATTAAAGAAGTTTGCTAATCCTTGTAGACAATGGCGAAACTAATTTTCAAAATTTTTTCAAAATTCAAAATAGTCCCTTAATTTTTTTCAAAATTCAAAAAAACCCTTAAACTTTACTCATAATTCCTTATATATAGAAATTCCCGCCCCCCTCCTCTCAAAAAAAAAAAATTATAATTTCCTTATTTTCATGTGCTTTCTAAAATGTTATAAAATTTGAATATACATAACAATATTTTCTTTTCTAATTTTTTTTTCCTATAACCTTTAGATTTTGTATAATTTTCATATACTATCTATTTTTTAATATGTGGCCATACTAAAATTAAATTAAACAATAAACTATGAACATTTATTCCATTTTATATTATATACTATTGAGTTTTTTAATATAGAATTTAAAATGAAAATATCAAAAAAATAATTTAGGATTGATGATTTATATGAAAAATAGTAGAGATGATTTATCTTCTAAACTTTATTGAGTAAGGAAAAGTTTATTTAAGATCTCATTTGTAGTATTTTATACTTAATATGATATCATCAAAAACAAATTATGATACCTGAATAGGTAAATTTTACATTAAATTCGATCAACTAGTTTAGATAATAGAATGAAAAACTTCATTTTAAAAGTTCTTTTGATAATTCTATGAAGAAAATAATTTTTAAATATTTCATACTTACAAAAATAATAATGGATGAATATTATACTCTGAAATAAATATTAAATGTGTTTTTACATTATTTGGAAAATTATCAAAAAATAATTTTAAATATGTTTTATGATTTTATAATATTTTTTATATTTTATATTTTATATAAATATTTCGTGTAATAAAAAAATTGGCCCTCCTTAAAAAAAAATTGGCTGGCTCTGCCATTGCTTGTGGATCATGATATATAAGGCAAATAGAAACTCATATATATGCTTTAGAATATAGACTGAATTTGGTAAATGAAATAGTCTACTATTCACAATTTATTTTTTTATTAATATTCACAGATGATAAGATCAGTTTTGCATCCGAACGTATTCTATCTAAATGTATTGTAAATACCTAACGATGCAAATGGACTCACGGCCCGATAGTCTTGTCATGTAGGAGATGACATACTCGGCGGCCAAATGACCAAGTACATCAGTGTACATATATACAAAGAGAGAAATCTTGGAGTTCGGTTCGATCCAGACTCATTTTGGGTTTAAGGTCGTTAGGGGCACATAAGAGGTCTCCGGGACTCGCTGTCATAGGGGTGGGATCGCCGACTTCCTTCGATCCTGATGGCATGGGCGGTGGGCAGGCGACGACAGTGACTAGGTTGAGGCCGAATTTTCTTAAAAATTTATTTTTATTTTATTTTTGTATTGTATTTTTATTATATTTTTTATTATGTTTTATTCATTTTATTATTTTATTGTATGTTTTATTGTGTTTTTTATTTTTTTTTCTTAATATTTTTTATTATATTTTTACACAAATTATAGAGTTAGGGGATGGGCTACATTCACGCTGGGGTGCAACCCAACCGCACCCCAACGTCACCCATACAAAAATTATAATCTTCAATGAGGGATGGTTAGGATAAATTGTTTGTTACAGCATATATATAAAAAGAAGTATATTGTGAGACTAGATCATATGTTTGTTTCTTAAAAGTAAAGGGGTTGATGAAAAAATGTTGTGAGGGTAGGATCAATAAAAGGATCTAGAGACACTACAACAAATATAGCTTATTTCTGCGATGCATTTGGCCACAATAACCAGTAAATATTGCCACAATAACATCAATACTGAACCAAAATAGGATGGTGGCAGGTTTGTAGGTAAAAAAAAAAGTCAATTTTCATACATTATTGGCAAAATACTGCTTTGCAAAGAATTGTTGCCCTTCTTGTGGCAACAATCTTTTGTCACATACGAACTAATATTTGGCCAAAACTATCATTTCAAAGATACGTGTATCCACTACTTCTGTTGCCACTAATCAAGTATATTGACAACATATATTGCCACAAATAACTATTTCCTGCAAAGAGACACCATAAAAAAAGAGTTTAAAATTTGTTAATTTGTCATCCAAAAAAAATTTCTGACAATAATTTTTTTAGCTAATTCTTTTTCTCTACAAATAATTTTGCCAAAAATAACCTATTTTGATATTTTAAAAAAAAAAATTATGACAAAAATTTTTTAGCTAATTCTTTTTTTCTACAAATAGTTTTGCCAAAATAACCTATTTTAATAGAAAACAATATATATTTGCAGCAACATCAAAATTTCTCCACTTATTCATTTTCTCTACAAATATTTTTGCCAAAAATAACCTATTTTAGTATAATGATAAAATGCATACTTGCACAACATTCATGAAAATGAATATGCAAAGCAGAGCAAAAAATTCCAGCGTATTCAACAGAAAACCTGATTCATAAATGTAGTTTTATCGATAAAGTCCATTATTGAAATTCAAATATATAAATAACAACTCCAAAAAGTCATTTCCAACTTTAGCATTATATAAATAATTAAGCAGCTCCAAAAAGTGATCGGGTAATAGCCTTCTATGAAAATAATTGCTGTAAAACATGAGAACATATTACTCCAACTTAATTGAAAACCACAACAGACCATATAAGTTAAAAAAAAAAAAAACCAGCTTACATCCAAATTGTTTGACTTGATTAAATCTACCAATCTAGAAAAGATTAGTAATTGAATATCCCAATTGCTTTTGTCCAATTAAAAAGTAATTACCAAAGTGTTTTAACTCCAACTATTGAGAGATAAACTCTATCAAACATCCTAGCATTGTACAAAGAATAATATATTAGGTTTCACCCACATGGTTGTATTTTCATCTACAATATATGCACACATGAATCTACATACAAGAGCAATTCTGCAATTGAGTGCACATATGGATGTCTCCGATGATGGGAATCTCCTAAAAGGTAAACAATAGACATCAATGTATATAAGTAATTAAGCTCAATGGTGCACTGGAAACGAAATAAATACCTTGGGAACTGATGGGATGAGCTTCCGCCTACTATTGCAAAATTCATCATTTCCATCAACAAATCTTGCAAGAGGGAGCCAGGTACCAAGTCCTTCATTACAAAATAAAACACCATATTACAGTGTGTCGACACAGGTACCTGTAAGAGTAAAGCATTATTTCCACTACAAAATTCCTCATACATTTATGTTTAAAAATCAACCAGCCGAATGAAATTGACTTGCAAATTTATAACGATTGAGAAAAGCCCATTTTCCAAGGCAACTTGTATAGATTTAAAACAAAGTTTGTCAATAGGTAACACCCTATTAAGATTTTTTTATTTATTGGTAACACCCTATTAAGAAATTAAGAACAAATGATGTGCAAGTTAAAATCTAAATCAAATTGTTGCCCAGATGACTAACACAAGAGGGAAGGTGAATTGGGTTATATTATAAACATTAACACTTATTAATCAAATACATAATATAAAATATAAACAGAATATAAAGCAGTAAGAAATGTAAAGAGTAGGGTAAGAGAAAGCAAACTCAGTATTTTTACGAGGTTCAGCCCCACTGCCTACGTCCTCGCCTCAAGCTACCCCTTGAGGATCCCGAATTCACTAGTCAATCTCCTTTAGGTGGAGATAGAAACCTATTACACTTTTGAGCAGCACCGCTCCAAAGAATCCGTGTAGAACACCCTCTACACTTCCAATCACCTCATACTTGGTGATTTAACTATTTCCCGTGTAGAACACCTTCTACACACACAAGGGTTATACGCACCCTCTTACAAATACAAGAGTTGATAGTGGGTAGACTATCAAAGTACACTCCTCAATGAGTGAGATAGAAATAATACAGCGCAACCTATATCTCTCTCAACAAGAACAAAAATTAAGGCTCAAAACTTTAGAAAAGAGAGAATGAGAGTTTTGAAAGAATAATGCAAAACTTAACAATAGATGTGTAAGATCTTGTTGTGATTTTTGCAAAACTCAAGTGAGCTATTTATAGGCAAATGAGTCTTCAATTTCAAATTTGAAAAGATTCACATGTCAAAAACATCATCATTCACTTTTCAAAAATTTCAAACATAATCTTTTTACTTTTTGAATGTGACAAAAGGAGCACACACTTTAATTTTTAAAAATTTCAAATCTAATCTTTTACTTTTTGCATATGACAAAAAGAGCACACTTTACTTTTCAAAATTTTTAAACAAAGACATCTACCTTTTGCTTAAGTCAAGAAAAGCATCCATCACTTTTGAAAATATTCAAATAAAACATGCACATGTGAAAGATGACAATCAATCATCTTAATATTTTCAAAGTTCAAACCTTTAATCATGTCATGTACATGTGAAAGATGACAATCAATCATCTTTCAAAATTTTCAAATTTAATTTTCAAAATATTCATGCACATGTGGAAAATCTATTTTAATGCTTTATGATAAAATATTAATTTTGAGCCTTAATTCTAATTTCGAATTTTTAAGAGATTTACAACATTACTCTATGACTTTAATATGAACTTGTTCCCTTCTTGCTCATGCTTGGTTCTTTGATGTCCTTGATTCTATTGTGTGGACAACTTGAGCTTGAGACTCCTTTATTTTTTGAATTCATTTGTTATCATCAAAATCCATGTGTAGATTTATAATTACACGAAACTTGAAACCTTGGGTTCAACAATCTCCCACTTTTTGATGATGACAAATACTTGATAGAACCTGAAGTTTGTATTAATACTTAAGCTCCCCATGAGAATGTGCATTAGTTTTTCAAGCAAAAATATAAATATAATTCCAAGCATATATAACAAGTTTAGCAATTTAAATAATGTTAATGTTCTAGTCTAAAACTTCTCCCCCTTTTGGCATCATTAAAAAGGAATCATAATTAGTTCAATAAGATATATTCCTACAATAACCAATAGACAAATAAAACGCTACGTTAGTAGGAACTGTAAAGAATTCGGTGCGTAGCCACACGTGTTTGACAAAACCTGCAAAGGCTTGAGGCCTAGTTCTGGCAATTTGGTGCGGAAGGAGATTTTGTAAAAAGCTGAATAATTGAAACCACCCGTGCCCGACAAAACCTGCAAAAGCTGGAGGCGTAGCTATGGCAATTCGGTGCAAAGATTTGATCCGCTTAATGTTGCTGAAAAATGAGATATTATCAGGATTTGTAAGCTTGTCTTGTTCTTATTTCCGTTTCTATAAGAACAATATTTAGTTTTATCTATTTCGCATCAAATCTTCTTCTCATCTTTGCAATTTGCTTGCATTCTCATTCTACAAATTTTCAATAGCTCGTCGATTTCCCTTCAGTAGTTCTCTTGATCAAGATTTGAGGTATTCTTCACCTCAGTCTCAATCTATTTCTGCATCTGTCGTGGGTGCCATGAAGCAAGAAGAGACTGATTTGGCTAATAAATCAGATCATGATGCCATTTACGAGCTTGTGGGTCTCGGAACTCAATACTCATCATCGCGTTTTCTGCTCGGTTGCAGTCCAAAACTCGCGAAATTGAGAAGTTTAGCGAGACTGTCTCTGTACTTCAACGACTTGTTTATGAGTCAAATAAAAAAATAGTAGAGTTAAAACAACAGAATAAGGATTTGAAATCTTTACTTGCCTCTTCATTTCGATTGCCTAATCCTTTAAACAAGAATGGCATGATGATTTATGAGGAGCAAATGCATTTGAATGATGAGGCTAAACGTCTCAAGTTTCTGTAGGTCATTTAAGATAATGAAATAAAAGTATCTAGCAGATATTAATGGCATGCATCATTCATATTTCTCTTCTAATCATGCATAGTCTATCTTCTGGTAAGGGTTTTGTGAAAATGTCTACCAATTGATCATGTGTACTAGTGAATTCTAATACAATATCGCCCTTCTGCACATGATCTCTAAGAAAATGATATCTAATTTTAATATGTTTGGTCCGAGAATGTTGTATTGGATTCTTTGAAAGATTTATAGCACTTGTATTATCACATTTGATTGGAATGTGACTGTACATAAGTTTAAAATCCTCAAGTTGTTGCTTCATATAAAGAACTTGAGCACAACCTAGGAAACTAGTGCATGACCTAAGAAGTGACATGCTCCACTAGTGCTTTTTCGATCTATTTTACAGCTAGCATAATCTGTATCTGTGTAGCTGATTAGATCGAAAGATGTGTGCTTAGGGTACCATAACCCTAAGTTAATTGTACCACTAAGATATCTAAGAATGCGTTTAACTGTAATTAAATATGATTCTTTTGGAGATGATTGAAAGCGTGCACATAAGCACGCACTAAACATAATATCTGGTCTACTGGCTGTCAAATATAATAAGCTACCAATTATACCTCGATATACCTTAGAGTCAACTGGTTTACCGGATTCATCTTTATCAAGTTTAGTGGATTGGCTCATTGGTGTTCCAGTTTCCTTAGCAACTTCCATCCCAAACTTCTTCAGCAATTCCTTAATATATTTTGATTGATTGATGAATCTCCCACTTTTTGCTTGCTTAATTTGCAATCCGAGAAAGAATGTAAGCTCTCCCATCATGCTCATTTCAAATTCTTCCTGCATAGTCTTAGCAAAAACTTGGCACATATTTTCATTAGTAGCACCGAATATTATATCATCAACATAAATCTGAATCAAAAGAATATCATCATTTTTGTATTTAATGAAAAGAGTTGTATCAATTTTTTCTCTTGAAAAGCCTTTTTTCAATCAAGAAACCACTGAGTCTCTCGTACCACGCTCTAGGAGCTTGTTTAAATCCATATAGTGCTTTTGTGAGTTTGAAAACATGATTTGGAGAAATATGATTTTCAAAACCTGGAGGTTGCTCAACATATACCTCTTCATTTATAAAACCGTTTAAGAAAGCACTTTTAACATCCATTTAAAAAAGTTTGAAATCTTTATAACAAGCATATGCAAGTAGCATTCGAATAACTTCTAATCTTGCGACTGGTGCATATGTCTCATCATAATCGATTCCTTCTTATTGATTGAAACCTTGGACTACAAGTCGAGCCTTATTTCTAGTAATGACTCCAGACTCATCTTTCTTATTTCTAAAAACCCATTTTGTTCCAATAATAGTATGGTTGTTGGGTCTAGGAACAAGTGTCCAAACATCATTTCTTTCAAATTGATTAAGCTCTTCTTGCATAGCTATAATCCAATATTCATCAAGAAGTGCTTTATCAATATTTTTAGGTTCAATCTGAGATAGAAAAGCAGTATGATTGCAAATATTTTTAAGAGATGATCGAGTGCTTACACCTCGTGAAGGTTCTCCCAAAATTTGTTCCACTGAATGATCTTTCACAAATTTCCACTATTTGGTTACATCTTGTACTAAATTTTGATGATCTTTCCTGATGTCTCCATGTTGGACTTCCTCTATTGTGTTCTCTTTGTTGAGATTGAGACTTTCCGTATTATTTATAGCTCCTGTTTCTTCATCAATAGATTTCTCGGAGAGTAGAGAATTAGATTCATCAAATACTACATGCATAGATTATTGTACAGTCAAAATCTTTTTATTGAATACTCTATAAGCTTTACTATTAGTAGAATACCCGAGAAAGATACCTTCATCAGATTTTGCATCAAACTTGCCTAAATTATCCCTGTCATTTAAAATAAAACATTTGTATCCAAATACATGAAAGTAATCAATGTTGGGCTTTTTCTCATTCCAAAGCTCATAAGAAATTTTATCTAATTTGGACCTTAGCATAACTCTATTTATAACATAACATGCAGTACTTACCGCTTCAGCCCAAAAATAACTAGACAAGTTATTCTCATTGAGCATTGTTCTTGCCATCTCTTGAAGATATCTATTTTTCCTCTCTACTACCCCATTTTGTTGAGGAGTTCGAGGAGCAGAAAAATTATGCACAAAACCATTTTCATCACCAAATGTTTCAATATTTTTATTAACAAACTATTTTCCCCTATCACTTCGGATACTTGAAATAGTATAACCCTTTTCATTTTGAATTCTCTTGCATAACTTGGTAAAGGCATTATGTGCTTCATCTTTATGAGCAAGAAAGATAACCCAAGTATATCTAGAGAAATCATCAACAATAACAAATGCATAATATTTTCCTCCTAAACTTGCAACTCTATTTGGTCCAAAAAGATCCATATGTATCAGTTGCAGTGGTCTAGTAGTGGAAATATGTTTCTTGATTTTAAAAGAAGTTTTTGTTTGTTTACCAAATTGACATGCATCACAAATTTTGTCTTTAAGAAAATTTGCTTTTGGTAAACCTCTCACAAGATCATTTTTTAAAAGTTTGGAAATAAGTTCCATGTTGGCATGACCTAGTCTTCTATGCCATAACCAATTAGTTTCAATTTTGAGCTGAAAAACAAATAGCATTTTGTGAGGTAATTTCTTCAAAATCGATTGTATAAACATTGTTGCTTCTAAAAGTAATAAAACAAATATTACAATCATGATCATTCAAAATAATGCGCTTATCCATTTTGAAAGTAACTATAAATCCTTTATCACATAATTGACTTATACTCAAAAGATTATGTTTTAGACGTTCAACAAGTAGAACATCTTCAATTATGAGAAAAGACTCATTACCAATTTTACCTATTCCCACGATCTTCCCTTTCGAGTTGTCTTCAAATGTCACGTGTCCTTATTCTTTAGATCTAAGATAAAAGAATTTAGTCTTGTCTCCCGTTATGTGTCTTGAACATCCACTATCTAAAAACCATTTATTTTTGTTTGTGGAGGACTTCATGCACACCTATAAAAATAATTAAAATGATTTTTCTTGGTACCCAAATTCTTTGGGTCCTTAATTTATAAGTATTAGAAGAAAGAAGATTTTTAGGTACCTATATGGCCCTAATAGTCATTGTATGTTTTCTTCTAGTAGGACAAGCAAGATAATTATGATCATTTCTATTACAAAAATTACAAATAGCATGTGACATATATGAAGAACTTGAGTGATTATAATAGTATCATTTTTTAACAAAATTATTTTTATGAAAAGAATTTAAATATTGGACTTTGATGTAGAAGGATTATCAAAGAAATTTTTATAAGATTTGTATTTTTGTTTTGGCATATATTCCAAATCTGCCTTGTCAAAAACACATATTTGACTATAAAGAAGTTTTTCAAAATTTCTTTTTCCATTCGTAAAATTTTCCATAATATTTTCTAAATCAGTTTTCTTTTTCTTCAACTCAAGATTTTCATCCTTCAAAACAATAGTTTCTTTTCTTAAAATATCAATTTCCTTTGTTAAAGAAGAATTTTTCTTTTTCAAAGCAGTATACTTGATACCCAATTTTTCAAATTCCTCATATACCTCTTCTAAAATATTTTGCAATTCTTCATATGAAGGATCTTCAATATTATCAAGATTTGTTACCTCAATGTCATCTTTAGCCATAAGACAAAAATTTGCTGATTCTCCATTGCTTGCTTCACTATCTGAGATACTTGAACCGTCATCCCATGTAGCTTTCATTGCTTTTTTGCCTTTGTTTTGATTTTTCTTTAGCAGAGGACAATCTAACTTGATATGACCAGGCTTATTGTATTTATAACAAATTAAAGTGTTATTTTTACCTGAATCTTTCTTGGAAAACTTTTTGAACGATTTCCTTGGAGGAGTTTTATTTTTCTTCAAGAACCTCGGAATTCTTCTTGTTATCATCGCAACTTCTTCATCTTTGTCGTCATTTTTCTCATTTTCATCACTTTCACTTTCATATGGAACAGCTTTAAGTGCCAAGCTCTTCTTTGGCTTTCCTTCTTCTTCTCCTCTTTTCAATGTGTACTCATGGGTGATAAGTGACCCAATGAGTTCATTCACTTCGAGCTTCTTGAGGTCTCTAGTTTCAAGAATCGCTGTCACTTTTGATTCCCAACGTTTTGGTAAAGAGTTGAGAATTTTTCTTACTATCTCCACTTTGGAATAAACTTTGCCAAGAGCTATCAAGCTATTTATGATGTTAGTAAAATGAGTGTGCATACTAGAAATAGATTCATCATCATTCATCTTAAACATTTCATATTCATGAGTAAGAATATAAATTTTTGATTCATTGACTTGAGAAGTTCCTTCAAAAGTAACTTCCAAGTTATCCCAAGTTTCCTTTGTTGTAGCGCAAGTCATTATTCTATTAAACTCATTACCATTGAGAGCATTATATAATAAATTCATAGCAGTTAAATTCAAAGTATGAAGTCTATCGTATTCACGATCAAACTCTTCTTCTTCCTTTTTGACCTTTACTCTATTAACCACTTTTGTTGGAATATAAGGTCCATTTACAATGCATTTCCAGATTTCTCGACCTTGAGCCTGAAGGAATATTCTCATTCTAACTTTCCAGAATGAGTAATTGTCTCCGCAAAAGAGTGGGGGCCGACTGCTAGATTGACATTCACCAAATGAAGCTGCAATGTTAGCCAAAAGATCTTAACTCAAAAGATAGTTAATCTTATAACAGAGCTCTAGCTCTGATACCAATTGTTGCCCAGATGACTAATATAAGAGGGGGGGTGAATTGGGTTATAGTATAAAAATTAACACTTATTAATCAAATACACAATATAAAATATAAACAGAATATAAAGCACTAAGAAATGTAAAGAGTAGGGTAAGAGAAAACAAACTCAGTATTTTTACGAGGTTCAGCCTCACTGCCTACGTCCTCGCCTCAAGCTACCCCTTGAGGATCCCGAATTCACTAGTCAATCTCCTTTAGGTGGAGATAGAAACCTATTATACTTTTGAGCAGCACCGCTCCAAAGAATCCGTGTAGAATACCCTCTACACTTCCAATCACCTCATACTTGGTGATTTAACTATTTCCCGTGTAGAACACCTTCTACACACACAAGGGTTATACGCACCCTCTTACAAATACAAGAGTTGATAGTGGGTAGACTATCAAAGTACACTCCTCAACGAGTGAGATAGAAACAATACAGCGCAACCTATATCTCTCTTAACAAGAACAAGAATTAAGACTCAAAACTTTAGAAAAGAGAGAATGAGAGTTTTGAAAGAATGATGTAAAACTTAACAATAGATGTGTAAGCTCTTGTTGTGATTTTTACAAAACTCAAGTGAGCTATTTATAGGCAAATGAGTTTTCAATTTCAAATTTGAAAAGATTCACATGTCAAAGACATTATCATTCACTTTTCAAAAATTTCAAACATAATCTTTTTACTTTTTGCATGTGACAAAAGAAGCACACTTTACTTTTCAAAAATTTCAAACCTAATCTTTTACTTTTTGCATATGACAAAAGGAGCACACTTTACTTTTCAAAATTTTCAAACAAAGACATCTATCTTTTGCATAAGTCAAGAAAAGCATCCATCACTTTTGAAAATATTCAAATAAAACATGCACATGTGAAAGATGACAATCAATCATCTTAATATTTTCAAAATTCAAACCTTTAATCATGTCATGCACGTGTGAAAGATGACAATCAATCATCTTTCAAAATTTTCTAATTTAATTTTCAAAATATTCATGCACATGTGGAAAATGTATTTTAATGCTTTATGATAAAATATTAATTTTAAGTCTTAATTCTAATTTCAAATTTTTAAGAGATTTACAACATTACTCTATGACTTTAATGTGAACTTTTTCCCTTCTTGCTCATGCTTGGTTCCTTGATGTGCTTGATTCTATTATGTGGACAACTTGAGCTTGAGACTCCTTTATTCTTTGAATTTATTTGTTATCATCAAAATCCATGTGTAGATTTATAATTAC
Organism: Platycarya strobilacea; assembly: GCA_036898215.1. NCBI lineage: Eukaryota > Viridiplantae > Streptophyta > Magnoliopsida > Fagales > Juglandaceae > Platycarya > Platycarya strobilacea. The sequence goes on from CM072555.1 coordinate 44,379,519, forward strand.
ACGAAACTTGAAATCTTGGGTTCAACACAAATAAATTGAAGATTGACAAACATTCCAGATTCTAATTAGGAGCAAACATCCAAGCAAAATTAGAATAAAATAAAATAGTTGAAACTTTTTTTTTATCTAATGATACATTTCTATATATTATAGGACAGAAATATCCACAACAGTAGCATGCCTGATGACCTTTTGGAAATACAAGAAATCACAAATACCAAACAGTATAGTAGTTTTTCACAAAACACTGGAAATCTAATGCAGAGAATTAATCATATAAGAAAGCAGGAACAACCAGTTATATGCAACAACCAGTTCAAATCTATATGCAACAACCAGTTCCAAATCACTTTACGTATTAGCAGTCACATTACTTAAATATCTAGTAATGTGAACCATGTAGTAACTTCACAAATATGAAAGACACAACCAGCTAATTTTTGCTAAGAGATCCATATTCATTCAATTGAGAACAAGTCAAATGGTGGACTCAATGCGGCTTTCATACACGAAATTGAAACAAATATTTTCCCTTGGTTGTTATTTAAAAAATCCTACTGCATATTTTCAGTTTTGAAAACATTAACCACAACCTCGTTGTTGTATGTTCACTTAATGATAGAAAATACGAGAATCTAGAATAATGAACCAACTTTCATGACAGAATGCACAATCCCTAGCCTCACTTAAAATTAAACGCAAAACTGATACTAGAAAGTTTTGGAGATACCAATCACAAGTAAAATAAAACACAAATACTTACTAAAAAGTAATTGGATGGCCAACAAATAATAATTTCAATGTTCTGCCTAAAGAAAAAACTTTGTTTACTGAGTGAGTGGTAGAAAGAGTTTTCCCACAAATAAACAAGTTTCTCAATAAAACAAAAAACAAAATTGATACTACATTGACTTCGATCAGTAATCTTGGTCCTATATATGATCTCACTCCAACACACATTTTACTCTTTAGTAGACTATATCATCTATATATATATATGTATATATATATTTATATATATGTAATATTTATGAAATACATCACTTTAATCGAATCATGCTAACTATAATGATGATTACAAAAAACCTATAAGGATGGCTCATCCTCCCCTTAACATTTTTGGGATGCCACTGTAGGACTAAAGTTTACCTCCATCATTATACTCAACTCATGTTGTTTTTATAAATTTTGAGGTGTTGCACTCGTGTATATATATATACACGCACAGTATATGTATACATAGCCTCAGGCACCATGTTCCCTAATAAATTCTGCCATAGATGACACTCTTTAAACTTTATTCTAAATTGTATTCATCCATATTAATGAACCATAATTAATACCTTAATAATTATTTTGAATCAATTAAGTAATTTAGTTTTGGAAACATAATTAAAGAAACCTGCTACATATTTTCAGTTTTGGAAACATTAACCACAACCCTCTATGATTTCAGTTTGATACAAAATACCATCCACCACATCATGCCATTCTTTATAGCAAACATACAAGAAATCAGAATCCCACAACTTGAAGCCTCCATGCATAGTCTCTAGCTTTGGATCAAAATGATGCTACCTACGGTATGTATCCAATGTAGATAGTGTATTAATAAAGTAAGGATAATTTTAATACTATATGCATAGAATAGTTCCAGGCTTATTTGATTTTATTTAACATTACTTGCATTTTCTAGTGTATAAAATATTCACTACACTCTACAAATATTCAGCAAAAGAAGATCAAATAAAGAATTGCATACTACTCAAGAGGAAGTATGCAGAAAATGTCCAATGGGCATGAGTTCCAAACTGTGCATGTGTTGTATGCTTTCCAACTGATTCCAATACAGCCACATACTACTTAAGTTGCTCAGCAAAAGTGGAGCATATATTATACTAACATCATCCCATAGGGGTTTAAGACTTAGGTGTGATCTCTAATAACAATATGTTAAGATAAGTTATCAAATTTCCTAAATGATTAAAACAATTATAGTATAAACAGAAATGTTAACTTACCAGTAGTTAGACACGCAACTAATTAGCATAGGATGTGCATGATTTCACTATACTCGAACATATGAAAGTAGATTTTCTGCAAGTGCCTATCAAAATAGACCATAGCTTGATACAAGTTTTTGAAGTAGAGTAATATACATAAAGTTAAAGTCTTTAGTTTTTTCTAAAAGTATAATAGACCATGTAAATGCTTTTTTAAAGTGGAAACACTTTTAATAATTTACTTAGACAACATTACAGATGACCAGTTGCAAACAATTTTATCAAATTTATTTTAAAAATATTTATTAATTTATTTCATCTCTGAAAGATACCATAAGAAATATTAAAAATGCATAACATACATATTGATTTTATATTCTCGCACTTTTGGAAGCAAAATATTAATATAAAGAATTACAAAAGAAATTCATTATGAAAACTTTTAATTATACTACCTCACCTATTATAATTATTAGGTACATCAGAAAATACTTTGTCTACCCAAAAACAAAAAATGAACAAAAAACAAAAAATGAAACATATGTGGTTGCTCTTAATTTCAAGCATAGTTATCCATACACATAATATATTCAGTTGTTTACAAGCTATTAACATAAGTCTATACCCCTTATATTAATAAATTAGCTCCAAATTAAATAACACACAATACAATTAGAGTACCTTCATATTCTTCAAATCTTGCTCCAACTTCAACAGTTAGCACTGCAAAAGTATGTCCCTAGTAGGGCCAGCCTCGATAACAACTCTCTCCCTCTATCTGGAGAAAAAAAAATGGACATCATGGTTATCTAAAAATCAAATTTGAAATAAAAATACACTAAATAATTTTACTCTTCATAAGTGCTGTCTTTTTTCTGAAGAAAATATAAGGACAACCCACAAATAAGATTAGGAAAAACACATTTCACAATTATTAATATCAATTTATAACTAAATGCTAGCAAAGGACAAAAATTGAAAGACATAAACTTGTAACTTGCATCTCCTCCTCATTGTTGAGGTAGCCATTCACCTAGGAATATATACATTAATAGATGTCTAACATAAGTAAATAGTACTATGCATAATTGAATGGGACACTGACATAATGCAACGTTTAACTGACACAATGACTAATAACATAATAAGAAGTCTCCAAACGGTAGAAAATATATCTAAGTTTTTCAATCAAAAAAAGAGGAGCAAAGATACAATAATACAAACAGGCACAAACATTGATATATAAAGATGCATAGATGGAATTCTTGCACTTTAAGAAGGAAAGGACAAACCTCCATTCTAATATTTTGATCAACACCTTTCATCAAATCATAAAGAATAAGATCTTCAGCATAAGGAATAACATCTTCACAACAGTAACAAATAAAGGATAAAAATCAAAAGAAACTAAAAAAAAAATAGATTGAGTTTCAAAACAAAGAAAAAAGGCATTCTGAGAAAATTTGATTACTTACCTCACCACAAAATCTCTTCAAAAATTTGATGTATGAACCATCACTAAACTTTCTATCGGGTGTAAAAAAAAATAACATTATTGTTTTGGTTGAAAGGTATGTATTCTTCTCCTACGCAACCAAGGTGATTTAAGACTAACCCTAGAGACAGCATGTAATAAATTAAAAACTTTAGCCAAGTGAATGAAAAACTGAGACACAAAATAGCATAAAACATTATTTATCTCAAACCTAAAGACAAATAAGTTCCATATAAAAAGCAAATATATGACAATCATAGAAAATCCCATTTACTTGAATAGTAATGATAAGTGGAAAGTTATAAAACTAATCCGCCATGGTACATCAGAGGAAGGACAACGACATAAAAGAAGTTAGTCCAATTGACTAGTATATGCATGGCCAAATAATATCATCACATAGAATCATGCAAATGATTGAATCATATCAGTTAATGCATCAATTATAATACACCGACGAGTGGAGTACGCAAGCTACCAAGGAAAAATAGTATCAATTTTAATTGGAGATTAGGAGTCACCACCATGTGGATGAATGCATGTTACTAGTCTCGTTGAGAGTGTAGGTATTTTAAGCTTGAGGAAACGATTTTACTTAGAACAATAGGTGAATGGGGAAATTAGATTAATTTAATACCGCAACAAGATTTGTCAAGTTTGCCTTGTATAAATATTGCAACCCTATGAGAGACAAAATGTTTGTCATTCCTTATGTTTCTCCAGTTTGTAATGCAAGCAGGAATGCGATCTTTTCGCACATAAGATTCTCTACATGGCGTGTCTTCATAAGCACGCCATCCAGCCCGCGGAACCAGCTTGCGTCTTACAGAGCAGGCTAGTGGCATGCACACCATGCATGCCATCTAATGCGCAACACCAGCCCGCGCCTTGCAGAGCAGGCTAGTGGCATGCACACCTTGCATGCCATCCAGTGCGCGGCCCCAGCCCACGCCATGCAGCCAGTGCCCAGACCGCCAGCTTGGGCCATGCATACTCATCAGCTCGGCACCCAGTCCGGACTAGGCAGGACCACCGCCCAAGCAACCTGACTGGGCCACCTCAGAGCGACGTGACTTGACCATGTGCCTACCACCGGGACCATGCATGACTCACTGCCATGAGCACCATCAGTTGGCCCCCCACAACGCCATGTCCAGCACACCACCAGACGCTATGCAGTCAGACAGCACAAGACAAGCCTGACCGTAGAGGTTGCATCACACTAGCTCACCCTGGAGCACATGCACCTCACGGCCACCACATGCATTGGCGCCATTATCACTTTATTTTTAGTCATTTTATTATTTAATTGCATTGGTTATTTTAATAATTATTTATTTTCAATAAGGGACCTAATGAGGGTTTCAAAGTTGTAAGACACTTTAAATAGGATTTTTAGGTTTTATTTTGGGAAGCTTTTTGACAATTGACTTTTAAACTTTACTCTTGAGAAAGAGTTAGACCTGCCACATCACTTGTGGTTTGGATTCGGTGCTTAGCATTTGAGTTTCTTAAGGGAGCAATTCGTGAATCCCTTTTGAAGAGGATTAACCGTGCAATTCGTGAAATGGTTTGTTCCACATCTATTATTTTATTTTTCAGTTTATTTATACAAGTATTGAGATTATTCGGAAATAGTGTTTCGGGTTTGATGTTCTTGTTGAGTTGAATTTGTGTTCTTGAGTGTTTGCTTGATTCGTGAGTGAGTTTGTGTTGGTGAAGCCGAATCCACACCACTTGTAGATTTGAGAACTTGTGTGTGTGTTCCCTAGAGGATTTCGAAACCCACACCACTTGTGAGTTTCAGATTCTTCAAGAGTGTTGAGTGTAAGTGGGAGTGATTGAAGAAGTGAGAAGTGTTGTAGAAGAAGTGAAGTGCCGAACCTTGGAGTCTTGAAAAGAGTTGGCGTGTTCTTGCATTGTTGAGTGATCAATCCTCATTTGATTGATCACTTAATTATTTGAGTGTTTCTATTGCCTCAAAATACACCACATGACAGCCCCAAAAACCCTAGCCATACCATTCGGCCATCATCCATAAAATCCTACCCTAGCATTTTGCCCATTTCGCCCATTGCCTTAGCCGGCCACCTACCACTCCCATCCTTTCCTATTTTGTCTCCATTAAACCAATATTCAATATCCAAAATTAGCCAATCTCGCCCATATAAGATTCCCACCAACTGGCTACTCCATCTCATTTGAATTCAAAATCTTTCCAATTCAAATCAAATCCACTTTCCTAAATAATCTCATTCGGCCATGCCATCTATGTCCTAGTCGAAACCCTTAATTGCCACATCACTTAGACACATCATCAATCCCTCATTTGATTCTTCATTACTTAAGCATTGATCAAATCAAATCCCTCATTCACATCACCACATATTCGGCCACAACACTCGGGCCATTGCCGTCCACTCCATCTTGCCATAAGCCATATTCCTATTTTTTAGGAATTAATAAAACCCTCGACCAAATGACCTAAAATGCCCTTGGTCGAAACCCTACCTTTGCCTTAGCCCTAATTCGGCCACCCCAAGCCCTAGCAAACACACACCACACCAAGCCTAACAAGCCCTAGCCATGCACCTCAATTCCCCTTTGCCGTGCACCTCATTGCACAAAACTTAGCCACTAGCCCAAACACTTGGCCTTGAACTCCACTAAATCCTAGCCTCACTTAACCCTTTCCATCATCCATTTCATCTTTATCAAGCATTAGAGTCCAACTCGGTCGTTGGAGGGAATAACAACGCAAGGAGAATCCCTTAGGTGATCGGGACAAGACCGAGGTCCCTATCATGACTTCCGGTGTGCTCCCGACGGCTTTAAACCCGAAATGGGTCCTTTTTCTCACCGTCGTTGGAGACGGCGAGGGCAACATTTATTTTTTTTGGGGGGGGTTCGGTCCGACCGAACTTTAGGAAATCTCTTATTTTATATAACATTTTTTATTTTATAACATTTTTTATATTACCGATTTTTTTTATATAGAAGTTTTTTGTTAGGTTAACAAATTTTTATAATACAAAAACAAGTTTTAAACTAGATTAAAAAAAGAAAGAAAGATAGGTTTGTTTTTAGAAATTTACAATTTATTAGAATTGGAAAACTGGATCAGAACCTGTAAAATCGGTACTACCGATTTTGAAGGATAATCGGAGTACAATCGTTTTGTATTTTGCCAAATCAATAATACTGATTTGTTTTTATATTTTGACTAAATTAGACCGATTACACCCCTACTATTTTAACCAAAAATAATATCCCCTTTAGTGTGATTCTCTATAAATGCTTGGAATGCCAACTTTCTCTCATATTGGATCGAGAGGCTGACCTAGTCTAAATTAGACCTCCTAAATTGAACCTCTTGACCCTAACTTCGTTCTTGACTTAATTAGGGCCACCGCTTGGATCTTTAGGAGGAAAATTCCATTACAATGTTAACATCGTATTGTAAAATTTCTTGTACCACAAAATCTCTATAGTAAAATTTTTGCCATGATATCTCTAATGATTCTGAAAATAAAATTATACATATCTAAATATAATTATTACACATTATTATTGTTATTATTATTATTATTGTTGTTATTATTATTATTATTATTATTTCGATCTTTTGATGAGTGCCGACTACCTCCTTTAAAGACTTGTTGAAAATAGGCTCTTTTTAATTTGATTTGGATTGAAAGATGAGATAGGTTTAATTTTATTTTTAATATTATTATTAATTTGAAATTAAAAAAAATTAAATTAAGATTTTAAAAAAAGTGTATTAAAATTTAAAAAAATTATAATAAAATTTATATTTTATATAAAAATTTTAAAAAATATATTAAAAATTTTAAAATGAATTAAAACGACAAATCCAACCGGTCCTTCATTATTCCGGCAAATGCGAGTACACGTTTCGAAAAGAGAACATCCTCAGGAATCAAGGCCCCCTCAATACCATTACCGATATAAGAAGTCCACGTGTCCACTCCGACGATGCTGAACCAGCGAATTTAAGGAAGAAACACAACAGGAAACACAATGTCAAAAGGAGCAAGATTCAGAGGACTTGGGGACAGCCAATCGTGGAATAGCACACGGATAGTTGACGTGGCTAAAGATTTTTTGAAATCCCGCCCAAACCCGGACTTCAATTCCTTCGCGATTCAGTTTTAATTTTTGTTGTCTTTTTATTTTTTTGGGGGCACGTACTCTTCCCAAACACCACCCCCTATTCCCTTCTTATCTCTCTTCACACACGTACCTCACCAACAAGGCAAAAGCTTATCCCTCTCTTTATTCCATCTGCGCCTCCTGTGCTTCTTTTCTCCTTCGAAAACCTAGTCCTTAAGGTAAGCCACCAACTCGGCCCGGTTCACATCGTTTTCCAACGTTTCCCCACCGGTTTCTGACATTTCTCGTCGTTTTCGTGCAGAAATCGCCATGAAAGGGGGCAAGTCTAAGGCTGACACCAGAAAAACCGACAGCAGGTGAGTTTTCTTCTTAATTAATGATTTTTGACCGTGTATTGTCAAGATTTGTTTTGAATATTGCGATTCAGCCCTCGTTTTTCTCGTACATTAGCTCAATTCATTTTTAAAAAAAATAATATTAACTATTTACACAATTTTCCTTTGGATTTTTGGTTAGGCTGAAGAGTAAAGGTGCTGGAACTGGCAAGAGACAATCGAAGAAAGCTGCAAAGGATCCAAACAAGCCGAAGAGGCCTGCGAGTGCCTTCTTCGTTTTCATGTATGAACTCTAAATTTTATACCATATATTCACAGATCCGCAGTTTCCTCGTTTTTTGAATTTTCTTCTCCGTATTTTTCGGATTCTTTATTTCTGCGAGAAAAATAATTTTCTTATGTTTGGAATGGATACATAAATAAAGGGAGGATTTTCGGAAGCAATACGCAAAAGAACATCCCAACAACAAGGCCGTTTCCGCGGTAAAACTAACCTCAACAACTCAGATATACTCATTTGTGATTCTATTACGCGCAGAATTCGATTATCGTCAGTCGATATATGTTTACTTATTTTTAAATGAACGATTGCTAGGTCGGTAAGGCGGGAGGAGAAAAATGGAAATCAATGTCTGAATCCGTAAGTATATTCATGACTGACTTTAAAGAATTAATCAAATGTGAGATTATGCACTAAATGCATCGCTTGGCGTCATGTCGAAATTTTTAGGAGAAAGCCCCCTTTGTAGCCAAGGCAGAAAAAAGGAAAACGGAGTACACCAAGAACATGCTGGCTTACAATAAGAAACTGGTACGTGGTTTTGTTATCTATTGTAAAATAAATTAATCATTGTTTTGGTAATCTTAGAGAGGTTTTGTAAAAATTGGTTTGGTTTTGGTTGGGATAGGCGGAAGGAGGAAACGGAGCGGATGAGGAAGAGTCCGACAAGTCCAAATCCGAAGTGAACGACGAGGAAGAAGAGGACGAAAGTGGCGAGGTATGTTTATGTTGAATTTGGATCGAATAAATTCTTAAATTATTCATTTTTAAAATTGAGTGTGTTTGTTTGTATATGTAGGAGGAAGAAGAGGATGAAGAGTAAGGGAAAGCGCGGGTAGTTTGTCCATGATAAATAACTGCTTTTTCTATTTTGAAATTTCGCCTAGAAGTAGAGTAGATAGAGAAGAAGGGATTAGTTTCAGGATCTTCCTGAATCCCATATGGTTCTGTACCTAATCTTTTCGTTGTTCAAATGACGTAGTTTGAAACTTGCCCCAAGCATATCCCGTTAATTTTCTCGTCTTTATCCTGTTCTCATGCCCTTTAGGAGGGGAGAGGTGATCTGGGATCAATAGAAATTTCTATTTCTGATGATAAGTAGAATTTTTCATTAATATATCTTCGGGAAAAATTGCTAACTGGATGGCCAGCGATAAACTCGTTGAAATTATGATTCTAAAAATTATAGGTTACAGACTCAGAAGTGAGGTCTCTGTACACTTAAAATCTCAATCTGATGTCTCTTAAATATTAAAAACATTTTCCCAAGTAAAATAACTAATTTTAATCCAAGAATAAATTCAGAAAAACTTTTGTAAAGCTCAGATTTTTTATCAGATGGTTATTCTATATGTATATATATACCTTGGGAAGAAAATGTATTTTTAGCTGATCTCAATTGAATCTAAGCCCTTAAAATCAACTAGTACTAATGTGTTTGCACGTATTTGAAAAACAGTAAATACATCTCCATCGATTCTACAGGTCAAAAGACTTTCTTTACATGTCCGTTTTAATTACACAGCCACAATTCACTCTTATGGAAATTAATATATGTGCTAAAGAAATGAATAAGAAGAAACACGGTGAAAACTGAAAGTGTTGTAATAGAACGCGATATGGTTCGACAGGGCTCACGAGCTTCGTCTTTGCTGTTCACGCAGCACTTGATCTGCCATAGAAGAGAAAGACTTTGCTGTGTCTTGCATATCTGTAGCGCTCATGTTGATTCCCTGCTCGATGGAGCAATACATTCCATTTAGCAGAAAAAAAGAAAAGAAAAGAAAAGACAAACCCCTTTTTCCGGCAACTAAAATTATGGAGTTACCTGCAACTTGCTGTAATTCTCGTGCAGCTTGCTTTCTGCCATTTTGGCAGCACTAGGTTCCTGCAGCCAAACACAAAGAAATTACTGGTGCATTTTAGCGGTACATTCATTACTGCAATACCTCAAAAAAAATTTGAAGAAGCAAAACATTCCCCGACAGCGATTTAAGTTACTGTTTTACAAACTGAATAGTTGTAATATATATTAGAAAAGTCAAAGAAATCACAGTGTTGCATGCATCCACGTTCATAAAAAAAAAAAATGCAATTAATTGCGCTTGCGCTTACACCAGACAAAGAGAACCCATATTTCTTCTTAATTTGATCAACAGCACCAGCCTTCTCTTCTGGTTGCTCTTCCTTGCTGGAACTCTTCTGGTTCTTGACTGTCATCTTGTTAAACTTTCCTGTAAAATTGCAACATTTTTTTTCCCAAGTCAACTAGTGTATCTAGCCAATCTTCTAATCGCTATCTTCAAACCATGAAGCTGACGCCCTCAAGCTGGGACCCCCCCTTTTGGCAATCTAAACATTTGCTCATAAAAAATATCATATATGGGTTGAAAAAACAATGTTTTAAATTCTCACTTAAACTTTGCGACCTCAGCAGTAGAAAAATTGTGGTTCTAAGGCTTAATTGCCAAGGATATTAGATGTCTACTCTCATTCAAAATGGTCTCAATTTACATTTCCCTTGTAAGTTGCATCCATTTCTAATGGTGTTTTTTGTATTAGGTAGATGATGTAGGCAAACGCCAATTCATTCCCCCCTACAGTAAATTGATTGAACACATATTGCTTAATGATATAAGATGCCACAAATTCAAATGATGACAAATATGGAAAGTATACCAAGGGAGTTTAATTGCTATCTCACACAGTTATATCTTATAATTACCTTTTAAAGCCTGTAGCTTGCTTGCAAGTTTCTGCTTATTAATAGCTGCCAACATGTTCTGTTCTTTAGGTTTTTCTCCAAGATCCCCAAGGTCGATGTCATCTTCACAAACAAAAGACCAAGTATTTTGCAATCTCAAAGTTCCATTTTGGGTTAAAAAAATTGATAAAATGATATCAGTGCTGGCATAACTGTCTCAAGCATATAGAGAAGGGGACTAGTAATGCAAATCTTACCTATATCTATGTCAATATCATCCTCATCGACGGCCAGGTTATCTCCATCCCCAGTCTCACTTGGAAAGTTAGCAGTTGAAAAGATGGTTTCAAGATCTTCGATGCTTGCTCTAGTAACTTCTGTTTCCACATCAGGTACATGCTTTGCTTTACTGCCTGTAATATCTTTAATGACAGAGCTAAATATACCCTGGCATGCCAATGCATAAAAACTTTATATCCAGAGTTTATACGGTCATAGACTTACTTCAGAAATGATCAAATTACCAATGACCAATGATCAATTGCCATCTACCTTTTTCCTTTCCTTGGTGGCGGTGGGTCGGCCAAGAAGCTCTTCTTGTGAAAGCCTCAAATCTTTCCTGTAAATGTAGCTGACAGTGTCCAAAAGCCTGGAATGATAGAAAGAAGTCAAGTAATTGGCATTTTAAGAGGGGAGGGAAGGGGAGGAGATATAAAAGTAAATAACTGAAGTTATTTTGAAATGCATCTGTATACCTAAAGATTGTCCTCTGGAATAAAACTGAGACAAAAGATATTTCCTGGTCACCATTCACCTGAGCATAAAGAAAACCAAGTAATTGGTCTGAGCAGTTCAAGATCAATCCTTAGCAACTAATTTGAAACGGAATAGTAAGTCCATTGTGTCTGTACCATAATCAGTTCTCCTTGATATGAAGCACAAATTGAAATGTCAGGCAACGAATTCAGTCTTAATGAGGAATGACTGACACCTCTAATTGAAATCTCCTTTATCAGAGAGAGTTCTGGCAAGGATCTAAACTTCACAGAAAAATATATGAAATATTAAAATGTATTAAATCACAATTTCCATGAAAGATACACAAATGGACACTAGAGTAATTAGATGCTTTCAAATCATATATGCATTCGTTTTAAACATCAAGACTAGCCCAAAAAAGCAACCCAAAATACTAGCTTTTGCTAAGTAGCCTGCAACCATGTATAATGCTGCTTCTCAGAAAAATTTACTCAGAATATCTGATAAGATTAAATCTTCTTCCTCTTTTCTTGATATGAATTCACTACAAGCAAAGAGAAAAACATGGCTAACATTCATATCTTCCATTGTAAATGGACTGTGCATCCCCCCTTTCTTTTCTATCATATGCAGGAGGAGTCTATTTATCTTTCACTTTTTACAATACTCGTAATATGGCAATTATGACTCCTTGCTCATCTGATGTTTATTGACAAATATTTGGGGCATAAAGATTCAGAAAATTATCCTCACCTTATTTGAATTTTTCCACAAGTAAAAAGGAGTATGAGCCCAGCATCAGAGACTGTGTAAAATGTTGAAGCCCAGCAACAAGAAGAGGTATGGAACTTTTTCTTGTAGTGCACCTTCTTAACTCCCTGATACAAAGGAGAAGGGTATTGTCGGGTATCAGCTAATGTAGATCCCGAGTTGATTACTGCCTAAATACATAAAGCACAGGTTACCTGAATGACATGTGTTAAAGAATAGACATAAACAGCTTTCTCAGAACATATCAATAGTAACTGCTTTGGTATGGAATCCTCCAAGGCATTTCCTTTACTAAGATCTTGACCACTTGATGTGTTAGAGCTTTGAGCTAAGATATCCTGCCTATCTGTGAAACAATAAAAGAAGATTGTTTCAATCGGATTGTTCAGTGTCCTGAGAATAATAACTGACCATTAAAGAGGTACTACTTAAGGTCACCACTGCGTGACAGTATCATTTATTGACCATCCTGTCAAGTAGAAACCCGAAGACAGTTGCACTTACCCAAGATCTGCATGAACAAAGCTTTAGAAGGTTTCTTAGGATGAACACTGGCAGTGCTCAGTGTGTTTCCAGTATCACTATCAAGTGCCAAGACAGATGAATCCTTTGTTGCAACAACTAGAACTTTCTTCTCAAAACTGTGTAAACTGCAGGTTTGGAATTGGAGAGAGATGACGCCAGCATTAATTTCACTTGAAATTTGGTTTTGATATAATAGAGTGGATGCTTCTATATCAATTACAGAAACCTGGATGAAAAATAAGTAGACATAAGTAAATTTTATGTGACAGTAACATAAAACCTGATGATAGACACAGCCTACTAGGAAAACTGGAATACCAGCTGAACTCTATAAATATAAAAAAACTGTTTAAGAAGTGTTAAATTAAATAAAAGCACGCCTCCAGCGGAAAAGTATAATTATACAGTGAAAACTAAATATAAATTATCAGTGTTAGCTGTTTAATTATACAATGTCCCACACCCTAGTTAGTTGCTCCCGACTCAAGATAGAAAAGAGCAGGGCTTTTTACCTCTCACTAATTGATTTTTAGCCATTAGTTGAAGATAATTAAGTTTATCACACCCCGTATGCTAATAACGTGGTACTTCTAAAGTCCACACTTAATCGAGCTACTTCCTATCAGAACTTGTCCTTGAAACATACTGTCATCATTCAAGACGAACCATATTAAGGTTGAACTCAAGATCTTTCCTATCCCCCAGCCACACCCTATTCCGCCCAAGTAAAGGTCTGGGGGCCTTTCAAGAATTCTATTAATTATACTTAGATAAAAATGTAAATAACAATTCATTAACCATAAAATAGAAGGAAAGAGACAGGAAAATAAAAGTGGACTTACAAATCCTTGATCAGACCCAACAGCAAGATGTCTTGAACTGTGGCTCATGTTCATAGAAAGCACCGAGCCATTAATCTTTATAAGTTTAACACTGTGGATGATGTGATTGTTTCCTTTCTTTGTACTTCCTGCCAAGGGAAGTTAAAAAAGCAATCATTGACTTGGGATTAATTTGTGAAGCAACAAAACCTAAGAACTAAAAGCAACAAATTTAACTTCGTAGTTGAACCATGCAATTAATAATACCTGAGAACGACATGAAACTGTTTTCTGCAGCATATGGCTCGGGTTTTAATTTAAAGATGCGGACCTGAGGATAGTATATATAGTATAAATACCAAAAATCTCCTAAACACCGAAAGACTGATTATACTTCAGAAATTGACATGGCAGAGACAATTTACCATTCCACTCTGATCTCCAGAAACAAGGAGCCGAGACTTGACATCAAAATACAATGCTGTCAGTGGTATACCACTTAATGAAAAATCATCCTCACTCTGCATAAAAAGAAATAAGTACAATAAGCACATCAGAACTACTTTTATCCATTACCTTGGAACAATCTTGCAAAGCAATTAAGAAATTTACTGCCTTATATATCCTTCTAGGTTGCATACTAAAATCCCAAATGAGAAACAAGGACGTGTTCATTAAGACTTCTGTTTTTTGGTACAAGTAACATGCCCATTATGTGAGAAGTAAACGAGGTTCAAATTTTACTTCAAGTAGATACTATTGGGTCATTATTCAATCTGCAAAGTCTATTCATCTCTTCATCCTCTAAATCTGTCCTCTTTCACGACTCTAACTCACAAATAAATAAAAAAATGAATGTAGATAGTATGTTCTAGAGTGAGAGGTCTAAAGCCAGTAGTCATCCAGTCAGTGGTAGGGACAATGCTAGTCGGACTAATACAAAGTGAACAGAGGAATAATTGTTCCTACTGATGTATATCACATAAGCAACTAATTTAGAACTTACCTGTTGCTTCAGCGATAAAATTGGGAGAAGAAAGGGACATGATAAATCCCAGAAATTCATAGCACCATCACTATGTCCAGTAATGTACAAGTTTTTGACTTTGGAAAATCCACTGAAATGGGCTGAATTAAAGGGACCTCCATCTTTCTGTTTTGTCTCAGAGGGGAGAAGTGGTGGAATATTTCTTGCCATTTGAACATAATCCTAAAATGATCAGAGATATCAGAGACTAGATCACCTGGTTATAACCTTAAAATATGAGGAAATTAATGCATCGAGTCTATCACTACCTCATCTGCAGGACTAAGCAAACAGGTGTCATCTGTAATAAGTTTTGCTATTGTGATGCTTGAATCGATAAATGGCATCTTCAATTTGACCTCCTTTGGAAGTGAGGGTGGGGACCTAGACTGACATTGTAGAAGATATTTTTCTATTAAATAATCATCATAGGCATAAACATGTCCTGATTTTCCAAGCAAGAGGAAATAATCTTGTTTATGCTTGCTTTGCTCACTGCTTGAAATGATCTCCATGCCAATACAAGGCTCTGACAAATGAAGTCCCAGCTTAATCGTGCGAGATTCAGTATGCTCATTCAACAAGACAGCCTGCCTTGTCATAATGAATTTGTTTACAATTTCATCCGAAATCATGACTATATGCAAAAACCCAATGCACATTGCAGAGTTATGATCAACATGTAATCTTGATCCAAACAAACCCAAGAAAGAAAAAGGTAATCTCAATGTGACATACTTGCTTGGATAAGCTTATTTGAAATTTCTATACTAAGTGATTTTGATTGTGTTATAGGTTTCAAGCTTCCTCATCCAACTCATACTATAATAACAAGAGCAATGGACTCAAAGACCGACAGCTTTCAACATGACCATCTAGTCCATCGAATGCTGAATAATTCCAAACTATCCCATGAATAGAGAATTCTCATGTAAATGAAAAAAAAGAGCTATTATTAAGGGACTGAACTAAAACATATGATAAATCACTAAGGAACATGTCAAGAGATGAACATATTTGCTTCACTGGTGTACAATAATATTGGTAGGATACCTGCAACAAGTTTGTTGATGCAGAGTTACTGGCACCCATAACATAAAGTCGACTTCCTTTCCCATCTGCATAAACCCATTTTAATGATGCTATAGGAATTTTGTCCATCTTATAACCTAGATTCAGTTTACATATAGGGCCATTTTGAGAACCCTGGCTTGATGCTAATTCAGTATTTGCGGTAGAAGGAATACTCCAGATGAAAATCTCTCCGTTGCTGTACCCAACAACAACTTTACTTCCAAAAGGGCATGCCCAGCATGCTGAGGTCACTTTCTTTGCTTCTTGATATAGCGACTGCAACATATTTCCACCCGTGGTGAAACTGGATTTGCTTTCTTGAATTTCCCATAATGTAATTATGCCATCTCTAAATATTATAAGAACCCTGCATTTAAACATAACAAATGAGGAAATCAAGGATTTTCATAAATAATGAAATAAGGTTAAAAAAACTCCATCATTCATGAGTTTGAAAAAAATAAAAAAACACCAGGGCAGTGTTTGGTGAAACTACCTCTTACTTTCAGCAGTTGGTTGAGGTAGAATATGCAGCACAGCAGTATCACCAGATCCTTCAGACAGATCCCCTACACAAGATCATTGAGCACGTTTAATATTACAACAAAAACCATTATATGAAAACCATGGTATGCAAGAAAATCCATGACAAATCATTCGAAATAGAGTCAAAGCAACATAGTTTTTTAAAAAACAGAAGAACTTTAAACAAAAAATTGGACAGGAATGTATGTATCTCACCATGTGAAGCTGAGAGAGGTATGGTGTATTTCATCTTTTCTATAAGAAATGGTTCTTCATGAAGCTTCAAAACCGAAATATTACCACCAGAATCTCCAGCGTACCTGCCAACAAATATACCACACTCATAATTTAGTTGAAGGTGGTGCACAAATCCCAGTTTGCAAGGCTATAACACTTACATGTAGAAACAATGCCGCATTACTGTGAAGGAGGTAATATCTTCCTTAAAAACGTGCACATGAGATAACAGCTTCTTGTCTATGTCCCAAACCTAAGTTATAATTTGATTTGAAGTCAATTCCCAGAAATCATAGACCGGGAGTGGATTTTGTGTTCTTATGAAAGCGTAACAATACTGAAAGAGCCTCCCATCAAACAGAGAAAACAGGCCGAACTCTAGAAATCAGCAACTAGTCTAGTGGAATATACTTGCCTCGAGGAGATTCTTGGAAGTCACGTTTAAAAGGATGCCTTTGTTCTCCACAAACTGAAGATAAATAACATTACTGATTTTAGATAAATAATCAAGATAGATTTTTTTTAGACATCAAGAAGAAGCAATACATATCATGACACGAAGAACACAAGACCTGTAAAAATTTGCTTGGTACCATCTCCTCTGATTCGAGTAAAGCTTGAGTGTTATCTCTTCCAAATAATTTAGTTCGGCCATCCCTGAGAAATGAAGATAAGGGTGAAAAATAAAAAGTTTTGAATCATTAACACTTCCACATTTTGGCGAAACATAAACATCTATATATAATTCAAAGTTCAGGCAGTCCATCATACAAATTCAAAGGATTGAGAGTTCTATCTATCAAAAAAAATGAATGTTCTATATTCGATATTAGATCAAATGTTTCTAAAGTTGATTGCAAATAACGTTAATACTTAGGTATCTCTCTTGCACAAGTCTTGTGTACATGAGCTATGGCTATTGTTTTCCTCAAGAAAATCATTCATTACTTAAAAACCGATGATCATTAACATAGAAAGCTGCCATCCAACAATAACACAGAAATGTTGAACTCCCGCTCTTGTAAATGGTCGAAGTAAAAGATGTCAAAAATAGTTGGAGAGGGAAAGGAAAAAATGAACATTGAAGCAGAAGAAAGGAAAAGTAGGAACTTACATGGTAGAAATTGCAAGAATCTTCTGAATGGAGTCATAAGCGAAGATAGTAGACCCAGATGGGATCCCATAATGGAACACTACTCGTGGGTCTACCTCACTCGATTTCAAGCCATCTGTATTTCCTCCAGGCTGCAACACAAAGTACCAATTTACATATGTTACTCTAGCATTGAGTTCTACCACTACAGTCTTGTGCTTCTAACTACATATGATTTTGCTCATTGAAACATCGCAACATGCCAACAACTGTATAAATCAATTAAATTGTTATTTTTCCTCCGTTCTTCGCATGGGATTCAAAATGTCTGGGTATATTCAAATACACTAAATGGTTTCTTCCAATACTTTTATGGTAGTCCTAAGAAAATAAAATAAATTCAACTACTCCTTTTAATCTTTTCGAAGAACAATGTATATTTTTTGGTGACTAACATGCAGAGGCTTGAGGGTTTAGAAGATCTCTCAAAATTCGGGCTATAGCTTTTGTAGAATGGTAAACTTGCAAAGAATGTTACCCTTAATTAAATATTTTTGTTTAAAGAAACCCCAATGAAACGTACAACATATATATATATATAATTAAAGAGTGCCATTGGATGAAATTCATTGACCGTCCTTTACTATAAAAAAGAAAAAAAGAAAAAAAGAAGAAGACAGAGATGTGTAACTGGTAAGTATTAATGCTATTTGCCACCGCCCTTCACGTGGGCGTGTTGTTGAGTCTGTTGACTGCTTGCTTAGATATTTATTTATAGCGTTAAATCCATCGAATTTTGTTTGGACAATATTTTAACGATGCCCAATCATCAATTGGCACCTCATCAAGTTTACATCGTTAGATCTCTCCATCGAAACATTCTTCAATGACAATCACTACTAGCTGAATACACCACAACCTATACTAATAATAATCATAATAATAATAATAATAAAAAAAAATAATACTATTATTATTAATATTAATTGGGTTTGGGTTTGCCCCATTTCACTTTCGTACCAAAACTGCTGCTGATCCATTTGCTTTTATTTTGTGTGACTTGTCTCTTGAAGATAAGAACTAAGAAGCATATTTTTCCTTTTCTCTTCCTCTCAATGATAAATATTGTCACGTAATTGTAGGCAAACTAATTGACAGCTACGTGGATTGGGCGATGTGTCATGTTTAAGGAAACCTATTTTTATAAAGGCTTTGAGAGGGGATGATACTCGAAATGATGCGAGGTTTTAGGTTAAAATAATGTTATAACATAAAATATTTAATTTTCTCTGTCCATCTTAAGAAGAAAATCTTTAAAAAATAGAGAAACATTGGATTTGGTAAAAGAAGGTACAAATGTAAAATAAAAGTCTTGTATTTTTGACAATTAAAAGGAACAGATTACTCTGTTATATGTACATGATCTTGGATGGATGGATGGATGGATGCCATACGTTACTTCATTTGTAACATAGTAAATGCATGATGATGAAACGGATTACTCCATTAATTATTGCCATAAAAACATCAATGTCCATATCGGAAAAGCGAGTCAAGATGTCTTGATCCAACAGCAAATATTAATGCAGACAGAGTCAGAGACGATTTCGATTATCATTTTGATCATCAATTTCTCTGTACCTTTACCCACAAAACTAAAGACATTCGGCCAAAAAGAAAGAAGCAACTTGTCATCACATATTATTTAAGGATGGTTTTCTTTTTGACAAAACTTCACAAGAACAGGCCGTACTGGCACTGGAGCAGAAGCGAAAAACAAACAACAACTACAACAGTGAAAAACAAACAAACAAACAAGAAAAGGAAGTGATCCAGATAGAAAAGGACCATCTTGAATCCTTAATAATCAAGAACAAAGGTAGAAATGAAAGAAAGTGATAAATCAGAGGAAGTGAGATCAACTAGCAAAGAATCGAAGAGAAGATGATGGATCACTAACCTTCTTTGCAGCCTTCTCGACAAGCTTCTTGACAAACATTTGGATGATGATCTCAGAATAAACAGCCCAGATGAAATTCTAAGTGCCCAACAACGACGGATACAACGAATAGCAAGAAACACGCGAAGCCTAACTTTGAAGAAACCGAAGAGAGTTGGAGCAGTTTATTGCAGTTTGCTTTCTTTGTAGTATTCTTTATTTATAATAAGTTGAAAAGACCCTGGTCAACAAATAGAGCGGTTTTTTCTACTAGACAAATTCCAAAAAAAAGAAAAAAAAAAAGAAAAAAACGGATGATCAGGATGAGAGAGGTTTTTACACGTGGATGTTGATTAGATGGTCGAAAACATTGCTGTTTAGGATCAATTTCGACCGTTTTACGTGGTATCCAATCTTAATTGAGCCAAAAGGAGAAACAAAAGCCAAAGGCATTAAAAGCTTTGTGAGTGACAAGCATAAGCAAAGATATATTATATGTGGACGAATCAAACAATGTCACCTTTCTCGGACGACTGACGAGTACGACAACAACACGTGGCAAAGCTAATGTCGGTGGTTGGTCGTTGGTGAGGTACGTGGCATAAGTGAAAGGGACTTGCTTGCTTGATAGTTTTTTGTTTTTTCTTTTCTCAGCAAGCAATGTTATATATATTAAAAACAGTTGCTTGATAGTTGTTGATTGCATGTCAAATCTTTCGGTTACCCTTTTTGTAGATTTGTTTTAATAATAATAATAATAAGACTTATCCTCTTATTTGGAATTAATCTTAATTTCTGCTCTTTATTTCATCTAAAATTTGAATTTGAAGGATCTCAAGTTTCTCTATTTAGTAAAAAGGGTTTATTATCATATCAGCTTACAATTCCTGTTAAGGTACCAATTGCATCATCTTACAAGAGATCAAATTCACAGGTTTTTTTCATTTTTTTATTTTTATTTTGCGGATCCGCTGAGCTGTTTTTATAAATGACTTCAACAATATCAAAGATTGGTCGATGCAGTAAGTAAGGATTGATTAGGTAAAGCCATCCGTTTCTCCAGTAAAGTCATCCCTTTCTTTTTGGGGCATTGTTGGGAGATCTGCTGTTGTGGAGTTCGTTTTGTGATCCGTTAGTGTAAATTCTTTTATTTTATTTTATTTTTTTACATAATCTTTTTAATATTCTTAAATATTTTTTAAAAAATACAATATTATTAAATAATATTTTTTAATCATTAAAAAAAGAAGAAGAAGAAATGAGACACAAAATCGAGGTTCCAGCAAACTTCTTACCATTTTCTTATTTTTTTAAGCTCAAAATTCATGGATAAGGTGGATCGCTTTCGGCAGTTGTATCGATGACAACAGTAATAATGCATAATGTCAGGGCAATAGCCATGGGCCCCCAACTTTGATGCAGAATTCCATACAGATCCAATCCAGATCCCAAAGTGAGGTTGATAATTTGGCCCATTGGAATCCCTAAGAAGACTCTCTAAACCCGAAATGAAAGCCATCATTAGAGAGAGAGAGAGGCCAGTCTGGGCCTAGGCATTCTTATAATAGGTAGAAAGGCAGCAGCGGTGCCGCCCCCATAACATAACATATCATAAGATAAGAGTACTCTAAATTAAAAAAAAAAAATATATATATATATATATAAGTATGCACATATATTAAAATATTTTTATCATATTTAATTAAAATTAAATAAATAAATAAATAATAACCTTTCAAATTTCAACATTAAAGTGTTATAACATTAGAAACTGGTACTAAATTGTTGAAATAAAGGAGGTGGGAGTGGGAGGGGACGACATTGGTGGCCCAATAATAATAATAATAATAAAAATAATAGAAGAGGAAACATTAGCAACAAAGAGCTGTCCGGTTGTGATAGCGCCTCGTGGTCGTGGGTACATACATACATACATTGGTCCCCCGGGCCGTACGTTTTGGCCGGGTTCCTAATAATGCACTCTCACCTTCAATCTCACCTCCTTTCCGCTTGCCAATTGAATAATTCTGAATTGATGTTAATACTTAATACGATTAAGTTTATTTTATATAAAAAAGAATAAAAAAACTTTATAAGTTGGTCTTTTATAAACCAAATGTTTTTCAAACTAAAAAGCATTGGGGGGCCTAAAGAAAAGAAAATTAGGAGTAGATAGCAGCAGCAGCACATGGCTACGCCTCTCAGCGTCGTTTGAAAAAGGGTCACTTTACAACCCAATTACCCTACCACGCACATAACATCATCATCTTCCCGACTTGTATTATGAGATAGGCTTCTTTTTTTCTTTCTTCCTTTTTATTGAGAACCACGCTTTATAAAATCACATGTCTTTTATTATTCTTTTTCGCCAAATTATATTGGTTTTTTAAGTCAACTTTCTTTGTGTACTTTGTGTTAATAAAATATCTAATAAATAATAAAATGTTTTTTTTTTCTTCATAAATTTAAAGTTTTAGTATAAATAATAATTTTATAAATTATTAGAGTAAGTTTTCGAGTTTGAATTCTGATGGTACACTCTATCTCATTTAATTAAATATTTTTTTATTAGATTTTTTTTATCAAAAATAAATTTAATTTATAAGTAAGAGGAGTATTAAGATATAAAATAAATAATAAAATTTATTTGTTCTAATCAGTTTAAATTTAATTGAGATAAATAATAATTTTACATAATTTTTTATAAAAAATTTAATAGGAACGTGAGG
This sequence comes from Platycarya strobilacea, assembly GCA_036898215.1. Taxonomy (NCBI): domain Eukaryota; kingdom Viridiplantae; phylum Streptophyta; class Magnoliopsida; order Fagales; family Juglandaceae; genus Platycarya; species Platycarya strobilacea. Next base: position 44,401,970 of record CM072555.1, read on the forward strand.
AATAGAAAGGCATTAGAAATACACATATAGAATTGTGCCTTTGGTTTATGTTTTGGGATCCTCTTTCAAAGGTAAAGGACTACGTATATATTCGTGTCGCCTAATTTTAGTATATTGAAGACGCTTCTTTTGCCTTTTCTTATTATAATAAAGGAGTTTAAGGTATTCAAATACATTTATGTCCGTGCATGGTAATTGGTAGGAATGGAGGAGGCATGCTATCAATAATAAGTGAAATTAACTCAGCCCACTTTTATTAGTTAATAATTAGCTAGCTAGGTGGTTCGTGCATATATTTAAGTAGTAATATAAATAAGTAGTAATATAAAAAGAAACCATTTAACTTGTGGCACGTTACCATATCCCGCGAGTGGAACGACAAGAATTTTCGTAATAGTTGTCTGAGTAAACATAATATTTTCTAGCTGTTGATGATTCAACAATAGGAATTTATGAATATATATATATATATATTGTAGTTCATATTTATAGATTATATTACAAATCTAATTAAAACGTTATTTTTTTAATTAGTAAATAAAATAAATTTTTTAAAGAGCAATATTGGGATTCTTATTTTGAATTTTCTATTTCAAATCCCTATTTAATTTTTTTTTTTGAGAATTTTTTTTTAATTTTTTTTTATTTTACATGATTTTTACGTGCGAGGAAGATGTACCTATCTGAGTGCGCCAAATGGAGGAGTGGAATGGCGCAAAAAAAAAAAGAAAAAGGGCACAAAAACAAACTGTCTCTGAGCTAGCTGTTTTGTCTTGGTTCGGTTCGGATTTTAGTCCTCCTCTATACCAAATGCCAAATGCCAAATGCCATCCCATGTTCTTCTATTCTTTCTTCCAATTATATTATTAATTACTCTCCTCTCCTCTGCCTTCAAATAGATCAAATTAATATAAAAAATATATATATACTTCCGAAAGTTGCAATTCCATTCCATATTAATTGAAATGCTGCGATGCCACAAACAAACCAACCCAACTACTTCACACCCTTTCATAGGACACCCTCCCTAATTACACTATTCACACCACCCCCCCCCCCCCCCCCCCCTCTCTTTTGCCATCACCTGGTCCCCAAACCCACATACGGATGCTTTTTTTTTTTTGCTTGTAAATAGGTATGAGAGAGTGAGACACTGGCTATTATGAAATTTGATTTCTAAAATTTAAAATTTAAATCTTTGTTATAAATGAAATTATTAATAGTAAGTTTTATTATTTATAAGATATTTTTCCAACTTGACTTATGGGTAAAACGGGAAAGGAAAGAGGGAGGGGGATGGAAGCTTTCCGCTTTCTGCTCGAGTAATAACGGACTCCACCTTCTTCTACTAAACTTGAATTAATAAAATAAAGCCAATGGCTTTTTATATAAATTTCTTTCCTCAATAAATAATTAATTATTTATTTAACCACAATCACTACTAAGTACTAACTACTATTGTTTTTGGGGCTGTACAAATTCTCTTTTTGAATTCTCTCTCTCTCTCTCTCTCTCTCTCTCTCTCAATCACTGGTTTCATTGATTTCTATCAACTATTTTGTTGCGCTCCAATCCATTTACCGAGGCTCCTCGCAACCTTCTTCGTTTCCAAATCTTACTAATTCTGTTGCTGATGCGATGCCTTTTCTGGTCTCGTACTTCTTCTCTCGACGGTACGTTTGCTCCTTCATAAAGAAAGAAGTGTATGAAATCGGTTAACGGAAATGTTTGCAAATGCGGAAAAAAAAAAATTCTTACACTTTTGTACATTGGTTTTGTTTTTTCCCAACAATTTCAACAGTCTGAAATAGTCTTAAAAAGAATTTAATCGATTGTAGTAGGCCTAGTTGACTGGACGTTTTACACTTTCCAAGATTCAAATTTTCTTTACAGTTTCTAAGTGATTTGTCTTTTTCGTATGAAAACTCTATGAACTCAGCTCATAGATTTCTTGCTCTTACTTTTTAAATTCACTCGTGAGTCCTGAATTGGGCTCCAATCAGGTGACCACTTCAAAATCACACCCGTGTGTGCGCGTGAGCGAGTGTATAATTGACCAATTTGGACTTGATATATATCCAAATGCAATTTGAAAGATACCTGGGTGATTTGTGCAATTTGCAGACTATAGGGTGAAGATTGCAAAAAATACCTCCTTTTGCTTCTAATGGGGTGATACATACATGGAAGTGGTGACTCTGTAGCTAGGGGATGAGTTGATGACAGCCTTTTAATAGCCCGCTGGCTGCATGGGAGGCTTCTTGCACTTCTTCGACTTCAATCAGGGGAACATGGCCAGGAAAGTTCGTACACAGAAGAGACATGTTGGGGGTAAGTATCTTTGCCCCTTCTATGCGTCGGCAGAAGAGTATGTATACTAGGAAGGGCTCCTTGAACGCTTTTCTTGTACAGGGTCATGCACTTAAATCGTTGTCTATGCTTTCGTTTAGAATTATAGTTTAATATAGACATCTCGATGGCTTTTCTTGCCAATGGTTTCGATGTGGCGTTTTGATGAACAAAGTTTATATATGTAAGTTCAGGGTATTGATTTCTCGGGAGTGCCATCCATTTATGACGAAACAAACTTGGCTGATTTAAATCAACAAAATCTTGAAACATTTCGTGCATAGGTTTTGACTAGAGGTTCTGGAAGTCAAGTCCTGATGGATGGTTTATCTCCACATCTCAAACCAACATTAAAAAATAAGAAAATTGCCCCTCCAGAAGTGTGAATGAATTAGTACTTACATTGTTTCTTACTTATCTTACTCTCTTACCCAGCTTACTAAGGCAATGCTGTTATTCTAATTACTTTGCAGGCCTTGAAGCTCCTCAGAATAGTCTGGAGCTGCGATTAGAAACTCCTCAGAGCTATTGTGCTGTAGGAGATGTACCGGTAACTTTCATTGCATGCCTTGCTATAGCTTTAATGTGACAAGGTGGTTATAATGCGTGGAGACTGCACTCTTGGGGTAGCAAGTTTCTGGTCTTCACAAGTGTGCAGTTATGGTTCTTGTGTGGAATTGTAGGGGTTTGGGAGCAACTATTATGGAATTTCTGATGGGCATGAATTTATTGGGTATTGGAGTGAGCGTGAAAGCGTTACCATTATTTCTTTGGGTGCTTTGTGTTGGCTTTTTATTTTGCCATTTTATTCTCATTTCAGTGAAAATCTGGTGAACTTTTTTATTCTGTTTTTTGAAGGGTTTACTCTATAGATCTATGAGAGGCAAACCTCACAAGATATATTCTATAATCAGCCATCATCATTTATTTTCGTGTTCTTTTTAACTTAGCTATGTTCTACCGATATAGATCAGTTAGATTCCTTGAATAATTTTTTGATCATGACCTGCTTTTCTAAGAAACAGTTTTTAAATGTTACCTACTGTTCCAAAATGATTGCTTCACATATATCTTGTTGTAACCTGTTGCAAAAATGTACTTTTGCTATTATTTATCAGTTCTCTCGTCAAGTTGAAGAAGACTGGTCCGAAAAGAGTTGCTACCCAATCGAGGCTTCAATGAAGAAGTTGATAAATGAGGAAGTAACCAAACAATCAAACACCAGACAAAATACCCCAAGCATTGTTGCGCGGCTGATGGGAGTCGACATGTTGCCGTTAACTACAAATTATGCAGTTCAACCAGTAGTCAAAAAGAATGAAAACATGGGAACAAAGTTATCTAAGAAGGAAAGGAATGGAAAGAGCTCAGTTGCTGATGTCTCTTCTTACTCAAATTCATCCATGCCGATGGAATTCAACCCATCTTACCGTAGCAAAGATAGAAGTGCTGATAGATGGAGCAGTGAGCGAAAGTTAGGAAAACCTAGGCGTCAAGAACATCCTCAAGAGGAGGAACTACAGAAGTTCAAGAAAGAATTTGAAGCATTACAAGCAGCCAGGTTTAAGGAATGTTCAAGGGTTATTGAACTTGACAGCATCCCTGGACAATTGCTTGCTCAAAAGGACCTCAACAAGGAAAAGATGACACTTTATGCAACTTCTGGGAGAATGGCAAGTGAGAGGCCCAGAGAACCTGAGAGTCATGCGTTAATGGCAAGGTCATCTGAAAGAGGCAATTTAGAGCAACCTGGAGATAACATGCAATTTTTCCTTTCTGAGCAAAAAGAATCTCTTCCTTTGAGAAGCAGGACCATAAGGAGAGACGAGCAGCCCTACCTGATGAGTTCTAGTCAGAAACTGGAGAAAGCTTCTGCTCCCACAAAAATAGTGATATTGAAGCCCGGTCCAGATATGATTTATGACAATGAAGAATCTTGGACAAGTCCCTCGGGCACTTTAGCAGAGGGAGGTAGCATAGAAGATTTTCTTGAGGAGGTAAAGAAGCGGTTGAAATGGGAACTGCAAGGGCACACTCTCAAGAGGGGTTGTACGGGCAGAGGCAGTGGAATTGAGACCCCTTTCAGCGAAAAGCCGTCAGATCCAAAACAGATTGCTAGGCATATAGCAAAACAAGTCCGAGATAGTGTGACTAAGGATCTTGGAAGTAATTTGCGCCGGTCAGAATCAACAAGATCTTATAGAAGTGAAATTCATTGCAATGGACCAGTTTCCCCGGATTTCATCAGCAGAGATACCAGGAAATTCTTGTCAGAGAGACTAAGGAATGTTCCCAAGAAAGAAACACAGCTTGACATCCCCATTGCAACCTCTTCATCATCAGTGTTAGAAAATGGGAAGTTCAAACTTAAAAAAGCTAGAGATACACCGAGGGCCGAAAATGAGGTGAGCTGCCTTGAAATTGTGAAGGATGAACGAGAAATGCAAACCAGATCTTTCAGGCATGGGTCAGATGATGGAGTGCTCCAGAGAGAGTTATCCCCTAGAAATCTCATGAGGTCCTTGTCGGCCCCAGTCTCAGGAACATCATTTGGGAAGCTTCTTCTGGAAGATCGTCACATTTTGACTGGTGCCCACATTTGGAGAAAGCATGAAGCCATTGATAATGTTACAGTGGATGTAAAAAACCAGAGGAAAGAAAAGTTTAATTTTAAAGAAAAAGTTTCCAATTTCAGGTACAGTTTCGCTTTTAGGAGGAGATTGTTTGGCAAAAGGGTCCAAACAATGATGGAATCACGAAGCAGTGAACACACTCTTATGGGAGATATCATGAGTGGACCAACAGTGCTTCTGAACAATGGCGAGAGGCATGTAAGAATATACTATCTCTTCATTTATATGTTTTCTCACGAATGTAAATATGGTATGGGCTCAATTGTTTACCATTTCTTCTTGTTCTGAAGTTAACGAAACTTTTATGGTGTGGTTTTAGGATAACTCCACTGAGGTGCCTCCTAGCCCTGCATCTGTGTGCAGCAGTGCTCAAGAAGATTTCTGGAGGCCAGCAGACCATATCAGCCCAGTGTCAACACCAGATGTAACTCCTGTGGATGATGACTTGCCACAGGTTTTTAAAGAGATCAGCTCCAATCTGAATGGTATGGAAACAATTGATTTCCAGTTTTGATATAAAATTCTGCATATCTGCAAAATGGTGTATGGCTGTCCATGTAGTGTTGTAAACTTGTGCTGCTTTCCATGGCTCAGTTCATTGTTGACTAAGCTTTGATTGAATCAAGGACACAGGCAAATGTCTCTTATAGCTTCTGTATCTGCTTGCGAATATATGGATGAACTTCTGTTTGCTATATACTACAAAACACAAGAGTCTGTAGAAATAAAATCTATCAATTTTGTTCTTAATTTTAGTACAAGTTTGTGACTGTATTTGAATTGACCTCAGCAAACCTAGAAGAGATCTATGTCTTTTTTTTTTTTTTCCTGGCATAGTAGCAACATTTGAAATAATTATCTCACGCTATTTCCTATGTTCTAATTTTACAGAGCTGCGGAAGCAACTAAATCAACTCAAGTCTCGTGGGCCTGAGGACACAACAATCGAACAGGAGTCCAATGAGTCTGAAACGGTTGAGCTGGCAGACCCAACAGAAGCTTACATAAGAGATCTGCTCGTTTTTTCTGGCTTGTATGATGGATCATCGGATAAATCTTTAGATAGATGGGGCACAATTGCAAAGCCTATCAGCAACTCTGTCTTTGAAGAAGTGGAAGAAGCATACATAAAATTGGCCAAGGATGATGAAAGCATGATAAAGAATCACAATGAGAAGGTAGATCACAAGATGCTATTTGATTTGTTAAATGAGACACTTTCAACTACCCTTGGACCACTTTCGACCATGTCGAAATTCAAAAGAAAAGTGATTCATTCCTCTATGCTGCCCACTTTATGTGGAAGGAGGTTATTAGATTGTGTGTGGGAGATTATCCGTATACACTTACACCCTCCTACTTTCAAATCCCACTGCTCACTTGATGGAATGGTGACCTGGGATCTGGGATCAACCCATTGGTCTGTATTTACAGATGAAGAGGTCTATCTTCTGGAAAAGGATATGGAGTGTCTGATAATTGGAGATTTGGTTGAGGAAATTGTGAAGGAAATGCAATTTAGAGGAAGCCAGTTTTAGACTTCTTTGGTTTTGATAATTGTGGTCGGCAGTGGATATCTGGAATTTTAGTATATACAAGCTTTCATTGATGTCCAATAGGTTAGCATGTTGCATGTGCCTGTATATATGTTCTCTGTCCGTGTTCATCATGTAGATTTGAGTTGAGTCAATGCTATAGGTAATGTTCACGATTTGTGCATGTATTATTAGGTTGTTGTTCACCAAAAAAGGGGGAAAATTTTGATTTATTATTTATTGGAGAATTCGATAATTGTTGGGATATGTTTACTCTGGTATTTTTAGAAAGGGGGTGCCGGGTGTCACTCTGTCCTAAAAGTTCAATAAATAACAACTGTCAAAAAATCAAGTTGTTTGCTTGATTTGATGCCTTGGGTTTCTGGTGGTATCAGCAGCCACTCTTAGGCGATATCTCATGTTGTTGATAAAGTTGTTCTTATTATTATTTTCTTTTAACATGCTGTTCATGAGCAACTTGTGCTTGATCATCTTGGATGAGCTTTTGTTAGAAAATTATAGAAGATGTTAACTAAAGTCTCAAACAATCCAGTTAAGATTGGTGTACTCGAGTTAGGACTCGGCTCTTTTACACTGTTACAACATGGTTTGGTAATAAGCAATTGGGCCCAACAAAAAAAAAAAAAAAATGTCCGAATACTAGTAGTCTACGGAACATACTCCCAAACTAGCTTTGGGCCTGACACCCTAAAAAGAGCAATAAAGTTTTCATTTTTGTTTTTGAATTTCTATGAAAGGGTTGGTTGGATATTCAGGTTTCCTTATATAACTGCCAAACTGCAGCCATTCCCATTTGATTAATTAATCAAACTACGATGGAGTTATATATATAACATTTTTCCCACTATGAATATAATTATAGAAAAGTTAATTCCCAAGACTGTTGCTAAAAGTAAGGGCGGAAAGTGTGAGACCAAAGAATATTCAAACGAGACTTTTAGAAGATCTTCCACTAATTATAGAGATCTTGTGGAAGTAATTAACGAGAAATGAGGAAAGCCATTGGTATATATAGATCTTTCAATATATACTTTTCTCCAGATATGGACATAAAAACTTGGGTTCGTGGTAGAGCCCTCCTACTCAATTATATTGTGTCTATTTGTGATCAATTTGAGCACACCATTCAAGTAGCATGATAAATTAACATCATTAAAACCAGAACAAAAATGACCATAACCATCAAGAAGGTTGCCGTGTTAGTCCATCTTGTTCATTAACTTCTACGGTTGAGTACAAATCTGACGATCGAGGGAATTAATTAATTAATTAGTTAGTGATTGAAGTACTACTACGCGCACGTGATCATAATAGTATATATAATGAATAAATATATGATCAATTAGGAAGGGATTAGGCATACTCCTGACTCGATCGTTAGGGCGAGTCTACATGATGATCATGATACTTTATCAAGATAAATCAATTAGTCACTAGAAGAAAATCGGTCTGTTTTGACATTTTTATAATAATTAAATAGGCAGTTGTGGTATTTTTATATCTCAAATAATCTATCTAGCTGCTATAAAAATATCACAATAGACTAATTTTCTTGTAATAAATAATAACTTTATTATAATATTGTTAAGTACATGATCATAAGAAGTGATCAGATAAATCTTTAAGAGTTGGATCGAGTGATTAAAACTTTGATCTTGGTAGAATGATCCCTTCAAATTTAAGGTTGCAAATAATTTTTAAGGGCCATGATCAGATTATAAGGATATATAATTTTTCATTGAATTGTCTGAGGCTGCACACTTGCAAAAAAGTCCTTATCATGGACTTGTGCATGCACCCTTGAGATTAGTAGAAACTTTGTTTGTAGACACACAATTTCAATAAAAAAAAAAAATTCAGATGTGGACTTTTTTAATTAGCAAAAGATCCATGATTGTGACATCATGCAGCAAACGGAACAAAGTCAAGGATAATAAACAGAAGGCTAGCTACAACTATTTGGACATATTTTGGTTTCTTTCTAGTAGTGTGGACATTGTGTATTTTGAATTTGTTTAATACCTATTGACTATTGCAGTTAGGTATTACGCCACTACTCACAACGGTTTTGTTCTTACATGGAAATTTAAATACTCTAATATTAATTAGTCTTTTGGGTATTTTTTTAGTTAATTAGTTGTGTTCTCATTTCTCTAATCTGTAGACCTAGTCCATCCCCGGTGGTGAAGGTAAAGAGATTATGAGGTGCACATGCTATGTCGGATTTTCCTCTACTTTGTCACTTCCAAAAACTAATTTAATATGGCTTAATCATGTGCTTGTAGCCTCATTAGATTCTAAGCACGCACACGTGTCGAACCAAGAATTAATCTGAAATGTTTTAATCATGTCTTAGAAATGAAAGATTAGACATTGTTAGGTCAAAGACCATTTTCATTAGTCGACACAAGTTTCTTATAAAGACTCATACTGATCATGATCATGGATTATGCTCCAAATACACTTGATGCGGTTTTTTACGACTTAATTATTATACATCATGTGGCCGCTACACATGTATGTTATTGGAAGACATCGCATGCTAGCTTTTGCTTTCAGATGAAGACAAAATTTAAATGTCTGTAATCTGTCCTTAATGTTTTTTTTATGATGATCCTATCAATCAATATTGTTTTAATTTGTTTTAAATATTATTATAATTATATTTATAAGTAACAAAGAGAATGGTTTAGTTTGTAATAATTGGCTCCAGCATCCATGAGAGAAAAGAAAAAGGATAAAATAAAATAAATGCTTATAGTTTTAAAGTGTATAAAAATCATATAAAATTGCTTTTAAAAAAATATAAAATTTACATAAAAAAAATTAAAATAATTTCACAATATTTATATACTTTATAATTATATCTAACATACTTTAATAAAATAAAATAAAATAAAAAATTGCAAATTGTTGGGTAGGCCTGATGTGTATACACAACCTGAATTTCACCAAACTTCCGAATTAATTCCCTTGGCTTGGGGATTTTCTTTGGTGGATAACCTGTAAATTGATATCCGAATGGATAAGTGACAGCAGACAGAGAGTCTCCAATGAGTAGGTGACAGTTGGATTCTTGCACAACTGCAAATACAGTGAATAGGCTTACTGTGATTTGGGGGTGGAAAGACATGAGCCTTTTTATTTTGACAGAAAGCTGAAAGTGTCAGAGATAAATGGCAGCAGCAGTGGTGCTCCAAGAGCAACGCAGCCATTGATAATGTCAGAGACAGAAATCCAGGGAAGAAAGAGGCTCTTATCTCTATTCTTCTCTGGTCCTGCACTGACACAAAAAAAAAAAAAAAAAAAGTAAATGTTGACGATTGAACTGGAACCTACATTCCCACCGAACCAAACTGACACATCAGTAAAGCTGTAACACGTGTTGTCACTCTAACCGTACATTCAGTGCACGAGAGCTGCGGGATGGTCTGCATTCAGTCTGCAATAATATCCGACGGATAGAAAGTGTACTGGCCACTGGGAAGAAAGACTTTTCTCTTTGCTTTGTTTCCTATTCAAGCCAACTTCAAGCAGTTTATATATATATATGTTCCAATTTTCTACAACCATACATCCGAGTTTTATGTGTTCATTAATTAATTACTTGGAAAGGAAAGATTTTATTTTATTTTTTTAATTATGTTTACGCATCTATTACAAATATCTGCTGAATATATATGTAAAAAATGCGTGTTTAATTTGTATTTAAAAAAATGTATTTTTAGGATTAATTATAAATTAATTATATTATTATTATTTTTTTTTACATTTTTACATTTCAAGATTATATCAATATTCATTAACTTTTGCGAAAATTGATACTGATCTCAAAAGATTTACAAATTAATTAAATACTTCCTTCAATCTTTCATTATTACTCATTGATTGTCTAGTACCCCATAGCATTAATATCCATACCAACCAATTGAAGGATAACAATGTCACGTATCAATCCTCCCATTAATTTTCTAACCAGAGATTGGTGGACATGTTTATTGCAATTTTTTTGAAGTTTAGGCCTATTCAATTTTGTAAATCTTAATAAAATGAGACATCGAATTTCAAAAAAGTGATAAACGACTCATATATATTTTAATTATGTAATTAATTTTTTTTAATATTATTATATAGAAAAATAAAGATTAATTCTCACATGTTCAAACAAGATTTATACATATATATATAGACTAATTAAATCGATTGAATTTCTTACCATCAACTTTGGAAGAAAAACTCCATATCTTTTTATATCTATATACTATGTCCACATAAATTATCTTTTTTTTTTTTAACTTTTTCGTGACAATATTTGAAGATATATTCTTAATTAATTACGTACCTATCTTGGATTTTGATGATTTATAATACGTATACTGCAACAAATAAAATTTTTTATTGCATTTTATTTGGTTGAGAGTATTTACTACGTTTTCTCACCGTAAATAATAGTATTGCAGCGAGAAATTAGTATTTTTCATGAGAAATTAGACTTATTGTCACGCTCAAATAGCTGCGATTAACCCGCGATTTTTAAAACGCAACAAATAATTTTTTGTCCTAATTTTGAAAATTTTGTGACAATTTTAAAAATTTATGCAGCGATTTTGAAATTTTTTGTGACGACTTATTAAACGCCACAAAAATCCTTATGTGCTGTAGTGGTAAAAATATTATTTCTCACTCGTTATAAGTCATACTTGTGCGCAATGTGGCGTATTGCTTATATAGTTAGATAACTTTATATTCATGATGTGATTAATAAGTGAAAATACTTAAATTAATATGTCACATTTATTGATGGGATTAAATGCAATCTTTTTAATAATAATTCATTCGATGTGAAATTATATTAAGAAATAAAAAAAAACAATTAACAGAAGATCACTTAGGATGGTTTTAACAAGTTTTAAAAAGTATTATATATAGTAAAGTAAAAGTACACTAATAAATTAGTCAAAGAGAAGAAAGTAATATCGTATCAAATAAATTAAGTAGATCATTAAATAATGTGAATTAAAAAACACCGAAGGCCCAGAGTCCAAACAAAACATTCTGTATCTTTTGCCATTCATACAAGGGAAACCCCGTACTCGTACATTACCTGTCGGTTGGCACACGTCAAATTGGTAATAAAATTGTCAAAAGAAAATCGCAAAATGCGCACGAGACACATGGTGACACTAAAATACGCGCATTAGGGTACTGCGCCTCCCAACAACTGAAGCACACTTTCCTTCCACGCCTTTCGCTTTTGGGTCTCTGCCCCGTTTTGTCTCTTTCTTCACTTTCTCGTTAATCTTCCCTTTCTTCCCTGCCAAAGACCGCACTCACTTCAATTTTTTTTTTCTGCGAGAGAGAGAGAGAGAGAGAGAGAGAGAGTTTGATGACTGAATTTAACATGATGGACTGGGAGGAGCAAGGAAATCATGACCATCAGCCCCATCATCATCATCATCATCATCATAATCAGCAGCAGGAAGAAAGGGAGGAGCAAGTGCAGAATGGAAATGTTGGTAATATTGAAGTTAATGCGAATGGAAATGGAAATGGAGGGATGCTGTATGTGAAGGTTATGACCGATGAGCAGCTGGACACTCTCCGCAAGCAGATTGCTGTGTACGCCTCCATTTGCGAGCAACTCGTTGAGATGCACAAAAACCTTACAGCCCAACAAGATCTTGCAGGTCTCTACCCCCTCTATGTGTCTACCTATATATATAAATATTATATATATATATATGACACAACGCTCATGTTTTCGTTTGTTTCTTGTTTCATGACATTTGTTTGTATTTTTTTTCCATTTTATATGGGCCAACTCGCCATCTCACTCTTCACCTCCTGCTTACGAGATGAAGATCTCTAGAGATGACATTTGGGTCGAAAATTTTGGCTTTTTTATTCAATGCTTTGTACTTTATGATTTTGTTGATAGTGATCTCATAAGGGCGTTCATGGTTTTATGGAGAATTTATTGCTACTTTTGGTTTTAGATGAGAATTCTGTCTATACCTTTGTCATTTTCTTTACGGCTTGTTTTTTCTGTTAATTGTTCTCTCTAATACATGATACACACATCCAATATGCGTGTTTCAAAAATTCGTCCCCATAAACATTTGAAATTTCTTCCCTTTTTTCTTTTAATAACTTGGGACGAGATTGTCCTTGGTGGATCTCATTGTTTCTACTGTGACTTGTGGTTTCATTCGTTATTATCATTCTGTAGGGTTTTTTTTTTTGTCTCTCCGTTTGTTGAGTTCTCGTTTAATACCTATTAATTTGCTCTCACCATTGATCCATGGCTTTGTTGTTTTGGAAAAATCCCATGGGCATTGTGGTGAGAATCTGATAAATAGGTACTCTATATCTCGACAAATCATTTTGGAATTCTAATAATTGATTTTGGTACAACTCAGTTGGATTGAAGGGGATTCTGTGGGATCCTACAGATTTTGCCACCTTTATGAATTGGAATAAATTAATTTAGTCCCAGATTGATCATTTTTACTTGAAATTGTAATGCGTTTAATAAATTGGGAGATGTTCCATGCCTCACTAATCTGTTTAATGTAGATGTTATTCCAATATTGTGCCCGGACAGCCAGACTCAAGGCATATGGTTCCCGAGTATATTGCTTTTATCTTGAAAGAGCTATTAATCATGAAATCAGTCGATCTCTTACCAGACTAGATGTTCTATAAATTGATAGAAAAACTATTCTCTAATGAATTTCTTCTCATCTTTGGGCCTTTTGGTTCTCAATTTGTGTAGCGTAGCTAATTGGTGTTCTTTGCATTAAGAGTCTTCAATTTTGTGGTCTTTTTGCAGTTGGTTTTGTTGTATGAGTTCATGCTAGTCATAGATGCATATCATTTAATCATTTTATATTTCTATATTTCATTACCTGCATTTTTTCTATGTGAGACTGGACGTGCATCTGAAATAAAGCATTACCGAGATGAATGGAGTGGAAATATTCACGATTGTCTCTGCCTCCCCAACCTGTGGAGCATGTGGGTGTTAGATGCTGGATATGGATGTTTATATTAGGACTTGACAAGTAAGATAGTATAATTATAGAAACTCTTTGTTTTTCTTTAGGACCTTCCCTCTTTCAAGATTTTTCATTAAATTTGGCATTTTTCTTCAAGAGCAATGGTTACTTCTTCATCTAGTTTGTTTCAGTTTCTTGATCTTACTAAAGGGACATGGAATGTTATTCTGGTTATTGATGTCTAGTAACTTCGTTTGATCTAAGTTCTAATGATGTAGAATCTTTTCTCTTAGGCATTCAAGCAATAGTTAATTCTCGACATCATGTTTTATGTTTTATTAGTTAGCAATATGCTTGAAGAGTCAATGTTTGGTTAAACAGAAGTTCGACCCTTGCTTTCTCAGGAGTGAGGCTGGGCAATATGTACTGTGATTCTTTAATGACATCTGCTGGCCACAAAATTACTTCCAGACAGAGGTGGACTCCAACTCCTGTGCAGCTTCAAATTCTGGAGCGTATATTTGATCAAGGGACTGGAACTCCAAGCAAGCAGAAGATCAAAGAGATAACCTCTGAACTGAGACAGCATGGTCAAATTTCAGAAACAAATGTCTACAATTGGTTCCAGAACAGACGTGCTCGCTCAAAACGAAAACAACAAAATGTAGCACCAAATGCTGCTGAATCAGAAGTAGAGACAGAAGTCGATTCACCAAAGGATAAGAAGACAAAACCAGAGGAATTTCACTCCCAACAGAACTCTGATCCCAGGGCTGAAGATTTGTGCTTCCAGAACCAGGAGATAAGCTCTGATCTGCATTTCTTAGATCCACAGGGTGGTAAAGAAGAGATTATGTTCCCGTCAGATGGCAGTTTAAAACCTTCTAGAGGTTTAGGCGAAGTCTCTTTTTACGATGGTTTGCTACCAACTGCAAGTATGCATGTTCTTTAACTTCGTTTTTCTTTCTTTTGGCTGACCATCTTTCTGGGATCTGATGCATTTTCTTGTATAATAGGACTGTAAAGTAGTGGTTTATCATTTTCATCAAGTAATTCAGTAGATATAGTACTTTTAAACCATATTTACCGGTCTTTGATGGCATTCTCTAATTCCTTTTCATATTAGAAGGATCAGTACTTGACTAGAATTTCAGAGGATAACTGATTCCTATCAAGTAGATCATAGCTAGGAATAAAGAATTATCCTGTTACATTCATGTATGAGCATAAAGTGTCTTGATGCACATGCACACACATACACCATATTTATAGGTGTGTGCATACATACATTATACATACATGTCTACTTATTTTTCATCTGGAACTTCTAAATACCAATACTGTTATTACCTCCCTGATTAATTTTTGTAGGAACTGATCACCTGACTGGAAAATTGGAAGTGCCAGGGAGCTATTCCCTTTATCAGCAAACAGAAGACTATGGCATGTAGGTTTTTATATTTCTTCTGAAGAAGCTATATCGTCAGTAGAAGCTAGAGAGATCCTAGATTGAGCAGTTTGTTGAGCTAGTAAAAGCAGCAGTCAGAGCTTGTCCATCCAGTCCCATTGAGACTATCATGCCTAACATAGTAGAGGGCCATACATTATATAGTTCAATTACAGGAATGATGTGAATTAAGCTGGAGTGTATATAAACCAGTTTGAGATCATAATCTTGGGTTGCTTCTTGTCTTTTGTTAACAGAGTGAGCCTTTTTTTGGTATGTCATGAGAAGTGTGGTGATGATGTCAAACTTGCTTTTAGACTTGAACAACTGTGATAACTTAGCTTTGTTTGAAAGGCCTAAACAGATTTGGGATTTTGCCTATTTCACTTTTTGACATTTTTGCACCCATGGATGAAGAATTGGACATGTATGTTGGGTTGAAAGGGAGCAGCTACGCGCAATCAAAGTTGGCAATAATCATTGCAAATTGCAATTACTAGCATTGGTTTTGATGTAATTATGGTAAAGTAGTGATGTGAGGGATTATTAAAATTGGCAATAGCAGTGATCCGATTCTGTGTGTAATTTGATAGAAGTTGAATGATGATTAAAGAAAAGAACATCGCACTATGTACTTTGATACATACTACTTTACCGTGTAGCCTCGTATGTATGCGATATCTTGGCTTCATGATATCTTGCACCCCATTTTATCTGAAAAATAAAATAAAATAAAGGCACAATGTTGTGAAAGAGCGCTCTCCATTTGACCGCTAGTTCAAAACTAGCTTTTCATTTTTCTTTCATTTTTTTAGTCTTAATTTTTTTTTTCAAATATTTTTGAAAAATATTAAAAAAATATCAATATACTAATAATCACTTCCTTAAATATTCAATAAAAA
Source organism: Platycarya strobilacea (assembly GCA_036898215.1). Classification (NCBI taxonomy): domain Eukaryota; kingdom Viridiplantae; phylum Streptophyta; class Magnoliopsida; order Fagales; family Juglandaceae; genus Platycarya; species Platycarya strobilacea. The sequence goes on from CM072555.1 coordinate 44,417,855, forward strand.
ATAAAAAATAAAAAATAAAATAAAAATAAATATACATAAGATCATGTCAAAATGAGGTGTCAAAACTATGAGGTATATATAATAGCATTTTTTGTTGTGAAATAGTGTTATAATTAGGTGGTCAAATTAATTTTGGCTAATGCTAATTTACATTAAAGAATAATAGTGATGATGGATAATTTATGAATTGTTTGTTTAATTCATATCTATTACTTGTCTAATTGCATAAACTAAGAGTAGTAAAGTAGTGCCCCTAATAATAAGATTTTTCGTTCGGTTAGTTACTCAATGTGAATTTACAAAAAAAATTTTGTCGAGAACTTATGCATCTTTCAAAATTAGTTAAGATCTTGTTTTTGAATATCGGGTGTCGATAACAATAAAATTTGTTAAATATTAAAAAGTGAATTTTATAAAAATATTTCTTATTTAATATATTATTATAAAATATATTATATAATTTTGTTGTATGTTTATCATTTTTCGAAGGCAATATTAGTTCAGACTTGAGAGTACCATATGCAATTTTTCTAGAGAAAGAAAAATAATATAATTCCTTGGGCTCGCAAACTTGAAGTACAAGTACGGAAAGGAATTGAAATTTTGAGACCCACACTATTCCTCAAATTTGATGACATTCTGGTCTGGTCATATTAAACTGATCGTAATTTGTACATATTACCCTGATCATATGTAAAAATTAATAAAGAAAGACAACTTTTTGGGATAAAATAAACTCATGGTTAAGAGTGGGCTCCAACTTTGATGGAGTCGGAGTTCGGATTTTCTGACTCCGACTCCGAGTCGAAATTGGAGTCCGACTCCGATCGGAGTTCAGTCGGAATTCCGATCAGAAGTCGGAACTCCGATTTTCGAACCGACTCTAACTGAAATAGACAAATTTTTTTTACCCATTTCTGATTCTACTTGGTTTAAAGGAGTCAATTTTTTGATGTATTTTATCTGTTTTACATATAAATAATAAATTAGTGGATTAGTGTTAAATAATCTACCATTTAATAGTTAATATTTGATAAACAAATAATACAAATTATATTATTATAATTTACAATACTAAGGCTAATACAAAAAATATGACAAACTGAATAATACAAATAATAGTACAAACTACAAAACCACTCAATATAAAGTAGAGAAAAAATATATGCAACCGCTCCATTGTAATGTGGCTCATCGAATCATCAGTCATCGACAATTATGTCAGGATTGATATGTAAATTTGTGAAATTATAGACAATATAAGTTAGATAGATTTATAAAATCATAAAAAATAGTTATTGAAATAATTATATATACTTTGTTACTTTAATCATAAAAAAACAAGTAAATAAAATAATTTAATTTTACTTGACTCAAGTCTATAGTTAATAGCATCGATGCCAATGCTCTCTAGTCCAGAAGGAATATCACTAATCCAATTCTATGTGCAAATGAGGGCCTCCACAGTTGACAGTGCCAATGAACTCCGATAAGCATCCAACACTCGACCTCCGGTGCTAAACGCCGACTCAGATGCAACTATAGTGATAGGAACGACAAGTACATCACGAGCAATACGGGAGATGATTGAGTACTTGTAGGAATTAGTCCTCCACCATATCAAGATTTGAAATTCATCAGTATGCTCCTCGACTTCTACCAATAAATACCGCTCGACCTCATTCGTACACTGTAGTGGATTTCTCGTCGACCGTGCGTGAAACGACGTCATAACGTTGAAACCTCAGGATCGATTGACACTGTCTGCACTGGCCTGACGGGTACGGGCATCTGAAGCGGGTTTTGACCTCGAGCTCAAATGTGAGCTACCTACAATTGCTAAGGATGAAGGCTGGCTATTAATGCTGTAGTGGCTGTATAAGTCGTTCAGATCAACCTTAAGTACTGCGATAAATGTAGCTGCCTTCACTGCCCTAGAACTTCAGTTGCCCACCATTCTATCACTGCCAACTTCAATCGGGGGTCGAGGATCGATGCTATGAACAACAATCGATTTATTTTTTCAACTTGCCCCTAATATTTATCATATTTCGACTGCATCTGTAATGTCATACCAGATAACAGTCCCCTCGAGTCAGCACAACTTTCTTTCCAGTGGTGGTGTACCATTGAGATCTCGCTAAACCACATATTTGCCGTCGCATATGTGGATCCAGATACCCGCTTAGTAATATCATAGAAAATCTGTAAAAAGTTGACAAACTCGGATATAGCTTGCCAATCCGTACTGTCTGGCGGACCGAGCCCCGTTCCATTAGGCTCCAACAGGGCATACCTTAGACCCCCATCCTCAATCTCCAACCACTCAAATGCTTTCTGATACTTTAGTGCCATATCCAACATCAGATATGTGGAGTTCCATCGAGTGGAAACATCCAAATACAACATTTTTGAAAACTCAACTCTAACCCGTTCTGCTATTGCCTTGAACTTCAGCAGTCTTTAGGGAGAAGCCATCGCATACCGCACAATATTACGGACTTTCTTGGTGGAGTCGTCCACATTTTCCATCCCCTTAACTGTTTCATCATTGAAAAATGATACCATTTTCAAAATTATTAATCATAAAAATATTAAAATATAAAATACAAAATCAAAACCAGAGAGGTTCACCAACAATAAGGTTGAGTATGTGAGTAGTGCATCGAACGTGGATATACTAATTATTTTTAATCACATCGTATCTTGCCCTCATATTCCGCAAAAACCACTCGATGGCAGTCTCATTAGCACTGACATTATCAACTGTAATACATAGCATCTTTTGGATGCCCCAATCTACCAAACGATCATCCATCTTTCCTCCTATTGATGCACCCTTATGGTCAACTATTTTTTTAAATCCAATAATTCTCTTTTTAAGATTCCACTCACTGTCAATGTAGTGTGCTGTGATACACATATACAATGTATTCTGTATAGACGTCCATGTGTCAGTCGTAAATGACACTCTCTAGCTAGTGGTGATAAATATCTTCTTCATTTCTGCCTTCTCCCTCATATGCCTCTTCATGCAATCACACATTGCTGTATAATGGGATGACAGTGGAAATCTTGGCTCAAGCAGTTTCACAAACTTGCTGAACCATTTCTTCTCAACAATGTTCAATGACATCTCATCCTCTACAACTATCTCTGCAAGTGCCTCACGGTACACCTTCTCACTGTATTGAGGGACCACCAGATTTCTCATCTGGTTTCCTGTCCCATCAGTTGCTGTAGAGGTCTCGTAATTAAAATTAGTTTGAGACCCACCTACGACTGCATATAATAATTTATGGCCTAATATTAGTTTTAAACTTTAAAATTAAATGAATAAATCAATTAGCATACATAATACATATGGCCCCAAGAGATTAATAAAACACTAACCTCTTGACGCCAGCTCCTTCGCTATTTGGTATTGCTGGCAACCATTGAGATGTGATGATAGACAAGCGGTGCCTCGTGTTTTTGAATGACACCCAACTTGAGCGCCACAATGGTTGCATTCAGCCCGTGGTTTCTCAGGATCCCCACCATCAACTTTCGTGAAATGTTCCCATGTCCATGATCTTTTTTTATTTGTTCGTGAACAGGGTGGCCTCATAGCTGCAGGGTGTACTGGTATATCCAGATCTCGAACCGGATCGTCCCCAAGACCCATATCCTCCTCCTCCATAAACTGATTGAAATCTTCCGCTTCTAATTCTATGTTGACTGGAAGTGGAAATCCTCTACTAGCACACGAGGTCTGTGCTCGAGTGGAGCTAGGTAATCGACTCCGAGTCCGACTCGGTATTACTGTTTGGGATGCCGACGGAGTCCTAGCATTCGGAGTCTCATATGGAGTCGGAGTTCCACTGGCACTATGTGAGCGTGAGGGATCCATCTGTTAAGTAGACCTGAAATTCAAATATAATAATATAAAAAATGTTATATATGTTTGAATTATATATAAGTTTATATATATGCTTATAAAACATCACTCAACTCACGCTGCTAACTATATATATTTGATTAAAGAACCTAATATAGAAATCATGTAAAGGAGTCAAGGATCATACTAGTTTATCAATTTTTTATATTATTATAATTTATATATTATAATTTATATATAGGTCCTGTGTCGATCATTATCCACCACAAAATAATACCCTAACAGAGGAGCAGAGACGAGTTACATGCCCATTACAACAATAGCACAAAACCTTCTAGAATAGCAGAGTAGAGAAAGTAGTTAGAATTTCCCTCAAGTTATTGTAACCAACACATATTCTTTTATTCCTTTATATTGTGTATAAATACAATCCACAATACCCAATGAAAGATAGAAAAGTTTTAGTATTTTTCCTTTGTGTTAACAAAAGGATGAGATGGATAAAAAAAATGTCATATTGTTTCTAAGACTTTACTATATAATTACTTCACTATCTTCACCTAGAGTTTGACCAGTACTTGATCCATCATAGTTCCACTTGGGAACTGGGAAGCTCAGATGGATGCTTAACAGGCTTGGATATTGTCCGAAAATTTGAAAAGAAAGCAGCAAGAATACCAATGTTCAGGCATGTTGAACTATATATAAATAAGTAAATAACTAAACAAATAAAATTTAAAAAAAACACATTCCCAACAAATGCATACTTGCATTCTAACTTATCATATAAAAAAGCACATTTCCAACAAATGCATACTGTTACAATTAAATAAAGACTGTCCTCAAGGGCCAAGGCCAGAATCACTTTGTTCCATTTCAACTCTGAGAAAGCAAAGTAAGGAAGAACATGTTACTACCCTCTCTCTCTCGCTCTGTACATTTGGTATTTTTCCTTGTTATTCAAAGTGAAATGTGATTCATGGAATCATGAGTACGGCTATTTCTCTTGGAAAATGTAGTTATTGAGTAAAAAGTTCGTTCTCTAATCTATGGCAGATGATCATGAGAGCCCAAGTTTTGTTTTAGGGTAAAAAGGAACCAAATAATTACTCTATAATTCATAAAATTAGAATGACTGAATATAAGGCATAATATGACTATTTTTTCTTCCCATGAAGAGGTCTGCATCTTTCTTTTAATTGCAATAGTGACATAATTTAAGAATTTCAAACAAAAAAATAAACTTGCATGCATAGAGAAAAATTAAGTTAGTTGTTTATTTAGCTTTTATGTATTCTATTTGGTTAGTGAGAAAAATTAAATGGAAAGGAAATAATAGAAAGTTATCAAACCATTTTTTTTTCTAGCCATAGTTTGAATAAGGAATTTCATAACAAGAAAATGTACTCAACTTAATGATTCTAACATGCAGAGATTATATTTTGTTGACAACGATAACAGATTAGCGTGGGAGAAAAATAGAAAATGGTACATCTAATATGTATGAGAAAAAAGCTTAATTTCTCGAATAAGCCTATATCTAAAAAAATATACATCATTAACAAATAACAAATAATGTCAGCTATCCACTGTATCGTATCATAATTCAGCTCTTGCACAATGCAAGCTCTATGTGACTATGTCTATGGCGTTAATATTTTCCTATAGCTGGCTTGCTTTTAAAAGGAAAATAATAACTTGCAGGCTGCAGCAATAGCATAGGCTGTATAGGATATTAGGAGATATCAATTGAAGTAGACTTAAAGGCTATAAAACATTGAGGACAATGGACATCCTACGGCTACGAGACCACTGGTAGAACTATACATATTGGCAAGGGCTCTCCCCTTTGGTACATTACCATCAAAATCTCTCTTTAAAGACTATTTACAACAAACACTCTTTGGAAAGCTTCGGAATATTTGAGGATTGAAACAAGCTGCAACAAGTGGCATAATAAACTATAAAGAGAACCACTAGAAGAAATGATGAACAAGAGCATGTCTAGCACTCCACTCCACATTGTTTGAGGGTTGGTCCGGATTGCTTTGGCAAGAAAGGATCAATTCGGACCCAAATCAGGGAGAAAATTGATGCAAGAAGTATAGACCAAAGGACTACAAATTAGAGGCTTGAAAAAAAAGAAATTAAATACTATAATTTCGAATCTTCAGTAGTTCAATTACCTTCCAAGTAACAAAATTGATACAATAGAAAATAATTAACACAATCCAAACTCAATTTCTCAGATTCAAATTAAAAATAAAATCCTATTTTGAAACTCTAAATAATACCACTTAAAAATGGGGATTACGAACTTTCTCAGCTCTCCTCGATAGTGGAGGTCTGGCGGAGCGAAACTCAGACGGCGGCGTCGCGACCGGAGAAGCGGTTGCTCGAGCCTCGAAGACGGGAGAAGAATTGAAGATGAAACTGGGCTGCTGAAGAAACAGCTGTGCAGACTCAGAGAAACCGAATGCGATGCGGAAGAAAGAAGAAAGAAGAAAGAAGAAAGAAGAGGAGAGAAAGAAAAGAGGGGATCCGGGGGGGGGGAGATAAAATAATTTCAAAACGGCGTCGTTCTTCATTAATTGGAACAACGCCGTTCAATCTTTTTAAAAAAATAACCCAGATGCAAAACGACGTTGTTTTGCATCTGGATTATTTTAAAAATATCAGAGTTCAGAGTTCGGAGTCGGAGTTCGGAGCATTTGCTTTCTCCGACTCCGATTCCGAACTTTGATTTCGGAGTCGGAAGACACCGACTCCGACTCTGACTTCTGAATTTCGATTCCGATCGGAGTCGGAATCGGAGCGGAATTCATTCAGAAGTCGGAAGTCGGAATTTTTGCCCACCCTTACTCATGACTATCAATCCAACTTGGTTCTTTGAGCAACCAAAACTTCATAATAAAGAAGCGTTGTGTTGCCCAGATGACTAACACAAGAGGGGGGGTGAATTGAGTTGTATTTAAGAAAATAACAATTATAAATCAAATATATAATATAAAATATAAATAAAATATGAAACAATAATAAATATAAAAAGTAAGGGTAAGAGAGAATCAAACTCAGTATGTTAACGAGGTTCAGCCCCACTGCCTACGTCCTCGCCTCAAGCTACCTCTTGAGAATCCCCAAATCCACTATTCAATCTCCTTTAGGTGGAGATAGAAACCTATTACACCTTTGAGCAGCACCGCTCCAAAGAATCCGTGTAGAACACCCTCTACACTTCCAATCACCTTACACTTGGTGATTTAACTATTCCCTGTGTAGAACACCTTCTACACTTCCAATCACCTCACACTTGGTGATTTAACGATTCCCTGTGTAGAACACCTTCTACACACACAAGGGTTATACACACCCTTTTACAAATACAAGAGTTGATAGTAGGTAGACTATCAAAGTACACTCCTCAATGAGTGAGATAGAAACAATACAACGCAACCTATATCTCTCTCAACAAGAACAAGAATTAAGGCTCAAACTTTAGAAAAGAGAGAATGAGAGTTTTGAAGAAATGATGCAAAACTTAGCAATAGATGTGTAAGCTCTTGTTGTGATTTTTGCAAAACTCAAGCGAGCTATTTATAGGTAAATGAGTCTTCAATTTCAAATTTGAAAAAATTCCCATGTCAAATAAGAACACTATTCACTTTTCAAAAAATTCAAATAAAAACATTTCCTTTTTGCATTTGTCAAAGACAACTCCATTCATTTTTCAAAGAAATCAAACCTAATCTTTTGCTTTTCATACAAGACAAAATGAGCATGATTTATTTTTCAAACCAAATCATCTTCTTTTTGCATATGTCAAAAAAACACACAACCACCCTTTAAGATTTTCAAACAAATCATCTATATTTTATATTTGTCAAAAAAACACACAACCACTCTTTAAGATTCTCAAACAAAATCATCTACCTTTTGCATTAGTAAAAAAAACACACCACCTCCCTTTCAAACAAAATATGCACATGTCAAATATGATAATCAATCATCTTATAAAATCAAGTTTTTATAAAAAAATATAATTTTCGAAATTATTTTGTTTGATGGTGTTATGCACACGTGAAAAACATAATTTTCAAAACTAAGACATTTAAAAATGTCTTGCATATGTGGAAAAAGTAATTTGATGTTTTATGAGAAAAAAGAGTAATTTGGAGCCTTAATCCAATTTCTAATTTTATCAAGAGATGTACAAAAATAATCTATGAGCTTCATTTGTAGACTTGATATCTTTCTTGCTCATGCTTGATTTCTTGATGTGTTTAGCTCCCTTCATGCATAGACAACTTGAGCTTGAGTTTTCAATATTATTTGTTATTATCAAAATTTATACGTAAATACGAGACTTGAAACCTTGGGTTCAACAATCTCCCCCTTTTTGATGATGACAAATACTTAGTAGAAATCTGCGACCTGCAGTAATACTTAAGCTCCCCCTGAAAATATGCGTTAGTATTTCAAGAAAAATATAAACATGATTCTAGCATATATAACAGGGTAGTATAATACTAGTATAAGACTTCTCCCCCTTTTGGCATCATTAAAAAGGAATCATAATTAGATCAATAAGATATATTCCTGCAATAACCAATAGATAAATAAAACGCTGCGTTAGTAGAGACTGTAGAGAATTCGGTGTGTAGCTACACATGTTCGACAAAACCTGCAAAAGCTGGAGGCCTAGTTTCGGTAATTCGGTGCGGAAGGAGATTTTGTAAAGAGTTGAATAATTGAAACCATCCGTGCCCGACAAAATCTGCAAAAGTTGAAACCGAATTTTATCATCTCGATGCGGAAGAAGATTTAAATCCGTTTGATGTTATTGACGAATTAGATGTTCCAGAGATTTGAAATTGAATAATTAAAATTATTCGTGTCCGAAAAAGACAACAAAAGCTGCAGGCCTAGCTCTGGCAATGCGGTGCGGAGCCATGCATGTCCGACAAAACCTGTAAATGTTGGAAGTCTAACTCTGGCAATTCGGTGTAGAGCCACGCGTATCTGACAAAACCTATAAAGGTTGGAGGCCTAACTCTAGCAATCGGTGCGAAAGCAGATTTAAATCAATCGCCTGATGTTGTTGACAAACGGGTTTGAAGGCTCTGAGTTTCTATAAAAAAAAATCATTTTCACCTATCGGATACCAAAAAAAAAATATCGCTTCTTGACCTAAATTCTGTTTTTTTTCATAACGATAGAATGACGGAAAAAATTTCGTCTGCTAATCTTCCTGATTTGAATCAGGAACCGTCTCAACCAATCATTTTATCTCATGAGGTTGTCAACACCATGATAGAAGCAGAAATGCATTTTTCAAATAGAACTGATTCTGAGGTTGTTGCAGCATCAAGAACTCTCAGTGCTCAATATGCTGCCTCTGTTACGACCATGTCTCGGAGATTACTAGCGAGGGCAAATGAAGTTGATCGACTTAACAATCAAATATCTATTCTGCATCAAAAGCTTGCAAATAAAGGCAGAAAGAATAAGAGGTTAAAGCAAGAAAATAAAGATTTGACGGAATTAGCTCGTGTTTTGAAACTTCAAATAGAGGAATCGGAACGAGTAAGAGTTCAAGCACAGAGTCAACATCAGCAGATAATGGCAGCGTTTCACGAGAGAAACAGGGGCAATTATAATTAATCTCGCTAGTTTAGTTCGGTAACTTTTGACAATATGCATCCGGCATATCTTGTAATCTTGACTAAGTAAGATTTGAAGAGATGACAGTTTGTCTTCTACTTATTTCCATCTTTATAAAAGCAATCCTTGGTTTTATCTAATCTGCATCAAATCTTCTTTTCATTGTAGTAGTTCATCTTCATTCTCACTTTACAAAATCTTAATGGCTCATCAATTCTCCTTCAGTGCTTCTCGTGATCAATCTATTTCTACATCTGTCGTAAGTGCTATGAAGCAGCAAAACACTGATTTGGCTAATAAATCAGATCATGATGCCATTTACGAGCTTGTGGGTCTCGGGACTCGATACTCATCTTCCATTGTTGCTTTTTCCACTCGGTTGCAGTCCAAAACCCGCGAGATAGAGAAGCTTAATGAGAAGATCGATATTCTTCAACGACTTGTTCAAGAGTCTAACAAAAAAATAGTAGACTTAAAACAATAGAATAAGGATTTAAAGTCCTTACTCGCCTCTGCATTTCGATTGCCTAATCCTTTAGACAAGGATGGCATGATGATTTATGAGGAGCAAATGCATTTGAATGATGAGGCTAAACGTCTCAAGTTTCTGTAGGTCATTTGAGATAATGGAATAAAAGTATCTAGCAGATATTCATGGCATGCATAATTCCTATTTATCTTCTAATCATGCATAGTTTATCTTCTGGTAGGGGTTTTGTGAAAATTTCTACCAATTGATCATGTGTACTAGTGAATTCTAATACAATATCGCTCTTCTGCACATGATCTCTAAGAGAATGATATCTAATTTCAATATGTTTGGTCTGAGAATGTCGTATTGGATTCTTCGAAAAATTTATAGCACTTATATTTATCACATTTGATTGGAATGTGATTGTACATAAGTTTAAAATCCTCAAGTTGTTACTTCATGTAAAGAACTTGAGGACAACAACTGCCTACAGCAACATACTCTGCCTCAGTAATTGATAATGCAACAGAATTTTCTTTTTACTAAATCATGAAACAAGTGCATGACCTAAGAAATGACATGTTCTACTAAAAGTTTTTTGATCATCTTTGCAACCAGTATAATCGGTACATGAATAACTAATAAGATTGAAAAAAGTGTGTTTAGAATACCATAACTCTAAGTCAATAGTATTGGCAAAATATCTAAAAATCCGTTTGACTGCAATCAAATGAGATTATTTTGGAAATGATTGAAAATGTGCATATAAACATATACTGAACATAATATCAGGTCTACTAGTTATCAAATATAATAAACTACTAATCATACCTCGATATACATTTGAGTCAACTGGCTTACCGCTTTCATCTTTATCAAGTTTAGTGGTTGGATTCATTGATATTCCAATTACCTTCGCACGTTCCATCTCAAATTTTGAGTAACTCTTTGATATATTTTGACTGATTAATAAATGTTCCACTTTTTACTTGCTTGATTTGCAATCCGAGAAAGAAATTAAATTCTCCCATCATGCTCATTTCAAATTCTTCCTGCATATTCTTAACAAAATCTTGATACATATTCATTAGTAGCACCAAATATTATATCATCTACATAAATTTGAATTAGAAGAATATCATTCCATTCATACTTGATGAAAAGAGTTATATCAATTTTTCATCTTGAAAAACATTTTTCAATAAACAAACTATTTAAGAAAACACTTTTAACATCCATTTGAAAAAGTTTGAAATCTTTATAACAAGCATATGCAAGTAGCATTCGAATAGTTTCTAATTTTCCGACTAGTGCATATGTCTCATCATAATCGATTCTTTCTTCTTGATTGAAACCTTGGACTACAAGTCGAGCCTTATTTCTAGTAATGACTCCGGACTCATTTTTCTTATTTCTAAAAACTCATTTTGTTCTAATAATAGTATGATTTTTGTGTTTAGGAACAAGTGTTTAAACATTATTTCTTTCAAATTGATTAAGCTCTTCTTGCATAGTTAGAATCTAAGATTCATCAAGAAGTGCTTCATCAATATTTTTAGGTTCAATCTGAGATAGAAAAACAGTATGATTGCAAATATTTCTAAGAGATGATCGAATACTTACACCTCGTGAAGGTTCTCCTAGAATTTATTCCGCTGGATGATCTTTCACATGTTTCCACTATTTGGTTGCATCTTGTACTAAGTCTTGATGATCTTTCCTTCTATTTCCATGATATTTCATTTTGAATTGTCTCCAAATATCACACATCCTTTTTCTTTAGAAGCGAAGTCAATGAATTTAGTTTTGTCTTCTGTCACGTATCTTGAGCATTCGTTGTCTAAAAATAATTTATTTTTACCTGTAGAATACTTCATGCATACCTACAAAAACAATTAAAAAACATTCTTGGTACCCAAATTCTTTGGGTCCTTTATTTATTAGTATTAAAAGAAATAAGATTCTTAGGTACCCATATGGCCCTAATAGTCATTGTATGTTTTCTTCTAATACGACAAGCAAAATAATTATGACCATTTCTATTACAAAAATTGCAAATAGCATGTGACATATATGAAGAACTTGAGTGATTATAATAGTATCCTTTTTTAACAAAATTATTTTTATGAAAAGAATTTTGAATATTGGATTTTGATGTAGAAGGATTATCAAAGAAGTTTTTATAAGATTTGTAATTTTGTTTTGGCTTATATCCCAAGCCTGCCTTATCAAAAACACATCTTTGACTACCAAGAAGTTTTTCAAAATTTCTTTTTCCATTCGTAAAGTTTTCAATAATATTTTCTAAATCAGTATTCTTTTTCTTTAACTCAAAATTTTCATCTTTCAAAACAATACTTTCTTTTCTTAAAATATCAATTTCGTTTGTTAAAGAAGAATTTTTCTTTTTCAAAGCAGTATACTTGATACCCAATTTTTCAAATTCCTCATATACTTCTTCTAAAATATTTTGCAATTCTTCAAATGAAAGATCTTCAATATTATCAAAATTTGTTACCTCAATGTCGTCTTTAGCCATAAGACAAAGATTTGCTGATTCTCCATTGCTTGCTTCACTATCTGAGCTACTTGAATCATCATTCCACGTAGCTTTCATTGCTTTTTTGCCTTTGTTTCGATCTTTCTTTAGCAGAGGACAATTTGGCTTGATATGACCAGGTTTATTGCATTTATAACAAATTAACGTGTCATTTTTACCTGAATCTTTCTTGGAAAACTTATTGAAGGATTTCCTTGGAGGAGTTTTATTTTTCTTTAAGAACCTCTGAATTCTTTTTGTTATCATCGCAACTTCTTCATCTTTGTCATCATTTTCCTCATCTTCATCACTTTCACTTTCATGTGGAACAGCTTTAAGTGCCAAGCTCTTCTTTGACTTTCCTTCTTCTTCTCCTCTTTTCAATGTGTACTCATGGGTGATAAGTGACCCGATGAGTTCATTCACTTCGAGTTTCTTGAGGTCTCTAGCTTCAAGAATCGCTGTCACTTTTGATTCCCAACGTTTTGGTAGAGAGTTGAGAATTTTTCTTACTATCTCCACTTTGGAATAAATTTTGCCAAGAGCTGTCAAGCTATTTATGATGTTAGTAAAACGAGTGTACATACTAGAAATAGATTCATCATCATTCATCTTAAACATTTCATATTCATGAGTAAGAATATAAATTTTTGATTCCTTGACTTGAGAAGTTCCTTCATAAGTAACTTCCAAGTTATCCCAAATTTCCTTTGCTGTAGCACAAGTCATTACTCTATTAAATTCATTACCATTGAGAGCATTATATAATAAATTCATAGCAGTTAAATTCAAAGTATAAAGTCTATCGTCTTCACGATTAAACTCTTCTTCTTCCTTTTTGACCTTTACTCCATCAACTACTTTTGTTGGAATATAAGGTCCATTTACAATACATTTCCAGATTTCTCGACCTTGAGCCTGAAGGAATATTCTCATTCTAACTTTCCAGAATGAATAATTGTCTCCACAAAAGAGTGGAGGCCGACTGCTAGATTGACCTTCACCAAATGAAGCTGCAATGTTAGCCATAAGATCTTAACTCAAAAGATAGTTAATCTTATAATAGAGCTCTAGCTCTGATACCACTTGTTGCCCAGATGACTAACACAAGAGGGGGGGTGAATTGAGTTGTATTTAAGAAAATAACAATTATAAATCAAATATATAATATAAAATATAAATAAAATATGAAACAATAATAAATATAAAGAGTAAGGGTAAGAGAGAATCAAACTCAGTATGTTAACGAGGTTCAGCCCCACTGCCTACGTCCTCGCCTCAAGCTACCTCTTGAGGATCCCCAAATCCACTATTCAATCTCCTTTAGGTGGAGATAGAAACCTATTACACCTTTGAGCAGCACCGCTCCAAAGAATCCGTGTAGAACACCCTCTACACTTCCAATCACCTTACACTTGGTGATTTAACTATTCCCTGTGTAGAACACCTTCTACACTTCCAATCACCTCACACTTGGTGATTTAACGATTCCCGTGTAGAACACCTTCTACACACACAAGGGTTATACACACCCTTTTACAAATACAAGAGTTGATAGTAGGTAGACTATCAAAGTACACTCCTCAATGAGTGAGATAGAAACAATACAGCGCAACCTATATCTCTCTCAACAAGAACAAGAATTAAGGCTCAAAACTTTAGAAAAGAGAGAATGAGAGCTTTGAAGAAATGATGCAAAACTTAGCAATAGATGTGTAAGCTCTTGTTGTGATTTTTGCAAAACTCAAGTGAGCTATTTATAGGTAAATGAGTCTTCAATTTCAAATTTGAAAAGATTCCCATGTCAAATAAGAACACTATTCACTTTTCAAAAAATTCAAATAAAAACATTTCCTTTTTGCATTTGTCAAAGACAACTCCATTCATTTTTCAAAGAAATCAAACCTAATCTTTTGCTTTTCATACAAGACAAAATGAGCATGATTTATTTTTCAAACCAAATCATCTTCTTTTTGCATATGTCAAAAAAACACACAACTACCCTTTAAGTTTTTCAAACAAATCATCTATCTTTTATATTTGTCAAAAAAACACACAACCACCCTTTAAGATTCTCAAACAAAATTATCTACCTTTTGCATTAGTCAAAAAAACACACCACCTCCCTTTCAAACAAAATATGCACATGTCAAATATGATAATCAATCATCTTATAAAATCAAGTTTTTATAAAAAAATATAATTTTCGAAATTATTTTGTTTGATGGTGTTATGCACATGTGAAAAACATAATTTTCAAAACTAAGACATTTAAAAATGTCTTGCATATGTGGAAAAAGTAATTTGATGTTTTATGAGAAAAAAGAGTAATTTGGAGCCTTAATCCAATTTCTAATTTTATCAAGAGATGTACAAAAATAATCTATGAGCTTCATTTGTAGACTTGATATCTTTCTTGCTCATACTTGATTTCTTGATGTGTTTAGCTCCCTTCATGCATAGATAACTTGAGCTTGAGTTTTCAATATTATTTGTTATCATCAAAATTTATACGTAAATACGAGACTTGAAACCTTGGGTTCAACACGTTGATTAGGTAGCATCGTATGAGAGAGACAAATCATGAATGAGATCATGACCCGCAAATATTATTCCTTGGTTATTACTTTTTTTTTTCATTAATTTCATATGGAATTAACAAACAAGTAATGCTATATATAATCGCTGTGCAATTGATTTAAAAAAAAAAAACGATTCACTATTAAAACACTATTAAAAAAATTAACTTTTTTTTATGTGAGTCTCATATATATTCATTTTTTTAAAAACGATTACATGCCGCTTACAACTTCACATCTGTAACTATTATTTCTCTTAACAAAATAAACATGGAATGTCAGAAGAAGATGGATCTTATCTAAAAGATAGTGTACGTATTGAGATAAAACTCCAAAGCATCTTTATTTACTCTCTCTCTCTCTCTCTCTATATATATATATATATATATACATGATTTCTCTTATGAGCTAATTATATATATATACATATTAATGTTTGAGATTAGAACATTGATACATAAACAACACATTTGCATAACATATTTTACAACAATGTTGTAAGATGAGAGCATTTTATAAAGTAATATTACTTGTGTAAAATGTTTTACAAAATTGTCCTCCATTTAATACATTATTGTAAAATTTGTTTTGAGAAATATTCATGTGTTGATATCATTTTCCTTGAGATTAATACTAGTGTTAATTGATGCATTGATCACAAATTACGTAAGGAGAAAAGAAACCAGCTTTATCTAATATCTGTCCCCAAGTTTTGATAAAAAGCACAATATTTAACAAATAACACAGCTATTTGCATCTTCTTCTTCCGGGGTCCGGACATGATAGTAATAGGTGTAGTAGGGATTATAACTAGCTTTATACGCCTTCACAAGCTGTGAAATTGCATCTTGATCTAGTTCTTCCTTCTTCTTCTTCTTCTTAATTTCTTCTTCCTTGATCACTTCTTTTCCTTTTTCCCCTTCTTTCTTGGGTTCTTCCAGCTTCCATGATCTCGGCTCCTCTTTCTTCTCAACTAATTGTTTTGGCCGCCCAATGGATATTATTTCTGCAAACCAATATTTGCGTAACTTGCTTACTAACTCTATCGGATCCATTGTCCCTATCACCGTTAATTTCTTCACCTTCATGTCCATGCCGATGAAATCAATGCCTACAAATTTAATTGCACAAACCAAAACCAAAACCAAAACCAAAACCAAAACCAAAACCAAACAAATTACTCTAATTTATTGAGAGTGAGATCGAAGAAATATATATATATATATGTACTGTCTCTTAATTAGTTGCAATATATATATATATATATATATATTTTTACAATTAATTCGCAATTCGCACGGACGTACCTGCAAGAGTAGAGACGGTCTTGATGGCATTCCGCTTCTCTCTGTCATCGTTTATATCCAGCATCAATAGTACTACCATCTGCGACTACAAATTATATATCAGCAATTCAAGACAATATTATATCAAATTTTGATTACTTAAGATCAACGCAGGATATATTTATATTTATATATATATATATATATTCTAAACCCGATCGATCAAATCCATCGAACGAACACAAAAAGTAAAGAATGTCATATATTATACCCACCCCATCATGAGTACAATTAATCCCAAGTATGCCATGATCCGAGTACCGATCAATGTCTTTTACGTTGCTGAAATTGATCTGTTGATGATCTATTAATTCAACCTGCTCCTTGCAAACAGTACTAGTACTCGACACTTTACTAGTACTGCTATGAATTACTAGTTCACCCTGTATTCTCCCCACGATCTCTTTAATAAGTGCTGATTCATACCTGCAAATAAGAAAGGAGCTGCTTGCTATGGCAACAACCTTCATCACACATATAATAATATATGTTTTCTCTCTTTAAGTACTGATACCTAATTAATATTTTCAATTAAAATTATATGGTTGTATACAAAAACAAACAAGGTCTGATCAAGGGAATAAGAGAGATGGTTTAATTTCCTCAAACATGAATGTCGCGCGCATTAATTGCATGCATTAATATAACCTATATATATATATTCATATTTCTCTTTGAAATGAGCAAATTATGACCTATATATATTTATTTATATTTATATATTTTCCTTATCAGATATCGAATTTCATTCACAAACTTAATTTTCTCTTATTTTCCGTCGATTTGATCATGTCCAACTTAATTAACATTTAAGTACTACTCAATACTAATTATTCGTGCTCAAAAATATATTTTTACACAAATTTGCTTCAACAAAATAAAACCTAACATTATATATAGGAATCAATTACTTCGCAAATTATGGGAAAAAATTAATCGATTATATATGATTATTAATTCATGATGGAAACTTTATCTAATTAAGAAAAAAATTAAAACTCATGTTGATTCTATATATATAAATTCATGAGAGAGAGAGAGAGAGAGAGAGAGAGAGAGAGAGAGAGAGAGAGAGAGAGAGAGAGAGAGAGAGAGAGAGAGATCAGAAGAGTTTTATAATCCGCGTGCGTAGAAATTAGTAACCAAAATGCAAGGTAGATAATTAAAAAAATAAAAAAAAATAAAAACAGAATGATTTTCAATAGTTGTATAGGAAATTATTTTCCTTCATTTTTGTAGAAGGGGGGGTAGATGATTTTACCTATTATTCAAAGGCCATCCCGCCGTATTGCCAACTACACGCAAAGCAGCTCTCCATGCTTGTAAATCTTCAATTTTAATCCTAGGGTTTTGTTCATATCTAACAAAGGCTTCAGCAAAACTACCTGTTTGGTGGCGTACATGAGAGGGGGAAACATCATAGAAAATGGGCAGAACTGTCAGCCCCTTCTTTTTCACGCATTCAACGATGGTTTCAAGTTCCATCAAACACCACCTCGAAAAGGCATAGTTTCTTGACAGAACGACCACCGCATACTTGGATTCTTCTATTGCTTTGGAGAGCTCCGGTGCTATGAGCTTTCCCCGCTCCAGTTTTTCATCATCCATAAAGGCTTTTATACCTTTATCTTTCAAAGCATCATATAGATGACCTGTAAAACCTTTGCGGGTATCATCTCCATAGAAATTAAGGAAAACATCGTGTTTCCATGATCTACGTGTTGAAGAAGATGACGAAGTCATTGATGATCAGTTTTATTGCTCGTACTGGAGGCTACTGATTAGTTTCCTGATTTGATTGGGGATATCATGGAAACAAATTTAGCTGACAGCTTTTCGCACATAAGTCAAAAGTCGACTTGGGGCTGTTTTGCCGAGGAAAATGATATTCTTATCGCTTATTTATAATTGTTTTTATAGTTTTTTTTATATTTAATAATTAAAAAAATAATTATTAGTAAAATTATATATTTTTTAATAATTAAAGATGTTAAAAAAATATTTAACATTTTATGAGTTTTTTTTTGTGTAATTTTTTTGTATTTGTAACCATTCTCATTTTATAAATTGATGTAATTTGATGTGATTTTTTAGATTATAAAATTATTTTTATTATAAAGTAGATATAATAGATCAAATGAAGATATATTAGTTTATAAGATTATTTTTGTGTAATTATTTTGTGCGTGTAATAGTATTCTTTTATAAATAATAATAAAATAGTTTGTGTTGATTATTTTTTGAGTTTTGGAAAAGGAAAGAGAAAAATTAAATAAAGTTAAAATATTGTGAAAATATAGTTTATAATATTATTTATATTTGAGAATTTGAGAAAATTAATTTATTTTTTATTTTTTATTTTTTATTTAAAAGTTTGAAAAAGTTGTAATGATTAGTTTAAAAAAAATGTAATGATCATTTTGATAATTTTGTATTTAAATATGTATGAGAATAAGATTTCGTTGAAATGAAATGATATAAGAATTTTTTTTTTTTTTTGGTCTCATCTTAGGCTCCAAACTTGCCTCATTAGTTTAAGAGACATGTTATTTTTCATCTTATGCTTTAAATTTTACATTAAAATTATTTTTATATTTTTAATTTTTCAATTTTAATTTAATTTAATTCTTATTAAACTAATTGAGTTATTCTATTTACCATCCATACACCACATATATATTATAGAAAAATATAAAATAAAATAAATATTATGTATGATATGTGAGAATGATAAAATGGACAGAATTATCAGCCTATATTTCTGTTTTATAAAGTATTTTGCATTTGAATCATGCTACTATCATCCCGTACACAACATTTATTTCAATTTTATTTAGTTTTATTTCTGCAAAAGTAATTAATATTTTTTACTCACCATCCTTATATTATAATTCTTGCCAAGAAAAAAACAATAAAAAAAAATTCTGATGTGATGTAGGAACGTGTGGAATGTTTATTTGTTTTATGAAGAGATGCAAACTATTTATGAAAACTAATTTAATTATAATTTTTTTATAGAATTAAATTTATAAATTAATGTGAATTGATGTAGCCTATATATATATATATTGTCAGATTGTAAAATTATTTTTATCATAATATAAATTAACATATTACATAAAAATATGTCAGTTTTTGAATTTACTTCTATATATATGAAATCTTTTTATAATTGTAAATTTGCAACACTTGTTTATATTTATTTGTAAAAAAAAAAAGTTTTACAATAAATTATACCAAATTGTAAAATTATTTTTATAGGCTAAAATTCTAAATACATCTCTTAATTTACCATTGATTGAGGAGTTTAGGTGTAGATTAAAGAAATTAAAAAAAAAAGCACCGAGCAAACAATTTAAAATTATTATGAGACCATTCACGAATTCAACTGTGGAGGGACCATGTTTAATTATTTGGTAATGATATTCTTACTATTCTACAATAATTTGTTTATTACTTATGATGTATTTATTTATTTAGTTATAATATTTTTTTAACATTTTTAATTATTAAAAAATATTAAAAAAATATAGAATTTCATTAATATTCATAAATTTCTTAACTATTAAATATTTTTTTTTCCAAAAAAATAAAAAAATAAAATGAGCAGTAAAAGGATTGTAGAGAAGTCATGATAAGACTATTATTATTATTATTATTATTATTAATAGACTATTATTATTATTATTATTATTAATCCAAGCGCCACCATTATAAATAACATATGTCGCGTTCGGAGTGGTCACCATTATATAATTATAAACCACGAGACTAAGATCCATGGAGGAGGAGTTATGAGAAGGTTCTCGACATGATCATTTAACATGTAATTAACTCGTTTCCATGTTTTTACATGAAATTGATTTTCAAAAAAAAGATCAATGGTATTATAATTGGAAGAAGTAGCAAGGCAATTACCTGGAAACTACGCGGTTTATGTATAAATACTAGACATCATTTGCTAGACTTGTAGTCATGAAGTACTTTTGCAGGAAAAAAAGACCTTAATTTGAATATTGTTTGTCCATAAAATCCAAAAACACTATACCATATATATCTCCGATTTTCCTTTCCTTGATCAGTAGTCTTCATTTTTAGATTAAAAAAAAAAAAAACAAAAAAAAGAAAAAGAAAAAGAAAAGATGATTCAACTTTGTTCAACCAACCGTTGCCCGATTCTTACATGATTATGATTTTTCAACCATTCCCTAATTCCGGGGGGAATAATTAATATATATATATATATTTATTGTCAATCGGGGCATTTAATTAAAGAGATCATGACTAGCTAATTCATTGCTCCAACATTAATGATTATAATGATGGGGAATTGTATTTCGTTTCAACTCTTTTGATTGAAATATCATTAATAGTCCCCTAATTCTATGGTATTGGTGAATTACGAAATGGAAACTAAGGGTACGGTACACTTTATAAATTGGTATTTTCTTGGGCTGGTGGGGGGAATTTGAAGAAATGACTCGACTAATCAGAACAAGTTTTCTGCTTTGATTGGGGATAATTATCTAAATGATTTATAGATAATATTTTTATAACATATTATGTAATAGAAAAATATTTTAACTACAAATTTTTTTTATAATTTATAAAATATTTACAAATATAGTTTATAAGTCTACTTTTATGTAATTTCTTATGATCAATATAACAGTAATTTCTTCGTAATAACATGTTAAATGAGTATTACTTTTATAAAGTAATTTATAAAAATAATATTATTTTATACAAATATTTTCATTTCATAATATTACTATAAAATATATTATGTGTATCGATCCTCATCAACATTAAATAAATTTGTAAATAATTTAACATGATAGGTTAGATTATAAATTTTTTATTATTATAAGATAGTTTAATATATTACATAAAAGGATGTCATTTTTTTTTTATTTTTATTTTTGTTTTTTGTAATTAAAACACTTTTATATTTTTATTAAAAAAATAAAAGTTTTATAATCTAATTTATTATCACGTCAAGTCATATTAATTTAGAAATTTATATTTATAAAAATTTGTATAGATTAAACATATATATATCTTAAGTTAATATTGATAGAAAAAGTTTAGGTGTTTAATTAAGATCAAAAGGAAGACCATTTCAATTCAAATGAGAACACGTGTTAAAGCAAAAAAAAAAAAAAAAAAAAAAAGGCGACAACCAAACATTTTAAAACTGTTATGAGACCATTTCAATTCGAATGTGGAGGGACCCGCGAGAAAGTTTATTTTTATTAGTAATCCGCGCGCCACCACTATAATTACATATGTCGCGTCTCGAGCGGCGAACATATGTTCCATATATATATTTTTTCAAAATATCTCATCTTATTTTATTTTAAATTTATTATTATATTTTTTAAATTTTTATATAAAAAAAAAATTCAATTTTTTTAAATTTCAAAATAACTTTTTAAGTCTTAAAACAAAAAATTAAAAATTAAAAAAATATGTTATAATAATAATAATATTTTTAATTTTTATCTTATTTTATCTCATATATATATATATATATATATATATATTTAAAAACAAACCAGGCATTGTGAAGTTTTTCAAATCCATGGAGGTCTTGTGAAGTTTCTCGACATCATGTTTTTGAGAAGGACATCATCTTAATCTCGTTAATTTCCCAGTTTTTAGTTGCAAATGATTTCGGATACAAAAAGAAGGTGTTTTACTAATTGCATGCAAGAAGCAGCTAGGTACTTGATTGGAAACGACGTGCATGGTCCATAAATACTAGCATCATTTTCTGGACTTGTAGTCAACTTTTGCAGGACAGAAGACTTAAATTTAAAGAGAAATATTAAGAATAAATATTAGAAACAAATAGTGGATAAATATCAATTAATATAATATAATAAATAAAATATTTTAAATTTATTTCTTTTAAATTCAGATTTCTTTTAGTATTTTTTAATATATAGATATTATACAATACACAATATGCAATTTTTTTAAATTAGTCAAGATTTTGTTCTTAAATATGGGGGTGTCAATAACGATAAATAAAAATTGTTAAATATTAAAAAGTGAACTTTTTATATGCAAGCAATATTAGTTCAGATTTAAGAGTACTAAATGCAATTTTTCTAGAGAAACAAAAATAATATATTTCCTTCATCTCACAAATCTGAAGTACAAGTACGGAAAGGAATTGAAATTTTGAGACCCCCACAATTCCTCAAATTTGATGACTTTCTGGTCTGCTCATATTAAACTGACATAATCTGTACATATTATCCCGATCACATATAAAAATTAATAGAGAGAGACATAACTTTAAGCCTTTAATATTCTTAGTATGTAATGAACAAAGAAGTGGAAATTTTGGGATTGTGGGGGCAAAACAAACTCATGACTATCAATCCAACTTGATTCTTGGAGCAACAAAAACTACATAATATATAAGCGCTGATCAGGTAGCATCGTATGAGAGACAGATCATGAATGAGAGCCACAAATATTATTCCTTGATTATTATTATTTTTCATTAATTTCATATAGAATTAACAAATAAGTAATGCTATATATAGTTATGAAATTATAAATATGGTGCAATTGATTTGAAAAAAAAAAGTAAAAATTCATTATTAAAAAAATCAACTATTTTTTGTGTAAATTTCATATATTCATTTTTTAAAAAATGATTGTGTCGTTTGTAACTTCACATCTCAACTATCATTTTTCTTATTAATAAAATGGACATAAAAAGTTAGAAGAAGATGGTTCCCATCTGAAAGATAGTGTACGTTGAGATAAAACTCCAAAGCATATTTATTTACTCACTCTCTTTATATATATACACATGAATTCTCTTCTGAATTAATTATGTATATACTGTTTGAGATTAATACTTGCGTTAATTGAATTGATCACAAATTCAGGAGAGAATAAAATATTATCCATCTGTCCCTCAGTTTTGATAAAAAGCCCAATATTTAACAAATAACATAGCGATTTGGATTCTCTTCCATGCTTTGGACATAGTAATATTGTGAGATGCTGTAGGGATAATAAGGTTTATAACTTTATACGCCTTCACAAGCTCTGCAATTTCTGCTACTACTTCCGCCGTCTTCTTAATTTCTTCTTCCTTGACTTGTTTTGATCCTTTTTTTTCTCTTCTTTAGTACTGGATTCTTCCTTTCTTGATCTCGGCTCCTCTTTCTTCACAACTACTTGGTTTGGTCGCCCAATGGATATTATTTCTGCATGCCAATATTTGCGCAACTTGCTTGCTAACCATTGGATCCATTATCCCTATCACCGTTAGTTTCTTCACCTTCATGTCCATGCCGATGTAATCAATGCCTACATTAAATTTATTGCACAAACCGCAACCAAACAAACTCTTTTTTGAGAATGAGATCGATGGAATATATATGTCTCTTAATTAGTTGCATTTTTTTTTTTTTACAATTAATTTGGTACCTGCAAGAGTAGAGTCTCTACTAGAGACGGTCTTGATGGCATTCCGCTTCTCTTTGTCATCGTGTATGTCCACCTTCAATAGTACTACCCTCTGCGACGACAAATTATCAGCAATGCAAGCCAGTAAATCAAGTTTTGATTACTTGAGATCAATGCATAATATTCTAAACCCGATCGATCGATCGATCGAAAGAACACAAAAAGTAAAGAATGTCATACCCACCCCACCAGTACAATTAATCCCAAGTACCTCATAATCCGACTGATCAATGTCTTTAAACATGCCGAAATTCTGTTGATCTATTAATCCAACCTGCTCCTTGCAAACACTACTCGACACTTTACTACTGCTATGAAGTTCACCTTGCATTCTCCCCACTATCTCTTTAATAAGTGCTTGATTCATACTTGCAAACATTATTATATATTTAATAAGTCCCAAATGTACAAATCTCATACAAGTTTCAAATGTACAAGCTACTCCTACCAAAAGGTTACAATGAAGATGTCTACTCGTTATATTTTGGACTATCTTCTTTTGAACTATTTTCACAGTCCTTGGCTCGGCATGCAAGTCTTTAAAGTTCACCCATCTACATAAAAAGTACGAAAAATTTATTTTTCTTGATGAGACGCGCATTATGACAAAAAAAACTTATACATTAGGAGCTTGTGCCTACTATTATTCTTTCATATTTCTCTTGATTGTAAATTATCATTTAATACTATACTAAAAGATGATGAGAGAATAATAAATAAGGAGATGGAGAATAGAATTTTTCATATATATATATATATATATATATATATATATTCAACGCTATAATTGAAGAATTTTTTAGAAAACACAAAGTACTTGTACAATATACATCATGACCATTTTCCTAACTCGATTACGAATTTCATTCACAAATTTAATTTTTTATTATTTTTTGTAAATTTTATTAGAATGTATATTTCATTATTTATTTTACACGTGTACATATGAAATTGTAATATATACATCCTAGTACATTTCATGTCCAACTTAGCATTTAAGTAGTACTCTTAATTATTCGAGCTCAAATATTTATTTTGACACAAATTTGTTTGTACAAAATAAAACCTAGTTAACACTATACATAGGGAATCAATTACTTCGCAAAAAGGGGAAAAATAATCGATTATGATTATTTCATGGAAGCTTTTTCTAATTAAGAAAAAAAAACTCATGTTGATTCTATACACTTGTTCCAAAAGTTGTAGGAAATTATTTTCCTTCATTTTGGGGGGGAGATGATTTTGCCTATTATTCAAAGGCCATCCTGCAGCATTCATGCCCACCACACGCAAAGCAGCTCTTCGTACTTGTGAATCTTCAATTTTAATCCTAGGGTTTTGTTCATATCTAACAAAGGCTTAAGCAAAACTACCTGTTTGGTGGCGTACATGAGAGGGTTCCACATCATGGGAAATGGGCAGAACTGTCAAGTTCCATCAAACCCCACCTCGAAAAGGCATATTTTCTTGAGAGAACGACCACCGCATACTTGGATTCTTCTATTGCTTTGGAGAGCTCTGGTGCTATCAGCCTTCCCCGCTCAAAATTTTCATCATCCATAAAGGCATTGATACCTTTATCTGTCAAAGCATCATATAGGTGACTTGTAAAACCTTTGAGGATATCATCCATAGAAATTAAGGAAAACATTGTGTTTCCATCTAGTACGTGTACTTGAAGAAGATGATGAAGATAATGATTAGGAAGTTATTTTATTGCTCGTGGAGGCTACCGATCGGTTCCCTGATTGATTGAGAATATCATGGAAACAAATTTAGTTGACAACTTTTCTCAAAGAGGTCAAAAGACAAGACTTTGGGCTATGATATAACCCCCACTCTCTTGTATTTATTATGAGTTGATTGATTAGTTGGCCATACTGTTGGTCTTGTGGAGTCCGTTGGGTAGTTGCATGAAATTGATTGACTATGTTTTTAAGTATTGGGTGTAGTTGTATAGTTGACTGATTGTGCCATGAAATAGGATTGTGGACTGTGCTATGTAATACGGGGGTGCTCTATTTACAAATATAGTATTGTGGCAGTCATTGTGAAAGGAGTACATGTAGAATGTACTTTGTATGGTAGAGCGAGACACCGTATGGTGTGTACTATATAGTGATGTAAAGTAGTATATTTGTAGGTAATACATGTGTAGTGTACTCTATGGGATAGTGATATACTACTGTGTAGTGTGTATAGGGTTGTAAATGGTTCGATTCGGTCCGAAAAATTTGTGGACCGGTTTCATTTGGTCCAAGAATTCGTTCATCCTAGATCGGACCAAACTCCTATTTGGTCCATACCGATTCGGTCCAATTCGGTTCAGGGGCGGTCCGGTCCGATCCAGGAGTACCCCATGTGATTTAATGGGCTAAATTTAACTTAAAATTCTATAATGATCAAATATTTTTTTGACCCAAATTTAGCTATTATAAATTATAATATGTTAATATTATAAGAGTATATATTACATACTAATATGTTAGTATATATTATATATTAAGTATGTTAGTAAACTATAACTAATAACATTATTACATTAGTATATTATATATTTATATGTTAGTAAATAGTGATAAATTAGTAATAATATATTAAATAATAATAATACACTTATTAGTTATAAGTTATTACTAATACTCTATATATATATATATATATATACTATAATTTATATTTTTATACTATAACTAGTCAACCTATAAATTAAAATATGTTAATATTATAAGAGTATATATTATATATTAATATTATTAATATATTACAATATTATTAATATTGTTAATATATATTATATATTAATATATTAATCTATATTAATATTAATATTATAATTTATATACTATTATTTATATATGCATATACAAATATATATATGTGGGGTTTGATCCAGTCCAGTCTGGTCTAGGGGGAGAAATCCTCTGGATCGGTATTGGACCAGAATTAATCGGTCCATGTATAATTTGGACCGAACCGAACTGAATAGAATTTGGTTTGGTTCAGTCTGGTCCTGGTTTGCGACAATCGGTCCAGTCCGGTCCACCGGTCTGGTTTTATTTTTTTACAGCCCTTCGTGTATCTGTGGTATGTGACGTTGTGTATTGTGGACAGAGTATGCATAGAGTGTATTTTATGTGGCATGGTATGGACGAAAATGAGTGTGCGTGGAGTGTACTCTATTTAATGTCATGATGCATCGTAATGCGTATCACAAAGATGGATAGTTGCATGATTGAGAGATGTAGGGCACGTGAAGTGTCAGATATTGTGGAATAGTATTCTAAACTGGTGATGTGATTGGTAGTCCCAATGACGGTGCCACTGTGTAACCGTGTTATGTTTCGAAATTCGTGCAAAACGATGGAATTACGTAGCAGAGAAGTAATGAAAACATGATACGAGTACGTGAGGAATCGTACTCATGTCGAGTATGGAGTCAATATAGGAGCTTCGTGGCATAATACATGTGAAGTGGTGGATAATAAAATAGCTCGATAGTAGTCTTGAATTACGTGATACAACAAAGGTGTAGTGGGGATGGATCTTGTAGTGTTAAGTGTTGAAATGAACTTGTAGATAGTCGGAAATTAGGATCAGCCCTTACTAATCGATATGGAAAATGTTGCTGTCGATGTATGGTGTTTGTTGTACAAGCAAATGATCAATGTATTTTATATTGATCTTGAGTAACATGGAGGTGGGATACATGTATATTTGGTGGCACATGTACCAGACAAAATTACCATATGTAATGGATACTCTGTCATGAGTAAGGGTATGCGACGTTAAGTCTCAAAACTTACTTAAAGTCGTATGGGATGCATGGTTGAGGATAATGCGAGTGACATGTAGGCTTGGATGCCATAGTGTCAGGTGTGCTATATAGTACCGGGATGTGTGACTCAATCGGCTTAGTCATGCATTGATATGAGGTTAATTGAAAGGAGTATTGTCAGTAAGTTGTCCGAAGGTGAAGCCTAATAAGGGTCATGTGAGAGTTCAGGAATAGATGTGAAATGGCTCGGTGTCCGCAAGTGGGTCCCTAATGGTCTTAGTATAGTGAATAGAGATTCCAAGGCAAAATTTTTAATTTCGTATTATACCAATCGATACGGTCAAAATATGCCGTACCGGCTGGTTCTCCAATACAAGTTCTATAGATGTACCGTTTCAGCCAAAATACCGGCCGTTTCGATCAATATTTCGGCCTCTATCGGCCTCGTACCGGCCGTATCGGATTCAACCATTTTTTTTTTCCTTCTTTTTTTTTTGCTATTTTTTAACTCAATTCATATTAGATTAATTATATATATATAATTATTCATATATTAAATATTATTTTGAAATATAATTTATATATGTATTTATATATATTTTTATATATAAATTATTTCGAAACGGTACACGAAACGATACCGGTATCAAAATATTTTATTCTAGTCCCTTGACTGGTATGTTCACCGGTACAGTATTCAAAATTTTGTTTCAAGGATATGATGATAGTTGAAGAGTGCCCATAAGTAAATCCCTGATGGTCTTAGCATAGTGAGTAAGGATTCCAAGTATATAGGGATAGCAAGAGAGTATCCTAGTGAAGTGTAGGTTCTTCCTAGTTTAATTATTTTTGTGCTAGATATATATATATATATTAATGTTATTTGTGTGTATGCTTGTAAATTGATTGCTATATGATGTGCTTGTGACTGGACTGTATGATATAAAAATAGCATAGAGAGTAGGTAAATGTTATGTTCATACAACTTAAAGTTTACCGGATTAGTAAAGAAAAAATAATAGGATTAAAAATACTAATATATGTACGTAATGGCTATTCTTGATAGCTTATTTTATCGAATCTCAAATGCGTAATTATATGCTTGTGATTATATGCTTGTATATAATAATTATTCGATATATTTTCTGAAAAATATAAATTGAAACTTGATATTTTTGTCTATTAATTTTATGAAATAATGCCATGAATTGATGCTAAGTTATGATGTATGATAGAATGTATGTTATGTTACAATTCTAAAATAATGCATGATGTATGAATTGATGTTATGCTATGATGTATAAAAATGCGAAAGGTGTTCAAATGAAGACCTAGAATTCCAATGAAGGCCTGCCAACCTTAATACCAAGACGTAACAGTGTCAGTAGCCCAAATAAAATGAAAGAACAAGGATGAATCCTATGTTATGTATGATGTATATGGCTTGTATGATATAAATGCATTAAATGAGTGATTGTTTACTGGTTATTATTAGTGGCTTGTAGTTGTTAGTTATTGTTTTTATTTGCTGATTAATGATTTGCTTGTCTGATAACTATTTGGTAATAGTGATAATTGTTGTACTTGCTTGATAGTTAGGTGTTTTCTTATTTGTTAACGGCTTGAAGGAATCGCTAAGAACAAGAAGGATATTTAAGATCTATAAAAAATTAAGGAATAATAGGATTATAGCTATGAAAAAGAATGCATGTATTGTCTTATATGTATGTATGTATGTATCTATAATTGAGTATTGATTGCATTATTGAAAAAAACTACTTTGTTATATTAAAAATGGTATGAAGTAATGTTTATTAAGTATTCGACTCATTTTAGTTTTCTTCTGTGTGTTTCCTCTCCTACATAGGAGTACACAGAAGGAAGCAGACAGTTCAAGGGAAGAGCACGATAATCTAAACTTATAAATAAAATGTCTTTCTGTTGTAAACATCTTTTATTGTAAAAATATATTATATTTTATAATGTAAAGTCTTGCACCTTGTGTATGAACTAAATGATTTGTAAAGCGAACGGAATCAATCATATTTTCTAAAACTACTTTTGGGAAAAAGAAAAGCTACGTAATATGATTCCACCCTCTCGGGGGATGGTATGTTACATCTAGTGGCATTACCACTTTGAATAAACATACCAATTGGAGCCGTAACAAAAACCAACATTTAAGGAATATAATAGTTTGAAACCAAATCTGGAAGGAAGACCCAAACTAGAACGATTGAAGACTCTTCCTCTTCAACAAAATCTGGAGACCAATGGAAAGGTCTATAAGCCAACCCAATTATATCACAAACTTCCCTCAAGAAAGCTTTGTTAAAATCCTCTTCTGATGTAAGTTGAACAAGCATGTTCCTCTGCTTTCTCATTGTTGAGACCACAATCATGCCAGCCAAGCCCCATTGGCTTTGATGAAAAGCTTGATCGCATTAAGAGATGGACTTTGCCATAAAACTTCAACACCATCGAATACCTAAACGACTCATTCAATTTCTGGACTTCATCTTTGAAGAACAACACACAAACCTCTCCATCCATGATTTCTGGAGCCTTAACAGCTAGATATACCTCAGGGATAGGTTAAGAAACTAAAGAGAGGAGATTCGCAAATGTTCGATGGTTGGTCTCCAGCTTGTCGTCATTGACCCCCTCGGCAGCCATAAGTATGAGAAACCCTAAATCCCAATCGCATTCGCCTTCGCAAATCACCTAATATTAGCTCATGTGGATACTTCATATGCTTAATGCTCTTTTATTTATTTATAAAAGAAATTCTTTGAACTATAAAAAAATCATATAACTAATCTTATCAATTGATATGCTTTGATGTGATTTATCAGATTATAAATTATATTTATTGTAAAGTAGATATAATGGATCAAATAAAGTCACATTAATTAAATTGTGTGCTTACTTTTGTGTAAATTTTTTGTACATGCAATAGTATTTTATGTAAATAATAGTGAAATAATTTGAATTGAATATATTTTTTTTTTGAAAAAGGAGAGAGAAAAAATTTAATAAAGTTAAAATATTGTAAGAATATAGTTTTATAATATTATTTTTATTTGAGATTTTCAAAAAGTTCGAAGTTTTTTTTTTTTTTTTTAAATTTAAAAGTTTGAAAAATTTGTAATGATCAATGCAAAAAAGATGTATTGATTATTTTGAAAATTTTGTATTTGAATTATTTTTGGGAATAAGATTCATTGAAATGAAATGAGATCCGATGAAAATCTTGTGTCTCATCTTAGGCTCCAAACTTGCCCTATTAGTTTAAAGGAACGTTACTCATCATCCCATGTTACACATTTTATATACTTTAAAATTATTTTTATTTTAAATTAAAATTAAAATTAAAATTTATTCTTGTTAAATTAACTAAGTTGTTCTACTTATTATTCATATACCACATAGTTATTATATATAAAAAAATATAGTATATAATGTATGAGATGATAAAATCGGTATTTCTTTAAAATGAGTAATTCGTCTTTGCCATGCTACTATCATCCCATACACAGCATTTGTTTTTATTTTTTCAGTTTTATTTATGAAAAATTAATTAAATTAATTTATTCATCATTCTTATATCATATACTTGTTAAGTAACAGATAAAAAAATAAAAAATTATTTGTGGTGTGATGTAGGGATGAGTAGAATGTTTCTTTGTTTTATGAAGAGATGCAAACTATTTCTGAGAACTATTTTAATTATAAAGAATTTTTTGAAAATAAATTTATAAATTGACGTGATTTGATATAATATATATGTCAAGTTATATAATTATTTTTATTTTAAAATAAATTTAACATATTACATAAATTCTTGAGTTTATTTTTATATATGAAATCTATTTGTATTTGTAACACTTGTTTATATATATTTTGAAAAAAATGTTTTACGATAAATTAAACAATTTACTTTTATAAAATATTTTTATAGATTAAATACATTTCTTAAGTTAACACTAATAGAGGAATTTAGGCGTTTAATTAAGTAGAACGGGATTAAAGAAAAAAAGCACCGACCAAACAATATAAAATTATTACAAGACCATTCAATTCAAGTGTGGAGGGACCATGTTTAATTTCATTATCAATCCAAGCGCCACAATTATAATTATTAACATATGTCGCGTCCGGAGTGGTCAACATGATATAAAACCACCAGACTTATCAGAAGTTTCTCGACAGTCGACATCATCATGCAACATGTTAACTCGTTTCCATGTTTTAACCTGCAATTGAATGGTATTATATTTGCAAGAAGCAGCAAGGCACTTACCTGGCTAGTACGCGGTCCATCATAAAATACTAGACACCATTTGCTAGACTTGTAGTCAAGTACTTTTGCAGGACAAAGACCTTAATTTGAGTATTGTTTGTCCATAAAATCCAAAAACACTGGACTATCTCCTCCAGTGCTCTTCATTTTTAGATTAAAAAAAAGAAGAAAAAAAGAAAAAAAAAGAAAAAAAGAAAAAGATGATTAAACTTCGTTCAACGTTGGATTCTTAAATGATTATGATTTTTCAACCATTCCCTAATTCCGCCAACAGCGGGGTGGTTTGGAATTAAACAATCGGGCATTTAAAGAGATGACTAATTGGTCCAAGATTAATGATTAGAATCATGGAGAATTAGGGAATAATATTTCGTTTCAACTCTTTTGATTGGAATATCATTAAGAGAGACGCTTGGGGAAAATCCTGCTGATTTCTCTAAAAAAACAACTCTCTTATTATTAATTGTCACATCAGACATCGTATAAAATAAAAAGTGGATACGCCCACAGGGTCACACACAATCATGTCACATTTAGGCCCGGTTTGTTTTACAAACTGGATTTTACTCTTCATAATTCATTTCGTACTTTCAACTCATCTCAACCACTAATTTCAAATTTTAATTCATTTCAACCACTCATTTTATTACTATTCATAACTCATCTCATCTCATTTCTGAATTCAAGCGAGTTCAATCACAGACCACCGTCCTTTTCATCTATGCCTGAGATCGATGCCTCCATCTCGATGCAAGATTCATCTTCCGATAAAATTGAATTGAACAATCGAGATCGGGTATATATGAATTGTGAATAAGTAAAAGAGTTGGCGCTTGGCTCAGCATTTTGGAAATCAGTGTTTCCAACATCGAAAGGAAATGAAAAAATCATGAAGGAAAAACCTTATTGAGAGGAGCCTCGATTTCTTGAACATTGCTCATGATCTTCTTCAACGTCTGAATCTTAACAGCTACAAAAATTCAATGTCATCTCAGTGAAGTTTGGGCAACAAAGATTTGAATTTTTCTCTTTTTTAGGGGCTGAATCAAAGAGAGGGAGAAAAAAAAAAAACAAGCATGCAAAGTGACAGGAGAAGGGAATGGAAGCATGCGAGTGAATGCAAAGAAAGTGGTGAAATATAGTATAAACTGCTGTCTTGGCTGGAAAGGAAGCAAATGATCCGAATTTAATACTCTCTAAAAGCCAAATTCTGAAGCAAATGATCCAAATTTAATACTCTTTAAAAGGACAATTCAAGGGGTCCTTGTGGAGAAGCTTCAGGTTAGAAGTCAAGAAAAAATTTAAGAGAAATCCTGGGGTCCAACCGAATCCTCCCAATTGCAGTTTCTGCCGACCCCATTGAGATCGAAGAGAGCCGGCGATCTCACCCCTGCGACGGCGAGCTCCGACGACTTCTGGTGTGCCTCCGACGGCCTTAAATCTGAAATAGGTCCTAAGATTGGCAAGAGAGATAATGTAAGAGGGGGAAAAGTTGTATCAATCACACAAAAAGTTGAAGTTGTGTGATTAGCATGCGTGGCTATTCACTATTATAAGGTTGTTATTTTATACTTATAACTCCAACTGGTTTCTAGGTTTCTTCTATTTGAATAGTCCCCTTCTATGGCATTGGTGAAGTACAAAATGGCAATTAAGTCCACATAAATTCATTTTTTTTGGGTGGTGGGGGAAATTTGAAAAAATGAAGCTAGATAAACAAGACCAGTACTTTTCTAGTTACCATACAAACTCTTTTTCCATCCTATTCCGATCTAGAAAACCCTTGTTTCGGTCTAGAAAACCCTTGTAATAAAATGCAATGGAGGACTTTAATGAATTTATTAATCTTGCTGGTTTACAAAAGATGCCTTCAAGCGGTGGGCCATTCTCGTAGTGCAATGGGCACTCCGATTGGACGAGATGTTGGGCTCAGCACGATAGAGCTCTCTTGGATAATAACTGTGCTATGAAACTCTCGTCTATATGTATGGAGTATCTCCCTAGAAGTAGTTTTCGTACCACTCCCTGATGGTGTTGTGGAGTAAAAAGTCGGTAGGAAGATATAGGCCATCGCTATTCAGATTCCTACAAATGTGAACTCTACATGAAGACTTTTAAAACTGCGTTAAGAAAGTTTGGGAGGTCAAGATGACAGGAAATGGGCTGTGGAAATTGGCAGGAAAATTCAAAAAGCTGAAAGGGGCACTCAAAACTTGGAACACTTAAGTTTTTGGTCTCGGACCCTGGAAAAGAAATTGAAGAGCTTGACTATAATTGCAAATGGGTAGTTTGGCAGACGATGAACTTACCCTCATTGCCACCAAACTGGAGTTGGATGAGTGGAGAAAAAGAGAAGCTAAACAGAAAGGAAAATTCTTTAACACACCGGGGTAATAACCCCGGTGCAGCTTTGTGTCCTACGTGGCACAGTAAGAAAAACGGCGTCGTTTTTTTTTTTTGTCTTTGATTTCCCTCTCTAGTGCTGCTTTCTCTCTTCTTCTCCACGAAGCCATCCCCACGAAGCTCCATCCCCAAATCCCTTTTCATTTTCTCTCCACCCAGATCTGAAATCCCCTTCCCACAAAGTCCAGAAATCCTAACCCTAAATCCCAAAACCTAACCTTAATCCAAATGAGAAATATATTTGATAGAGAGAGGAAAGAAGGAGAATTCTAAGCGATCAATCCTTGCTCTTGAATCTTCGAGGCGATACTTATTCAATGAAGATTTTATTTTTTATGGTTACAGGCTATTGTTGGGAGTTGAGGTGCTGAAGATGGCGTTTTTGGTGGTTGCAAGTTGGAACTGGAGTTGACTATCGGATGTGGCCGTAGTGATTTTTAGGGAAATTTGGGTGAGTGAGGTATATGGAGAAAGATATGGAATCAGGGGTTTTTGTTTCTTTGTGGAACTTCATTTGCTTTCTACCTATCTTCAGTGGGCCCCCTCTTCTTGCAGTTATTTGTAGCTACCATATCTGTGCCCCCTTCATGTGTTCATGGTTGTGCATTGTTGGTTTCTTTTCCCTCTTCTTTCTCACCCGACCATACCTTAGTATAAGACTGGCCATCAACCAATCTAAAAATGTGTTTGGAACCTTTAGTGGGACACCAAATAATTTGCAGTATGATCTGTCTATTCAACTCATTCACTTTTTAACTATCTTGCAGTTTCCATAGACTATTAATGGATATTAATGAAGTTTATATTTTTAATCTTTTGTTAGAGAAATAGCATTGTACATGCAAGCTTTTTATGCTTAATCAAGCAGATGTGGAATGTTATTGCTTGATTTTGTAAAACTTATGTGATTTTTCTCTGATAGTGAAAACAGAGTTTTGATATTATGTCAACTTTTTAACTTATCAGAAAAAATATATATGCTTTTACTTGGCAACGTTTCACGATATATGTAAGTTTATGCTAATGATGTTTTGTTGTATATTTGTAGTACTTCTATCAGATTCCGACACTTACCAAGTATTTTGAATGGCTTTATGACACTTCTTTCAGATGAAGGATTTGGAGAGTTTTGGAAGAGAAGACATGGCCAGGATTTTCATTTGCTTTATATTTCTTTCTCGTATAACTTTAATTTTGGTATGTGATTGCTAAGAATGCATTGATTGTAAAAGGGAAATAAAAGAGAAATGAGACCTGTAACACAGTAATATTTGTTTATTTTGTATTTTATTTGATGTAATATTTGTGAGATGAATGAAAAGTAATATTTTGTTTACTTTGTGTTTCAACTATTTCTCTCCACATCAATATGTATACCTGGTGGCCTTATGCTAGAACAATCTTTTGGTACGAATTAACCAATCTGTACACATCAATTTCTACACTTAAAACGGATATCAATTTGTTCATTTCCAAGAGAATAATATATGCACGGATTAACCAAGGAGGACATGAACATTAGATGATTTTCTGGAACTTGTGTACAAATGATTTTCTGGAATTGAATTGAAAAATATGTTAATCTAAAAAGAGACTTACAAAATCCACTATTAATCTATACACTTTAAAAAAAATAAAAATACCTTCCTTCTCATTAATCAAACTGTAAACTTCCAATATTCTGGCATAAACAAAACAACAAATTTATACCATAACCTGTTCCACTAAAATGCCAAAAGGTAGGTAAAGCAGAATCAGTGTATGCCAAAAGTTTTTTTGTTTTTTTTAACAAAACCTTCCTTCTCATTGTAAAGCAGAAAGTTGCCTTAAATATCCAGTTCACAACAAAGTTTCCTCAAATACATTCAATACACCAAAAAATACCCAATCCACAACAGAGTTGCCTCAAATACATTAACTACACACAAAAACCTCTTGAAATACATTCAACCCACAAAAATACATTAAATACAAAAAAAAGCCCTGGAATATATTCAATCCACAAAAAGGCCCTACATAAATAAATCCCTAAAATACATTCTAGCCATAAAAATACATTAAATCACCAAAAACAAATCCCTAGAAGCAGATCACCGGATCTTTCAGCTTGTGTTGCCTCTGAAACCAAAATGACAGAAACTATCAGAAAGAGTATCTCCAAATAAGATTTTTTATTTCCACATAAATAATAAAACAACATAACACAACAGACAGTACTATTACATCATATTTTATTTGAACAAAGTATCATTTTTTTAGGGCATCTGAACAAAAATATCCATTGTCAAGTTGTATATGTAGAACAAAAAATATAAATATCTTTAATATTTATTGAGGAAATATTACAAAATGGAAAGGAAAGGGACCAAGAGCACCCCCACCCCAGTGCCAATATCTAATGAACACATGGATGGAGTCAAGAGATAAGCTACCACATAAATAATTCACTCCAACCACAAGTTAAAAGATTCGAAAACAACTTACAATCAATATCAATGGAAATTTCTTATTTTATTCTAGGGTTTGCTAAGAAACCAGAAGAGGTGGAGGCTAATAGCTTGATGTTTTTTGGACCACCACGACAAATAAATAGAGCAAATGGGGGTTGTCTGAAATCCAAAAGAAATTATAATAATGGAATAACAGTTGTCCTTACAAGAAAGAAAAGGATAAAGCTCATAATATAAGCCAAAATGAAGATTGTTTCATGTTTGCTTTTATATTTGCATCTATTGTAAGTACTATTCTAAAACTTGTATACACTACACTTAATAAGAGTGCATCCTTTCTTAAAGATAGTAAAGTAGTGGGCTGAAACTATACATATTAAAATAAGAAAATAAAAAGGAGAAGACAACAACGAAGCTAGAGAAAGACAAATAACTGGTTAAAAGGAAGCAAGGAGAAACAAAATGTTGGAGAATCCAAGATGGGGGAAACATTAAAAAGACATTCTCTCCCCAAAATGAGGTGGGATAAACAGAGAAACTCAATAATGTGACCACTCTTGCAGCTCTCATATAGAATAGAGACAAGGAAAAGATGGATAAAGGCATTAGACAACAAAGAGAACAAGATCAACTAGCTTAGACTTCCTACTAAAACAAGCACCTCATCTAGAATACCATGTCTACCTTTCCTAGTGAAAGGAAGAAGATAACGAAGACAGAGAGCAAGTTACACCCTAAAATCAAACCAACAAAAACCAGAGAGACCTAAAGGGAACCTCCTAGAACCGTGTCCTAAAAAATCTTAGTGAAAAACAGAAAACAAATAGAGAGACCCCAAAAATTACAATAATAAATGGGATGAGCAAGATTATACTATAAATAAGTAGCGAACAACCAAAAAGGGAGAGAATAGGACTTGTTGAAGACCACTCGAGAATGTCGAGAGACTGCGACTACAGAGACCCACCCCGCTGCAAGCGACTGCAATAACCAGACGGCGATAGCAACCAAAGACAATGACCAGAGAAGCACGGTACGACAGCGGCAGCTTGACCCAATCTTTCGAGGTCTTGATTTCGCCCTGCCCATCCAATCTCTTCAAAATTCCCTCCATCCGTCCCTTTTGTTTATTTTTTTTGTTCTTTTTTTTATTAAATACTCAAATGACATGGCAAATCCACATCAGCCAAGAGGCCGCATCGGGAATATATTCCGGGGGTACCTAGCAGTACTTTGGGTTGAGGTGGGTGAGGTGAATACCCATTTTTTTCGGTCCATAGCCAACAAA
This sequence comes from Platycarya strobilacea, assembly GCA_036898215.1. NCBI lineage: Eukaryota > Viridiplantae > Streptophyta > Magnoliopsida > Fagales > Juglandaceae > Platycarya > Platycarya strobilacea. The sequence continues at coordinate 44,456,051 of CM072555.1, forward strand.
GATAAGTCTGTCATAAAAGAGATGAAATTTGTGGATGGAAGCAGATTGGAGTCTCTAGAAGCTGTACATGAAGCTGCCGTGTCTCACTTTGCTCAGTTTATGGCAGCGCGACCAGCTCAATTGAAGCCGGATATCTCTCAGTGGGTTCAACAAGCCATTTTCGAAGAAGAAAATAATTGCCTGTGTGAGCGCCCCTCAATCCAAACAATCAAGGAGACTGTGTTTTCTATTCCATGGAGAGTAGCTTGGACCCGAATGGTTTCTCATCAGGTTTTTTTAAATCTTGTTGGGATATTGTTGGCATGGATGTAGATGAAGCTATTTGGGATTTCTTTAGAGGAAGTGAACTACCGAGATATTATACCTCGTCGTACATTGTCCTCATTCCAAAGATGCTGAACCCGGCAAAATTGGTTCCAAGTTGCAGCAGCCTTAAGTTTTGCACCAACCCAAGCTATCTAATAGGTAACTTGTCTCCACAAGTCCTCTAGGGGGCTGCCAGGCCTTCCATACGCCTTCTATACCCCTCCAATTCTATTGAAGCCAAGTGAAGATGGAGGGGATCAGATCAAAAAGGAGGCTACAGGTATTAGTCCTCTTCACCCGTTGAAACCACATGGTGATTCTTTGTTTCCAAGACGACGAAGAGATCAACCGAACACCCATGGCCATAGATACCTTTTCTGTAACAATCCCGTACTCGTAGGGGTTAAGGAGTTAACTTGTTTGGTATAATCTGTCATCGACTATAAATAATATATCTCCAACAATGTAAAAATAAAAATATTTCCACATTTCCAAACCATATAAAAATGTCCACCAAGTTATAATTAAGAGAATATGAATAATCATAAACGAAAGGGTTCATATTCTCCCAATAATCTTAATAATAATGAATAAATAATCTTCTAAAATCCAATAAACTAGATACAGAACATTTAGAATAAAAATTAATTGTTTCCCCATTTATTGAGTGGCTCTAACTGCTTAAACTTGATCAAAACTTTATTTTTGGTCCTGTGATGGAACATCCAAATCATCTAAAAAGTATATGAGATAAGGGGTGAGTTTTTTCACAACTCAGTAAACGAAGAACTTATACAAGCGTGTAAATATGAGCATTTACCAAGTAATAAAGTACGAAACAAAACATATTTATGCATAAAGGAACAAAAAATTTTCAAAACAATTAAATCATAGAGTACTTTGGCATAACAAATCTGAGTATTATCACTATATCAAACAGAGCATCTCACAAAGCAAAAACCATGTTTAACTCCCGTGGTAGGGTTGTGCAAACCCCAGTGGCAAAACCAGGCAGAGACAGAGGTGAAACTTTCCCTTATTCGTTCTCAGATCCCCAAGTGTGCACATAGGAAATCTTACAATAAACCACTTTGTTTCCAAAGTGGGTGCACTCAGAAATAGGAAATTGGTACTAGTCCAAACAGAACAGAAACAGAGTAGAGTAGAGCAAAGTAGAGATAGAGTCAAATACCAACCAGAATACTATGCTAAAGGTTTTCAGAATTATTAATGATACATAGCTCCAAACTATTTTCAGAATAAGGCTTATAAAAATAAAACATAGTCAACGCAATCAAAGCATAATTTTTTTCAGATAGACAAAAACGCTCTTTTTCACATTTTAGAAAATGTCATAACAAAAAGCAGGCTTATGTCTATACAATGCATGACAGAAATATTTTTCTTTCTTTCATATAAGCTTCATGAATAATGCAAATATTTGACTGAGGTTGGTTTTTCTCAAGTTTTCATTTCATAACTAACAGAACCTCAGTCCTCTTTTGGTATAAAACCGAGCATACGAACCCCGCTTACCTGACTCCTGCAGCGAATTATCAAAACTTTGAGTCTGACCTCTAAGTGTTTCGTCACCTATTCATAAAAATATTCCCTAATGTTAATGACTACTCCAAAAGCCTTTAATCTGAAAATTATAAGCTAAACTACGCTGCTTGCCTAAAATCATAAATTTCTAGCAAACAAAGCCCAAGTAACCAACCACCCAAAATTATCTAACAACGTTAAATACGTCTCCAACAAAAACAATCATTTCAGCTCACTACCAAATCATCTCAAGTATCACTCTGATAAAGCCAACCCAACAATTATAATATTCTATACGTTCAACAAAACCAAACCCAACAATTATAGTATCCAATACTTTCAACAAAACCAAACCCAACAATTATAGTATCATATACGTTCAGCAAACTATTTTCCATACCCACTAAATTTTCAACAGCAATTCATCAAATCCGACTATCATATATTAACTCAGAAAGATTATCAATCCGTAGCTATATCAACACAACACAGCAAAAAGAACTCAACAAAAAGATCTGGGCAGCCATAGGAAATTCCCTTCGTTACCGCTCCAATATTTCAACATTAAAAAATAGTACTCAACTGAGGTATATACGTTTCAAATAAATCAAAATTTCCTCAACCCACAAAATTCAGCAATTATTCATCAAATCCCAAAATCACAGCCAACTAATATATAGGATGCATAACCAAGCATACGGAATCCCGATTGGCCTTAAAGAAAAACCCCTCATAATTGACTCTTAAAGCACCACGTATTCTAGAACATTGCATGTAAAACCAGCATTCAACAAGGTAGAAGATCTTACCTAAAATTGAAGGAAAACCCGCAAGAGAAACAGAGGCCGAGAACTACTTTCCTGCTTCCTCCAAGTTCGACTATAATCAACAGAAATCAACCAGGTTTTAAGTGATTAAAACCCCAAAACCAAACCTCTTTATGGATAGAAAAATTGCGAGAAAAATAATGGGAATAAAAAAAAGCTTACCGGTGCTCTGTAGATGGATGAATCGGAGGGAGAACAATGGAGAAGGAGACCAAAACAGAAGAATATATGCCGAAGGGAGGGAGAGAGAGAGATAAATTTTCCGTTGAGCTCGGTAACTGCCGAGAACGTGGGGGAGCGGGCACGAGAAGGGGCAGCGAAAACAGAGGGGTAAACCGTCGGGGCAGGGGATAAAGGAGAAAGAAGAAGAAGAGAAGAGAAAGGAAAAGAAAAGAAACTAACCTAATGTAAAACAGCGCCGTTTGAAGACCAAGGCGGGGCTGGGCGTTGGCACGGGTCTGGGCTTGGGTCTAGGTCTAAACCGATTGTTACATTTTCCCATATGAAACTTGTCGTGTCCCCTTTGGCCAAAACATGACCAAGGTTTTCATAGGCCCCTGACGCATAACATATACATTTGGAAGGGCTTGGGATGTGCACTTTGCGTAGCTTGTCATCGACTGCAAGGCCGTTGTGACTCACCTGCCACATGGTGGTTGAGATTTTTTTTGGAAGCGCGGGTGCCACACCCACTTAGCTCGGGGGTCTTCTTGTGCCTTCAATCCGGTCTTGCTCCAAGCATTTTTTTTTATTTTTTATTTTTTATCGAGAAACATCCATTTGGGTTCCTTGTGCATATTAATTTTTCAGGACCTTGTCGAATATTGCCAAGGTGTCTCCACTTCTAGAGCCTTTTCATACCCCAAAAGACTAACAAGCAGGTCCTCATTCCACCCGTGTTCCAGCTTACAATCTTTAATAGACAATGAGGGTTGGATCATATTGTTAGAGTTCAAACCTAATGGCTTAGGCAGTGACCATTTATCCCACTGTAAAGATACGTCCCCATATTTTATTCTCCATCTTGAGTATTGTAGAACCTTCGGGATGCAGCGTGTAACCATTCTCCAAAAACTAGTTCCCTTCCTAGGATTCACCAAGGATATGTGTTGCTCCTTTAAATATTTGGTGCAGAAAAAAGAAGCCCATAAGGATTTTTCAACTATTATTTTCTAGGCAAATTTCATGTGGAAGGCTTTTTGGACCTCTTGTAGAAGCCGCAGACCATCACCTCCTTCTTTGACTAGCTTGCAAAGTTTTTCCCAAGCTACTCACTTCTTTTGTGACTTTCCATTGTCCATACCCTAGAAGAAGGAACTAAAACTTTTGTAAATAGATTCAATAACCACACAAAGAATCTAAATGGCTGAGGGTAAATGAACTGGGACACTAGATAACACGTGTTTGAGTAAGATGAGCCACGCACCTTTGGAAAGTAGCCGAGCTTTCCATCCCACAATCTTCTGTTTAATCTTGGCGGAGAGTTCCTCAAAACGTTACTAGAATACGACTAGTACTATGGGGACCCCTTGATATTTAAAGGGGAGGGAGCTTTGTATGAACCCAGTGATGCGCAACAGGGCATGGTGCTTTGGTTCCGGGATGAGATCAGAGAAGTAAATCGCTGTTTTATCTTTGTTGACCGCTTGCCCCGACCATTCTTCATGGAATTGAAGGCATTGCATGACGGATTTCACTGACTTTTTACTTCCATTAGTAAAAATTATCATATCATCGGCATATAATAGGTGTGAGATAGGTGGGGTGCCCCTCGGGAGGGAGGAATTTCCAATTCCACTCGATCGGAATCTTCGTCAAAATCCTTGAGCGAACCTCTTCAACAATCATGAACAAATATGGAGATAGAGGGTCTATTTGCCGGAGCCCCCAACCCCCCTTGTAGAAGCCTTTTATTGTGTCGTTCATCACCACTAAGTACCAAACTAAGGTACACACTGTTTAACAAGTCCACAAAAGTAAGGTGATAATCCAAAAGTTTCTAATACCCATATGAGAAAAACTCAGTTAATGCTATCATAAGTTTTAGCAAAATCCACTTTGATCTTAACATTACCACCTCGTGCCCTGTTATTGATACCATGCATAAACTCTTGAGTTAAACTGACATTCTTTATAATACTTCTACATGGTAAGAAAGCTCCTTGTTCCATAAAGATAAGCCGGGTCAACAATGGTGACAGGCGGCGAACAAGAATCTTTGAGCAAACTTTGTAGGCCACTAAATACAGGCTAATGGGCCAGAATTCTTTGAGTATATGGCCTTCGTTTCTGTAATTCTTTGAGCATCAATCTGGTGGAGATAGAAATGGATTCGATGCTAGTGGTTAATGGTTTGAAGGAAGAAAAATGTGACCTTTGGTACTTGAGGATTATTGGGAGGAAGCTAAGATGAGGTTAGCTTCGTTGACGTACTCGATCAGGTATGTTTAGGCACTTTTTGTATTTGAAGATGAGCTCAACTCATCTTCATTTTATTATTATATTTTTATAATTTTTTATATAAAATATAAATTCTTATAATCCTTTTTCAAATTCTAATACATTTTTTTAAAATTTTAAAATAATAATAATATTAAAAAATAAACTAAATTCATCTCAACTCATCTTATTTCCGAATCCAAACGACACCTAACAGACAAGAAAATGCATTACCTGATGGTTTGGCCAAGATGGGTGCTAAAGGATACACTTGTTGCTGGCTGGAATCGTGTGGGCTCCCTTCGCAACTCAAAGGAATTTTTCGGGTTGACAAAACGGGGCTGCCAAGATTGAGGATCTAAGCTTAGCGGTGATTTTAGTTTTCGGAAATACTATTTGGAGCAATTTGGTTTAAGCGGTGACTTTAGTTTTCGGAAACAGTGCTGCCCCTGCAAAAATATATTTTGCCTTTGCCCTTTGATTTAATTTGGTTTTGTTGGCTGTCAGGCTTGTCTTTTGGCTGGTTTGTATGGATGGTCCTATTAGCCTTTGACGTGATTTGTAATTATAATATTCCTAAGAGGGGATTATTAGTAGATATGTGACTCTCGTCTCTTTGAAAAAAAAAATTTTATTTTTATCATAATTATTTCAGTAGTGTTTAATAATATCAAGTTGTCAAGACTTTTGATTAATATGTGTACCCTAAGTTTAATTCTCAAAATTATTTAACCAAGAGATTTGATTTTATAATGATTAGAATATTTATCTTATCTTATTTTCATATAATTTTCTTTATATAATATGCGATTTGTATTCAATCACTTATGAACAAGATATATGTAGTCCTGAAAATCTCTCTCTCTCTCTCTCTTTTGCATCTCAGTTTCTAATTCTAGTTTGTAACGAAAAATGATTTGCTCATAAAAAGATCAACATATTTTATAATAATTTGTTATTGCAAACAACTCATGAAATCTTCACTGACAGCCACACACACACACACACACATATATAGTGACTTCCAACAATTAATTCAATCGCAACCAGCTAGTTCCCAGCTTTTCTGGTCACTAATAGTAGAAAACAACTTAATTCCCATCTATTTGCCCATACAATTTCAAGAATTAGCCAGGAGGATGAATAATTTTACCTCAAGTTTGACCGTAGAAGTGGTTGAAATTGAAATAGCATGCATGCAGAATGTGATATGAACTTTTGATATGAGTGAGAAATTTGATCAGAGCGAGAAAGAGAGAATGAGTGAGGAACTTGTGCTACTCTCTCTGGGCTGTTTTGATATGAACTTTTGCAAAGAAAATGGCACTGATCATTGATTTTCCATATGACAGATCAATTCTCAGGCTGTTGATCGGTTTCTGAATCATGGTCACTTAATTACCAAATTAGTAGGAAAGATCAGAGTAGCATCAAACCAGTTAGAGGTTATTCAAGAATTCGCTTGCCCTTGTCTTTCAGTTTGAGCATAGGAAGATCAAAGTGTCCATTTTGCTTTCTGCCTTCAATCCTATCCAAATTATCAGACATGCAGTGCCGTATCATCTGCTCAAACTCTTCCTCCTCACGCTCGTATAAAAAACGAAGGCCACACTTCTCCACTGTCAAACCTTGGCAGTCATTTAGAAATGAAGCCTTGATACGGTTGCATTGACTAGACCAATCTGGAAGCGATCCACGTGGTATATAAGACAGCCAAATAAATCCACCCAGATGTAACAACGTGAGATCTTCTTCATTTAGGCAATAGACATGAAGATCATGAGCAGGATGCACACAAGGAATCTCAGTCTCCAAGTGACAAATAAGGCAGAAAGAAGCGTCACGGATCACAGTCGGACGTTGGTCGTGGGCTGCAAAAGAAGCACATAGAACGAGTCCAATCCACTTCGTATTATTATGAGAACCTCGAGGTATCTTGTCTGCCACAAATGGCATATTATTGTGATGGCTGAACCAGTGCTCCAAAATCTCGCTTCGAGGAAAACAAAAGTTATGTACAACGCCTCGATCAAAAACCTGTAAAATAGAAATATGCGTGGAGTGATGAACTGAGAGAGAGGGAGAGAGGGAGAGAGGGAGAGAGAGGAGCTTGATTGTACAATTTTAATTAAGCGGATCGGATAATTACATACCAAGGGGCCACACATGGGAAGCTTGTTCTCAGGGTACTGCCGGTCCTGAAGGCTTCCACTGCTTTCTCCCAGCTGATAAATGGGTCTTCCAAGTCTTTCAGGATATGGGATGTCCTTGTAAGCTTCGCCAGCTACGTTGTTTTGCTTATCATTGCTGGCATCATTTTCTTCATGTAACTGACTAAAGAGATCTATATTATTGTAAAAACCTGAGGCAGCGCACTCTTTGATTGTTTGCTCAAACTGTTGCACATCTTGATGGTAATAAAGACGAAGCCCACAACTGTGCACCTTCAACTCTGGCCAATCGCTTTGAAATAAAGCCTCCATCCCACTACAGAAACTCAAACCATTTGGCAGTGACTCGCGTGGAATGTAGTATATCCAAACGGATCCACGTACGTATAACGGCATTCCTTTTTCTTTCAAAGTTATATCTGCCTTGAAAGAGAGAGAAAGTTGTGAGTCGACCGTATTGGGCTTCAACAGGAACATGAGGTTGTGGGGAACATCAGAATCCAGATTACCATGATTGGATGTCTGATGCTCGTTGACTGAAAACGAAGCGCACAGAACAACTCCTCTCCATTCATTATCATTATATAAATCTGAAGGTAACTGGATAGCCACTGAAGATCCCCTACTTTGATTGCAGAACCACGTCGGAATCTCAAGTTGAGGCAACATGATATCAAAGTCCGAATATGAATCAAATCCCTGTAACATAGCATAAGTTTTTTTAGTGTGTTGAGAGAGAGAGAGAGAGAGAGAGAGAGAGAGAGACCTCGAGGTTTTGATCTTTATCATGCACCGCAGTTGAGTCACTTTTGCTGCCTTGGTCATCGGGCCTGATGCTAGTACTGGAACCTGAATGATCAATCGAACCCAGGTTGTCTTCTCGTGTACAATCATGTTGTGCAACATCTCTACGAAATATATCCCAATTGTCCACAAACGAGACAGCACATTGGAACATTATTTGCCAAATGGCTCTCCCATCTTGTGGCTTCTGTACTAGACGAAGTCCACAGTTCTTCACAGTAACTCTTTGGCAATCGCTTACAATTGAAGCCTTTATGCGATTACACCGATTTATCCCACTTGGAAGGCACCGGTGTGGTATATATGATAGCCAGATGAATCCGCCAAGACTTGATGACCACTTGAATTCTTCTCTCGTGGTGCGATATATGCGTAGAGAGTTTAGACTATCCACCTCTGTTTCAAAATGGCAAATTAGGTGGTGAGGAATTTTAGCTTCCGGATTGTCAAGCACTTCAGTGGGGTAATCTGGGACTGAAAATAAAGCATATAGAGCAATTCCTGTCCAATTCAAATCCTTGTCAAGCAGCTCTATTGTCACTGTAGGACCAGAATTGCTAGAGCTGAAAAACTCTAGAATTTCACTTGGAGGGAAACAATTATCATACTCGTATATATCAAAACTTTCAAAGTCCTGTGATAAAAAATGTAATGGCCAATTAGATATATAGCGAATTTGAGTGACAGAAAGATGGATAGATAGTAGATCAGAGGTGGACCTTAGAGCGCTTTCTCATAAAGTTTATACATTTTAATGCCAATCTCTCATCAGAGCTCCCAGTTCCAGTGTTTGGTCCCTCGTCAGCCGCAACAAATTGATGGGAATTGTAGGGAGAAGCGGTGGAGCACTGGGTTATCATTCGCACTAACTCTGCAACATTATTGTGGTGTACAAGTCGACACCCACATTTGGGCACGTTTAAGTGTTGGCAATCGGTCGTAAAATTGATGCGGAGGGTGAGATTGCATTTTTTCTGCTCGCCCAGAATCAAAGCACGCGGTATGTACACAATCCAAATGAATTTGCGTTGATTTAGCCCAATATATTTGTTGATTTCAGTCTCAGTGATGGTCTGGGTAATTGCTATTGACCAATTAATGTCTCTTCCAACAAAACAAGTCATCTCATAAGAAATTTTTGTACCAACATCGTCGTGTACGAGATTAGGATGCTTCAGGATCTCGAAAGCAGCACATAGAGCAACTCCTTTCCAATTAGAATTCTCGCAAAAATCGAAAGGGAGTTGGATCATCATTGAGGAACCATTGTGACTCAAAAACCACTCTGGCACTTCATCTTCCAGAAAGCAATTTCTATAAGTTTGAGCTTCATTATCAAAGAAATCCTGTAAAGTAGAAATAAGAACAGAGATATTCCGAGACTTGGGATTTTTGTATTTATATTTGCAAAATAAATAGTTAAGCGTTGTTTTTTCCAAATTAACGTCTACCTGGGTAACATTAAACGTTGAATCTCTTGAAGCACCCCGAGCAGAAACTTGACCTGAGTGTGTCCCAAGTGAACCTCTATTCTGTCGTGGTATCGGTTGAATACTTGACGAATGCTTTTGTTGGGATTGAAGCCTCCTGCTACACGCATCTAAGTAAATAAGCCAACTAGCCTGGAGGTTGTGGTGATGCTATATTTATTCCGGTTTGATTACCAAAAAAATTAGGCTAAAAGTTTTACCTTTGCAACGAGGTAGATTGATAGAAATCACTGGGCATTTCAACTTCTAGTGGCTCACTAGATTCAAGGTCATCATGATGAACAGAGCTATGCAAAACCTCCACTTGATCAAAAAGACGTTGGTGATAACCTTGATGGTGGACATCCGGACTCCTTAACATGTGATCAACTATTGTTTCAATAAATCCCTCCAAGTCTCGCTCATATATTATGCGGATTCCACAGTGTTGAACCTTTATTACTGACCCGTCGTAGCTTCCAAATGTAGCCTTGATATCCTTCTGTTGATTCAGCTTATGGTTGAAAAACTCACGTGGTACGTGAAATAACACAAGGCGATGTGATTCAACAAACTTATCTTCAGTGACCGGAAAGATCACTAGAGGTTGAAGACAATCATCATTGGTCCCCAAATAACAGAAGAAGTTGAAAGAAAATCTTGAGCAAGGAGTGTCTCCAGAAACATTCGGAGGTTTCTGGAGAGGAAAACAAGCATAAAGCGAAAATCCAATCCAACTCTCATCATCATACAAATTTGAAGGCAGATGGGTCCCCGCTTGTGGGCTCCTAAAACCATGAGCGCGGAACCATGGCAACATTTGTGAAGCACTTAGTGGAAAAATATATTTGTATATTTTTTTTCTTGCATATTTAACCTGCAAAGAAGAGATATATAGTTTTTAGAGAGAGGAGAGAGGAGAGAGCAGAGAGGAGAGAGAGAGACCTCAAAGCATTTTGTAAGCAACTTCTCAAGATCTTCTTTCAGCTGAATGATTGAGTCAAATTTAGGACCTTTGTCCCGACCAAATGAGACAGGGCAAGGTATGCCATTGCAATTAGAATGGTTTGAAGAGCACTCTATGTCATCAACACTTTTAGGCAAATCCAAAATGTAATTCCCGATTTTGTAATAACTTGAATGGTTGACATGGTACAAACCACCCAAAGAACGCCAGCGTACGTCTTCAACAAACTCCAAAGCATCATGCTCATTCAGCAAACGCACCCCAAACTTTTTCACATTCACGCCTGGGCTGCCTGATGTAACTGAACCCTCAATGAAGCTCCATTTATCCAAGTTATTTGACCGTTCTGAAAACCACGAATATGGTATATATATCCACATTCCAATTAGCTTAGCAGAAGGGACTATGGGGACGCGAAACGCCAAAGTTTGATTTAGACTATCAGTCTCAAAATGACAAACAAATTGGTGACCATCTTCCGAATCTGAACTCGGCCTAGAATTCAAATTTTCGTGCTCCCGAACTTCATAAACGACAAACATAGCATATCCCACCCACTTACTGTTATTATCTAATTCTAGATGCAGCGGGAGTAGCGTTGCTGAGGAACCAGTGCCAGTCTGAATGGTGAACCACTCTGGAATTGTAGCTTGTAACGAAGAAGAAATGCAGAATACATTTCTGTGATTTATTTCTGCCTGCAAAAAATTAAAACAAGAAGATGTTAAATTAATGCAGGTGGGTATATGTGAGCATGAATATTGTGTGTGTACACGCCACAGAAGGAGAGAAACAGTGTGACCTCAAGCTGGTTTCTTCCAACCAACAGAGGAATCTGTGCATCTGAAAGTGGAATCCGACGAATTCTTTTGTCTTCATGCTCAGCTGATGTAGAGCAACGCCCTACAACAGTGATTGTTTCATTTGAAGTCCACACTTCAGTTTTATCAGAATAAGTTTCCAATGAAACACAACCTTGCTTCCATACATATAATACACTTGATGGAAGTCTTGGAAGCGACCGAAGCATTCTACAATCTCTCAGGTCAAGCTCTACGAGCTTGGAAAGTTGACAAATGCTATCTGGTATGCTCGTAAGTTCGTTCCGGCTCAAATTTAGATACTGTAGTGAGGATAGGTGTCTAAGATCACTGGAGATCGCTCCACCTGTTAGATTGCAGGCACTTAGATTTAGAGAAATTAGAGAGCTTAGGTGAAGAATGCTATCTGGTATGCGCGTAAGTTTGTTCCCACTGAGATTTAGAGACTGCAGTGAGGAGAAGCCTCTGACATCACTGGGGATCGCTCGATCCAATAGATTGCAATCACTTAGATCTAGTGATATTAAAGAGTTTAGACCTGAGAATGAATCCGGTAACAATAAGCTGATAGAATCCATCCTTATTCCTCTCAGCAAGAAAGGACAACAGAAGAGCGCCAAACACTCCATAGCCAGGTTTTGCGGCCTGTTGTCACCAAAACTAGAGCAACCAGATAAAATGAGAGTTTTAAGAGATGAAGAATCAAGAATGACGCTCGGAAGAACTGACAGGAACTTACAATCTCTTAAACTCAATACAATAAGGCCGCCTAAACTCCCAAATGAGGGGGGTAGTTCTTTTATGCATATCCCGTCCAAATAAAGCTCCGACAAACGTTCCATATTTCCCACAATTTCTGGAAACTTCCGGACTCTTGAACAGCCAGCAAGATCAAGAATTTGAAGAGAATCCAAGCTAATATTGTCTGGAAGGTTTTGAAGACATGTGCAACCTTTTAGATTCAATACGACGAGCTGTTTGAGAAGTCCAATGGATGGGTGCACCCAATTCAAACTTGTGCAGCCTTGAAAAATTAGTGTCTCAAGATTTGGGGCTCCAGTAAAATCAGGGGTCTTGATCAAGTCTTTAGAGTCACTCAGGTCAATGTGCTTTAAATTGTTTGCATTCTGAGACACAGTCAATAAACAGTTTGAGAGAGAGAGAGAGAGAGAGAGAAAACAAATACAATAATGAAAATTCTTACCATAGTTCCCTCCCATAAGTGCCGGATATGGCTGCAATGCATACAGAGTTTAACGAGATTTACTAGTTTGAAACTAGTTGGCAAAGATTTTAAAGGATATTCTTGCCAATCGATAAGGCGTAACTCATTGGAAAGATAGTTTAGGCCTTGAGGAAAGAACACATTGCTGATTTTAAGCAATCTCAATTTCTTCATGGTAGAAAAGGCTTCAGCATCCAAGTGTTCCTGCTTTTGTGGAGGTAAGTACTTGAGGACTATGCCTTTGACTGCTGCTGGTCCCTGCAATTGCATGTTATAAACAAGAACAATGAAATTAGCTTAAGTTAGTGAAATATTTTGGAAAATTATGAGTATACATACACAAATAGTTCACCCTCTGATCCGTACCTCAGGATTTTGCAATACCGAAATCGCATCTTCCCAGAGCCACAACCTACTACGCTTGCCAGGATCTTCTGGAAATTCACGACGAACCATATTTCGACCCATTTCTTGAAGCAAGTCATGCATCCACAGTTTTCTCCCAACGACACTAATGAGAGATGTGTCCACAAGTACATCTATATTTTTTTCGCAATCTGGAAGGTAACCTAAACCTTTTAGTATATCCTTTATACCATTTTTGTCCTCTCCCCTAAAGAAACATGCAATGTCCAAAAATAAATTTTTCTCCATATCCCCCAAATTTGAAAAACCTATTTCCAGTATGTCAAAAATTTTTCTCTCAGGATTGGATTTGAGTTGATCCCTTGAACTTTTCCATATATGTGTTGGTTTACCTTTCAAGGAGGAACCTAGAACTCTTAGAGCTAGAGGAAGGCCGTCTGCATAATTTACAAAATCGATGGAGAGACTCAAATAATCTTGTTCGGGATAGGATTTCCCCAAGGCTTTCCGACTAAAAAGTTGCAGTGCTTCATCAAAATCTAATCCACTTTCTGTATGTATAGGTTTCACTTTATTGCTTGTCAACAACTGTTTGTCCCTACCAGTTACAATTACTCTACTCCCTCTTCCAAACCACTCATGGTCCCCTGCTAATTCTTCTAGTTGACTTGCTTCATTCACATCGTCCAAAATAATAAGAACCTTTCTCCCACGTAGTCGACTTCGCATACTTTTTGCCACTGTATGATCATTCCATACGTGTTGTATTATTTCACTCTCCATGGTAAGGACGTTCGAAAGAAGTTTTCTTTGCAAATGAACTAGACCATATCTTTGGGTATCATCTCTGACATTAGAAATAAAGCTATAAGCTTCAAATTTATGTGAAACTCTGTCACAAACGAGTTTTGCCAAGGTGGTTTTACCCACTCCACCCAACCCAGAAATCCCTATAAATCGAACTTCATCCAACTCTATGTCCAATAAATCCATCACTTTCTTCGCACGTAATTCTATTCCAACATGGTCCTTGGAATCAACACTCGAGAGTTGGCTATTACCTACACCCCTATTTACGGTCGCAACGATCTCATCAACAACTGTTGATTCATACCTGTAACAAAGTGATCAGGGCAATAATTTTGATGACACGTATATAATGTTTTTTTCTGAATTTCAGATAACTTTATATAATAAATTTATAACCTTACGATAGAAATTAATGGGAATTCAGAATTCCAAATACGGCCCTATTGGCCATGGAAAATAACATCCCTAACGAAAAGGGACACTAAAAAAGATAAGAAAAAAGTGGTAGTACGTTGAATAATCATAAAAGGACATAACAAATATCAAGTTGACTATTTCATGAGAGAGTTGACGTAACAATTAGGCTTCGTTCGAATTTGAGGATGAATTTAATTTATTTTTTAATATTATTATTATTTTAATATTTTAAAAAAATGTATTGAAATTTAAAAAATATGTATTGAGATTTGAAAAAATAATATAAAAATTTGTATTTTGTATAAAAAAATTATAAAAGAATAATGATAAAATGAAAAAGAATTAAAATAAATTAAGAGGAGTTTTTAATTCAAACGGAGTGTAAGAGTATCAAACTTCGCCATGGAATGTGGAAACTAATTATTCTTAAGAAAAAAGAAATCAGTTAACCATTGCACGATAGAGTTAATGATCTGCGTAGAAAGTAACCAAAATGATAGATAAACTTGAAAAATAAAAACACAAGGGATGCTAATTGCTAAGGATCAGATCCTTATTTTGGATCCACTGCATCTAATGGGATTTTTTTTTAATTTTTTTTTAAATTTTAATTTTTTTACATGATTTTTAAATATTTTTTTATAAAAATTTTTTAATTTCTTAAAATATTTTGTAAAAATAGAAAAAAATTATAATATTATTTAAAAAAATTTACTTAAAAATAACGTGAAAAAAAGAACTACAAATAAAAAATAAAATGAAAATTGGGATCCTTATAGTATTTTCCAAAACAGAACGATTTCCCAAAATTCTGCGAAATTATCTTTGATCTAATAGGAATAAAATGAAATGGTTACCGATTTGCATCCAAGGGCCATCCTGAGATATAGCCCACATCTTGCATAGCAGCCTTCCAGGTTTGCAAATCTTCTTTTGTGATTCTGGGATCTTGTTCATGTTTGAGGAAGGCTTTTGCAAAAGTACCTGCCTGTTTCCGCACATCAGCGGGATCCACACCGTAGAAAACAGGCAGAACTGTCAAGCCTGTCTTTTTCATGGATTCAACGATCTTGGCGAGTTCAATCAAGCACCATCTCGAAGAAGCGTAGTTTGGTGAAAGAACGACGACCGCATGCTTGGATTCTTCTATTGCTTTTACGAGCCCCGGAGCAAAGAACTCTCCCCGCTTGAGTTTTTCATCGTCCCTGAAGGCAATAATACCTTTCTTTTTTAAACCAGCGTATAGATGATCAGTAAAAGCTTTGCGGGTGTCCTCGCCATAGAAACTGAGGAAAACATCGTGTTTCCATGGAAGTGTTGAAGAAGAAGAAGAAGCTAATGAAGACATTGGGGAGTTTCTTTGATTGCTGGTGGAATCGATTGTAAACTTATATATAGCTATAATAGAAATCAAGAATCAAGAATTAGGAAATGAGAGAAATTTGGAGCGAGAAAAGTAAAGAGATTATTGATTATTTCAGATTCCGAAAGTGTGTGTACATGCATATAAAAGTAAAGAGAATGCTCTGAGGGAGGCGCAGTTACGTTTGAAGTCAAGGTCTGGGATTGAGTGTTTTTTTAATACTAGATGAACTGCTGGAAACTAGAAAAGAAAAAAAGATAGAGCTAGGCATTGCACATGCAGATATCATCACATCTGGGTTCCTTTAGCATCACTCCTTAAATTAACACAAATGTCAGAGAACACATATTCCTGACTCCTTACATTTAATAAAACTAAATTGAAACAAAATCAAGCTCATATTGTCTAAATAAACTTTTCTTTTTGATTGTTTCAATTGGATGTATATTTTTAAATAATCCAGCCTTGCAATTTCTGAATTTTCTTATTAATTGTGAACTAACTGATAACTTAAATGAGAGGCGATTATGTGTCACGTAAAAAGAGTTACATTGTGTTTATTGTATGAATAACTCATCTATATTACATTATGTTTATTAGAATTAAGTCATAGAATGTTAGGGAGTTTGTAAAGCATAATATCAGTATTGGTTTCTAAAACTTAAATATATTAGTCTCGATTAAGTTTGTAAAAAAAAATGTAAATTTTTATAATATATATATTTTTAAAATTATTATAAGTGTTAATTTCGAACTTTGAGATATATTTATTTTAGTTTATATTAAACTATTTATTATAATTTTTTTTTAGCTCAAATCTCATTTTTTTATTATTATTTTACACCTTTTTTTTTGAAATCTCTTAGCATTTGCTATGAATATAACTTGTGATAAATATTTTTGTACCCTTAAATAGTTGTACTTATTTGCCACCAAATATGTTGGTGCGAAATAATCTTTTTTTAAGAAAGTGTAAAAATGAATAATTTTCACAAATAGAAATCAACCAGAATATCTTTTTCCACAACATTAGTAATGGAAACTATGTTTATGCCACCTAGTCAGCCACGATACAACTTGTGAGTAAAATTGTATTCCGACCAATTGTTTCTATGGATAAACTAATATTTGTAACCATTATGGTATGGATGAGAATATCATTTGCCACGAAAGAAAATAGTTATTGCCACCAGCTAAAGATGAGGGAAAAAAATATATACTATTTTCCATGAAATATTTGCTGATGAGTAAAATATTATTATCCATAGATTATATACCACCAACCTCCCATTTTCTACTTGATACATACTTTTTCCCACTGTATACCTTCGTGACAAAAGGCCCAAATTATATATGTTGATCTCAATCCTCTCAGTATCCGTTGTTAGGAAAAGCTGAACCAAATTAAATTGGATATATATATATATATATCAATTAGAATAAGCTGAACCAAATTAAATTGGACATGTATATATCAATTAGAATTAGGAGGCCGGAATCAACGATTCAAGGTTACAAACAAGTAAGAACGGTGGAACATGCAATGAGGACCATATATATATGTGAAAGATTTGGAGCTGCCAAGTCAGCCATGGCCCTTGCAGCACACCAATGTATTCAAACATTGTGTAAGTGTGGCAGTGACTATTTCATTTCATAAGGTGTCGGGAAACTAAAAGTAATTGATCAACTATTTCTCTAACCTATTGGAGGTAAAGGATAAAGGAAGGTTAGATATGTTAGAAAAATAGGGGCTGTAAAAACAAAATTAGTGAGAGAAAGTTTGCTTCAAAGCGTGTTACAATGTCGATTTCTTTAAAATAATATTCGTCTACACTAATAATAGTAATTTGTATGCACAAGAGTTACAAGCAAATTTGCCTCCAAGATATAATGAAATTCAGAACAAGTCCCGTTTGACTAATTGTATTGTGCACCAATGAAATTAGACTCCGAATACACTTAGATTTTACTATTCAATCAAGAAATTAGAAATCTATTTTTCTAGAATAAATAGATTCTAACTTATATTAAATAAGTGAAAATTTTTGGGAGAGAGAAAGAATTTTGAATTTTTGGGATATAACAAATGTAGACCAATGGGTCTATTTATAGATGATCAAAATGGGTAAAAGAAAAATTATCACTTTTTGAAAACTAGTTTGAAATAGATACTAATATTGTATCCACTACAAGGAAAAAGTCTTATTGCGTTGGTTTTTATTATGTTGCAAATGAGTTCGTCGCAACAGGCCGACCTTTACAACGAATCAAAAATTCGTCGCAGCCTTTGAGGGACGGCTTGAGATTTAAATGAGAGTGTGACGATTTGCAGCGGTTTGTTAGTTAGTGCGATGATTATTTTCGCCATAACAAGTATTTCTAGGTGCTAATAAATTCTATTACGACAACATTAAAATCGCTGCAATAAATTAAAGATTTATGTTTATAGTTCTTCTTCCCCCTTCTCGATCCTTCTAGCCTTCTTTCCTCACATTTGTTTCTCCCATTTTCCCTCACGTTGCGAATAGCACTTCATCCCAACCAGCGCCATCCCCATCGCCTCACTGCCTAGCGCCACCGAACCCCGCGTCGCCTCTCTACCCATGGGTAGAGAGGCCTTGGATCTGGTCTTCTTCTTCTCCTCGTAAGAAATTGGCGATGTTGCTCTCCGTCTTTGGCCATTTTTCCACCAAAAAGTGGCCATCGTTGTTGGGTAGAGCTCTATTTCAAGTCTTAGTTCGTGTCATCTTCCCTCTTCCTCTCTCTCTCTCTCTCTCTCTCGCTCTCTGTCTCCATTGTCAGTTTTATTTTCTCCAGCCTTCTCTTCTATCTCTCTCTCTCTCTCTCTCTCTCATCTATGCTCTTCTCTCTTCCCTCGCCAATCTCTGCATTTTCGTGTCTCTCTCACTCGTCCGATGATGAAGGTCAGTCAGATCCGTACATTCTCTTGACCCTTTTTATCTATGTTATCTCCGATTTCTTCCTAGTTTGTTTAGATTCTCACTTTTAGAACTATGTTTTTGGCTCCTTTTGTTTGCAGTACAATCGGGGATTTATTTGCCGAGAAAATGGAGGGAAAATAGAAAGTCGAAGATAGTCTTTTGGTCAATTACCTTGTCAATTAATTCGGCCATGTTTCGGAAAAATTTGCCATGTTGACTTCACGACTCTCTTTCTTAGTTTTTCATTTACATTTTCTTGATTTTTTATAATTTGAGGTTTTGCTGTTATGTTCCCTATTTAAATTTGAAATTTTGCTTGTTATGTTGCTTTTGTGCAGATTTAGAACTCGAAAATGGATTGCAACTCAGTTTACCTATGCTTGCTGGAACTCTTTCCAACGGTATTGCTCTTATTTCAGTGAAGAACTGGTATCCTAACTATGGAATCAATTTAGTATTTTTTTTTTATCTGCTATTTAATTTTCTTCAATCTTTGGTCATGTATTTTGTTTTGTTTCTTGGTCTAAAATTGTATGGATATTCGTGTGGAATCGTCAAAAGTTTGGTATCTGTCAATAGGAAGAAGTAGATCTTAGGAAGTTGAAACATGAAGAGAAGTTTTGGATTAACATGCACAATGCATTGGTGATACATGTAATAATTCTCATCCGTTGACATGTTAACTCTATCATATTAACTTCTTTCTTGACTTATGGGATCTCACAGAACAATGTCAAGAGAGTTTTCCTACTCTTAAAGGTAGGATGAGCCTTATTGGTCCAGACTAATTGGTGCAAGTTTTCGTACTCTGTTTTGGCTTGGGTTGTAATGCAGAATAATTGGTGCAAGTTTGAGTGTCCAGACTCATTTGATGCACACATGTGGGTCTTAGCTGGGTCAAAATGCCACTTTCAAAATGTTGTGTTCTATATATATAAATATATATATATATATAGTACTCAAGTTCTTATTAAACAGAGTAGGAAAACTTGCACCAATTAGTCTGGACTCAT
Source organism: Platycarya strobilacea (assembly GCA_036898215.1). Lineage (NCBI taxonomy): Eukaryota > Viridiplantae > Streptophyta > Magnoliopsida > Fagales > Juglandaceae > Platycarya > Platycarya strobilacea. The sequence goes on from CM072555.1 coordinate 44,475,539, forward strand.
TTGATGCACATACGTGGGTCTTGGCTGGGTCAAAATGTCACTTTCAAAATGTTGTGTTATATATATATAATATATATATATATACAGTACTCAAGTTCTTATTAAATGAGAGTTATTGGTTCTGTGCCTTTTACCCTGTTCTAGGAAAATAAAATACTGAAGTTTTTAGGCTTTATGGTTTATGGAAGCTGCTTCTTATCATGACCATTGCTCTTAACTACAGAGGTCTGACAATGCTTGGATATATATAAATATATATATATTTGTTACATTACTAAATTCTAGATAAAAAGTGATATACTAAATTTAATCATTTATATTTACCTCAATTGATATATAGTCTTGTACTTTTTGCATCTCAACCCAAAGTTTAGTTTTGCTTTTGTCATTGTTTGCAGATTTTTTTACAAAAAGCATGCCAGATTATTTTAACTTGCCATAAAAAAAAATTATGACATTAATTTTTCAAGATTTTTCATATGTTAACTTGTGTTATTTCTTGGCAGCCTGTTTCATTGGCTTGGAGGGAAAAAGCCTCTCATATCGTTTTTGATGATGTTGACCTTGATAAGGGTTAGTGCCTCATGGATCATTTAATTCTTTATATCCTCAGTTTAATGTGTGTATTGAATATGTTGGAAACTAGGCATATGCTTAGGTATTTTAGGTACCATAACAAATTTTGGTGCATTTGGTTGTTCCCATGTCGCTGGAGTTTACCAGGAAAAAGTGATAGGGACAAAAATATACCAAATTGTATATTTTTAATAAGGGGTTGGAACATTGGGTTTAATTATTTGTTCTCTTATGATTTGCTAGCTAAGGTATGGATGTAAAAAACATAGGGTGCACTAATGCACACACCAGAATGATCTAGCTGAGAAGGGGCTGGCAGTGCATTTTACCTGTTATGTTATAATCTAGATAATTGTGGTGTTGTGTAGCCAAGTGAGAAAACATGAGTAATGATGTTTAAAAAGAATATAACATAAAGAGGCCTAGTCTATAAACATGTGCATGGCTAGTGATTTTAAGGTGGCAAAATTGTGGTGTTGTGCATCATAATCTATAAGCGCACTTTTACGGTGTAAAAAAGCTTACTGCTAGGCAAAATAATGGAAATATATATCACATGCCTCAAGAGGGCTAAGTGGTCACCAAGGCTGATGGCTTTAAGACTGTTAAGGGGTATACATAAATGGTAAAGGAATTAATCTAACCACCATGGAGGTATGACAATGCTTGGATATATATATATGTATGTATGTATGTATGTTTGATACATTACTAAATTCTAGACAACTAAACTGGTGTGATCCTTGATATTTTTACACTGTTTGCAGATTTTTTACAAGCAACATGCCAGATCATTGAGTACTTGTTGGGCTTTTGGAGTTATGTTGATTATGTTTGACAACAGTTCTAGTCTAGATATTCAACCCACTTTGGATAGTGCATAGCAACAATTGTTGATCATACTGTAAGGGGATGTATTAGTTTATTTAGTAGATGATGTTTAAGGGTGAAATATTTGATGATAATTGTACTGTTAGTGATAATTATTTTATGAACTATATATATGGCTAGTTTAGAACTTTGATGAATGAATGAGGAGTTAAATTATGATGTATTGTAATTCTCCAAGATCCTCTCTTTTTAACTGTTTTATATTTATCATATTATAATGTATTGTAACAAATTATAAAACAATTTAATTTTTTTTTTAATTTCTGTATTGAGATTATTTGCAGCGACATACAAGTCACCACAAAAAGCACTTTTTTAGTCGAAAATATATTATTGCAATGTTTAGCGTACGTCGCAAATAAGGGACGGCTTGGTTACTGTAGGATTTTGGCAACGAAACACTATTTTGGCAATGAAACACTTATTTGTTGGGATTATACTTTTGGCAGCGAAGTAAAGTCAGCGGCGCAGATATCTTAATTCAACGAAACTGTTTCGACGAACGTGTGGCGATGACTATTGCGTTGAGAAAAGTCATTTGCAGTGAAAAAAGAGGTTTTTTGCGACAAAAGTAGACGCTGAAAGAAGGCTTTTTCCTTGTAGTGATCGTTTACTAATGATTTGGTCTAGTGGTCACAATGTTTCCCTCCCATGCGGCACACCCAAGATCGAGCCTCCAGACGCGCAACTTAAGAGAGTTTTATTTCTCATTTTTAAAGTGTTGTACTAGTTGACCCAACGCCTTCCACGGGGCGCCATGTGTTGCGCCTAGTCAATGCCTTATGTGTCGCTTCGTATGCGCGCGCAATGCATGGCTGTCTGTATTGATTTGGTCTAGTGGTCACAATGTTTCCCTCCCATGCGGCACACCCAAGATCGCACACCCAAGATCGAGCCTCCAGACGCGCAATTTAAGAGAGTTTTATTTCTCATTTTTAAAGTGTTGTACTAGTTGACCCAACGCCTTCCACGGGGTGCCATGTGTTGCGCCGAGTCAATGCCTTATGTGTCGCTTCGTAGGCGCGCCATGCAATGCATGGCTATCTGTATGCTTCTTGAATGTTAAAGCAACAAAAATGCCTTATCATATTTGAGGCGTGGATCGACCTAGGCCTAACGAGTTTATGTGGAAAGCCTCAACCACTAAGCCAACTTAAGGCTTGTGTTTAATACGTATATCTGAAATTTAATAAACTTGAAGGCTTTGCATATCTTCTCTCTTTCAAAAATAATTCACAACTTCTAAAATTAACTAAAAAACATAACTCATAATAAATATTGTTGCCCAAATGACTAACACAAGAGGGGGGGTGAATTGAGTTGTAAAAAATTAACAATTATAAATCAAGTATACAATATAAAATATAAACAAAATATGAAACAGTAATAAATATAAAGAGTAAAGATAAGAGAGAAGCAAACTCAGTATGTTAACGAGGTTCGGCCCCACTGCCTACGTCCTCGCCTCAAGCTACCCCTTGAGGTTATACACACACTTGGTGATTTAATTATTCCCCGTGTAGAACACCTTCTACACACATAAAGGTTATACACACCTTTTTACTGATACAAGAATTGATAGTGGGTAGGCTATCAGAAAACACTCCTCAATGAGTGAAATAAAAACAATACAGCGCAAACTATATCTCTCAAAATGAATAAAGGTTAAGGCTCAATGCTTAGAGAAGAGAGAATGAAAACTTTGAATGAATGTTGTATGCTCTTAGTGTTGTGAATGTGAAGCTCTCAAATGATCTATTTATAGGCATATGAGACTTCATATTCAAATTTAAAAAGATTCACATGTCAAAGACATCATCATTCACTTTTCAAAAATTTTAAACCTAATCTTTTTACTTTTTGCATGTGACAAAAGGTGCACACTTTACTTTTCAAAAATTTCAAATCTAATCTTTTACTTTTTGCATATGACAAAAGGAGCACACTTTACTTTTCAAAATTTTCAAACAAAAACATCTACCTTTTGCATAAGTCAAGAAAAGCATCCATCACTTTTGAAAATATTTAAATAAAACATGCACATGTGAAAGATGACAATCAATCATCTTAATATTTTCAAAATTCAAACCTTTAATTATGTTATGCACATGTGAAAGATGACAATCAATCATCTTAATATTTTCAAAGTTCAAACCTTTAATCATGTCATGCACATGTAAAAGATGACAATCAATCATCTTTCAAAATTTTCAAATTTAATTTTCAAAATATTCATGCACATGTGAAAAATGTATTTTAATGCTTTATGATAAAATATTAATTTTGAGCCTTAATCCTAATTTCGAATTTTTAAGAGATTTACAATATTATTCTATGATTTTAATGTAAACTTGTTCCCTTCTTACTCATGCTTGCTTCCTTGATGTGTTTGATTCTATTGTATGGACAACTTGAGTTTGAGACTCTTTTATTCTTTGAATTCATTTGTTATCATCAAAATCCATGTGTAGATTTACACGAAATTTGAAACTTTGAATTCAACAATCTCCCCCTTTTTGATGATGACAAATACTTGATAGAACCTGAAATCTGTATTAATACTTAAGCTCCCCTGAGAATGTGCGTTAGTTTTTCAAGTAAAAATATAAATATAATTCCAAGCATATATAACAAGTTTAGAAATTTAAACAATATTAATGTTCTAGTCTAAAACTTCTCCCCCTTTTGGCATCATTAAAAAGGAATCATAATTAACTCAATAAGATATATTCCTACAATAACCAATAGACAAATAAAACGCTGCGTTAGTAGAGACTGTAGAAGTTAGAACCACCCGTGTCTGACAAAACTTGTAAATGTTGAAGCCGAATTTTATCATCTCGGTGCGGAAGAAGATTTAAATCCGGTTGATGTTATTGACGAATTAGATGTTCCAGAGATTTGAAGTTGAATAATTAAAATTATTCGTGTCCGACAAAAACAGCAAAAGTTGGAAGTCTAACTCTGGCAATTCGGTGCGGAGTCACGCGTGTCTGACAAAACCTGCAAAGGTTGGAGGCCTAGCTCTAGCAGTCGGTGCGAAAGCAGATTTAAATCCACGTGATATTGTTGAAAAATTAAATATTATCGAGATTTGAAAGTTGTTATTTAAAAGACCGTTTTCACCTGTCGGATACTCAAATAAATTTTCACCATATTCATTGATCCAGTTTTTGTTTATTCAAAACGATAGAATGACGGAAAAAATTTTATCTGATAATCTTCTGGATTTGAATCAGGAACCATCTCAACCAGTAATTTTATTTCATGAGGTTGTCAACACCATGATAGAAGCAGAAATGCATTTTTCAAATAGAATTGATTCTGAGGTTGTTGCAACATCAAGAACTCTCAGTGCTTAATATGCTGCCTCTGTTATGACCATGTTTTAGAGATTACTAGCGAGGGCAAATGAGGTTGATCGACTTAACAATCAAATATCTGTTCTGCATCAAAAGCTTGCAAATAAAGGCATAAAGAATAAGAGGTTAAAGCAAGAAAATAAAGATTTGACGGAATTAGCTCGTGTTTTGAAACTTCAAATAGAGGAATCGGAACGAGTAAGAGTTCAAGCACAGAGTCAACATTAGCAGATAATGGCAGCGTTTCACGAGAGAAACAGGGACAATTATAATTAATCTCGCTAGTTTAGTTCGGTAACTTTTGACAATATGCATCCGGCATATCTTGTAAGCTTGACTAAGTAAGATTTGAAGAGATGACAGTTTGTCTTCTACTTATTTCCATCTTTATAAAAGCAATCCTTAGTTTTATCTAATCCGCATCAAATCTTCTTTTCATTGTTGTAGTTCATCTTCATTCTCACTTTACAAAATCTTAATAGCTCATCAATTCTCCTTCAGTGCTTCTCGTGATCAATCTATTTCTGCATCTGTCGTAAGTGCCATGAAGCAGCAAAACACTGATTTGGCTAATAAATCAGATCATGATGCCATTTACGAGCTTGTGGGTCTCGGGACTCGATACTCATCTTCCATTGTTGTTTTTTTCGCTCGGTTGCAGTCCAAAACCCGCGAGATAGAGAAGCTTAATGAGAAGATCGATATTCTTCAACGACTTGTTCAAGAGTCTAACAAAAAAATAGTAGACTTAAAACAACAGAATAAGTATTTAAAATCTTTACTTGCCTCTGCATTTCAATTGCCTAATCCTTTAGAAAAGGATGGCATGATGATTTATGAGGAGCAAATGCATTTGAATGATGAGGCTAAACGTCTCAAGTTTCTGTAGGTTATTTGAGATAATGGAATAAAAATATCTAGCAGATATTCATGGCATGCATAATTCCTATTTCTCTTCTAATCATGCATAGTTTATCTTCTGGTAGGGGTTTTGTGAAAATTTCTGCCAATTGATCATGTGTACTAGTGAATTCTAATACAATATCGCCCTTCTGCACATGATCTCTAAGAAGATTATATCTAATTTCAATATGTTTGGTCCAAAAATGTTGTAGTGGATTTTTTGAAAAATTTATAGCACTTGTATTATCACATTTGATTGGAATGTGATTATCCATAAGTTTAAAATCCTTAAATTGTTACTTCATGTAAAAAATTTAAGCACAACAATTACCCGCAGCAACATATTCTGCCTCAGCAGTAGATAGTGCAACAGAATTTTATTTTTTACTAAACTAGGAAACTAGTGCATGACCTAAGAAGTGACATGCTCCACTAGTGCTTTTTCGATCTATTTTACAGCCAGCATAATCTGCATCTGTGTAGCTATTTAGATCGAAAGATGTGTGCTTAGGGTAGCATAACTCTAAGTTAATTGTACCACTAAGATATCTAAGAATGCGCTTAACTGCAATTAAATGTGATTCTTTTGGAGATGATTGAAAGCGTGCACATAAGCACACACTAAACATAATATCTGGTCTACTGGCTGTCAAATATAATAAGCTACCAATCATACCTCGATATACTTTCAAGTCAACTGGTTTACCGATTTCATCTTTATCAAGTTTAGTGGATGGGCTCATTGGTATTCCAGTTTCCTTAGCACCTTTCATCCCAAATTTTTTCAGCAATTCCTTAATATATTTCGATTGATTGATGAATGTCCCACTTTTTGCTTGCTTAATTTGCAATCCGAGAAAGAATGTAAGCTCTCCCATCATGCTCATTTCAAATTCTTCCTGCATAACCTTAGCAAAAACTTGGCACATATTTTCATTAGTAGCACAAAATATTATATCATCAATATAAATCTGAATCAAAAGAATATCATCATTTTCGTATTTAATGAAAAGAGTTGTATCAAATTTTCCTCTTGAAAAGCCAATTTCAATCAAGAAATCACTAAGTCTCTCGTACCACGCTCTAGGAGCTTGTTTGAGTCCATATAGTGCTTTTATGAGTTTGAAAACATGATTTGGAGAAATATGATTTTCAAAACCTGGAGGTTGCTCAACATATACCTCTTCATTTATAAAACCGTTTAAGAAAGCACTTTTAACATCCATTTGAAAAAGTTTGAAATCTTTATAACAAGCATATGAAAGTAGCATTCGAATAGCTTCTAATCTTGCGACTGGTGCATATGTCTCATCATAATCGATTCCTTCTTCTTGATTGAAACCTTGGGCTACAAGTCGAGCCTTATTTCTAGTAATAACTTCGGACTCATCTTTCTTGTTTCTAAAAACCCATTTTGTTCCAATAATAGTATGATTTTTGGGTCTAGGAACAAGTGTCCAAACATCATTTCTTTCAAATTGATTAAGCTCTTCTTGCATAGCTAGAATCCAAGATTCATCAAGAAGTGTTTCATCAATATTTTTAGGTTCAATCTGAGATAGAAAAGCAGTATGATTGCAAATATTTCTAAAAGATGATCGAGTGCTTACACCTCGTGAAGGTTCCCCAAAAATTTGTTCCACTGGATGATCTTTCACAAATTTCCACTGTTTGGTTGCATCTTGTATTAAATTTTGATGATTTTTCCTGATATCTCCATGCTGGACTTCCTCTATTGTGTTCTCTTTGTTGAGATTGAGATTTTTCGTATTATTTGTACCTCCTGTTTCTTCATCAATAGATTTCTTGGAGAGTAGAGAATTAGATTCATCAAATACTACATGCATAGATTCTTGTACAGTCAAAATCTTTTTATTGAATACTCTATAAGTTTTGCTATTAGTAGAATACTCGAGAAAGATAACTTCATCAGATTTTGTATCAAATTTGCCTAAATTATCCCTGTCATTTAAAATAAAGCATTTGCATCCAAATACATGAAAGTAACCAATGTTGGGTTTTTTCTCATTCCAAAGCTCATAGGGGATTTTATCTAATTTAGACCTTAGCATAACTTTATTTATAACTTAACATGCAGTACTTACCGTTTCAGCCCAAAAATAACTAGGCAAGTTGTTCTCATTGAGCATTGTTCTTGCCATCTCTTGAAGAGATCTATTTTTTCTTTCTACTACCCCATTTTGTTGAGGAGTTCAAGGAGTATAAAAATTATGCACAAAACCATTTTCATCACAAAATATTTCAATATTTTTATTAACAAACTCTTTTCCCCTATCACTTCGGATACTTGAAATAGTATAACCCTTTTCATTTTGAATTCTCTTGCATAACTTGGTAAAAGCATTATATGCCTCATCTTTATGAGTAAGAAAGATGACCCAAGTATATCTAGAGAAATCATCAACAATAACAAATGCATAATATTTTCCTCCTAAACTTACAACTCTATTTGGTCCAAAAAGATCCATGTGTATCAGTTGCAGTGGTCTAGTAGTGGAAATATGTTTCTTGATTTTAAAGAAGTTTTTGTTTGTTTACCAAATTGGCATGCATCACAAATTTTGTTTTTAAGAAAATTTGCCTTTGGTAAATCTCTCACAAGATCATTTTTTGAAAGTTTGGAAATAAGTTCCATGTTGGCATGACCTAGTCTTTTATGCCATAACCAATTAGTTTCATTTTGAGCTGAAAAACAAATCGCATCTTGTGAGGTAATTTCTTCAAAATCAATTGTATAAACATTGTTACTTCTAAAAGCAATAAAACAAATATTACAATCATAATCATTCAATATAATGCACTTATCCATTTTAAAAGTAACTGTAAATCCTTTATCAGATAATTGACTTATGCTTAAAAGATTATGTTTTAAACCTTCAACAAGTAGAACATCTTCAATTATAAGAGAAGACTCATTACCAATTTTACCTATTCCCATGATCTTCCATTTCGAGTTGTCTCCAAATGTCACGTGTCCTTCTTCTTTAGATTTAAGATCAAAGAACTTAATCTTGTCTCCCGTCATGTGTCTTGAACATCCACTATCTAAAAACTATTTATTTTTGTTCATGGAAGACTTCATGCACACCTATAAAAACAATTAAAATGATTTTTCTTGGTACCGAAGTTCTTTGGGTCCTTTATTTATTAATATTAGAAGAAATAAGATTTTTAGGTACCCATATGACCCTAATAGTCATTGTATGTTTTCTTCTAATAGGACAAGCAAAATAATTATGACTATTTCTATTACAAAAATTGCAAATAGCATGTGACGTATATGAAGAACTTGAGTGATTATAATAGTATCCTTTTTTAACAAAATTATTTTTTTGAAAATAATTTTGAATATTGGATTTTGATGTAGAAGGATTATCAAAGAAGTTTTTATAAGATTTGTATTTTTGTTTTGGCTTATATCCCAAGCCTGCCTTATCAAAAACACATCTTTGACTATCAAGAATTTTTTTAAAATTTCTTTTTCCATTCGTAAAGTTTTCAATAATATTTTCTAAATCAGTTTTTTTTTTCTTCAACTCAAAATTTTCATCTTTCAAAACAATAATTTCTTTTCTTAAAATATCAATTTCGTTTGTTAAATAAGATTTTTTTCTTTTTTAAAATAGTATACTTGATACCCAATTTTTCAAATTCCTCATATACCTCTTCTAAAACATTTTGCAATTCTTCATATGAAGGATCTTCAATATTATCAAAATTTGTTACCTCAATGTCATCTTTAGCCATAAGACAAAGATTTGCTGATTGTCCATTGCTTGCTTCACTATCTGAGCTACTTGAATCATCATCCCATGTAACTTTCATTGCTTTTTTGCCTTTGTTTCGATCTTTCTTTAGCAGAGGACAATCTGACTTGATATGACCAGACTTATTACATTTATAACAAATTAAAGTATTATTTTTACCTGAATCTTTCTTGGAAAACTTTTTGAAATATTTCCTTGGAGGAGTTTTATTTTTCTTTAAGAACTTCTGAATTCTTCTTGTTATCACCGCAACTTCTTCATTTTTGTCGTCATTTTCCTCATCTTCATCATTTTCACTTTCATGTAGAACAGCTTTAAGTGCCAAACTCTTCTTTGAATTTTCTTCTTCTTCTCCTCTTTTCAATGTGTACTCATGGGTGATAAGTGACCCGATGAGTTCATTCACTTCGAGTTTCTTGAGGTCTTTAACTTCAAGAATCGCTGTCACTTTTGATTTCCAACGTTTTGGTAGAGAGTTGAGAATTTTTCTTACTATCTCCACTTTGGAATAAACTTTGCCAAGAGCTGTCAAGCTGTTTACGATGTTAGTAAAACGAGTGTACATACTAGAAATAGATTCATCATCATTCATCTTAAACATTTCATATTCATGAGTAAGAATATAAATTTTTGATTCCTTGACTTGAGAAGTTCCTTCATAAGTAACTTCCAAATTATCCCAAATTTCCTTTCCTGTAGCACAAGTCATTACTCTTTAAATTCATTACCATTGAGAGCATTATATAATAAATTCATAGCAGTTAAATTCAAAGTATAAAGTCTATCGTCTTCACGATCAAACTCTTCTTCTTCCTTTTTGACCTTTACACCATCAACTACTTTTGTTGGAATATAAGGTCCATTTACAATACATTTCCAGATTTCTCAACCTTGAGCCTGAATGAATATTCTTATTCTAACTTTCCAGAATGAGTAATTGTCTCCGCAAAAGAGTGGAGGCCGACTGCTAGATTGACTTCACTAAATGAAGCTGCAATGTTAGCCATAAGATCTTAACTCAAAAGATAGTTAATCTTATAATAGAGCTCTGGTTCTGATACCAATTGTTGCCCAAATGACTAACACAAGAGGGGGGGTGAATTGAGTTGTAAAAAATTAACAATTATAAATCAAGTATACAATATAAAATATAAACAAAATATGAAACATTAATAAATATAAAGAGTAAAGGTAAGAGAGAAGCAAACTCAGTATGCTAACGAGGTTTGGCCCTACTGCCTATGTCCTCGCCTCAAGCTAGCCCTTGAGGATCCCCAAATCCACTATTCAATCTCCTTTAGGTGGAGATAGAAACCTATTACACTTTTGAGCAGCATCGCTCCAAAGAATCCGTGTAGAACACCCTCTACACTTCCAATCACTTCACACTTGGTGATTTAACTATTACTCGTGTAGAACACCTTCTACACTTCCAATCACCTCACACTTGGTGATTTAATTATTCCCCGTGTAGAACACCTTCTACACACACAAGGGTTATACACACCCTTTTACTGATACAAGAATTGATAGTGGGTAGGCTATCAGAAAACACTCCTCAATGAGTGAAATAAAAACAATACAGCGCAAACTATATCTCTCAAAATGAATAAAAGTTAAGGCTCAATGCTTAGAGAAGAGAGAATGAAAACTTTGAATGAATGTTGCATGCTCTTAGTGTTGTGAATATGAAACTCTCAAATGATTTATTTATAGGCATATGAGATTTCATATTCAAATTTAAAAAGATTCACATGTCAAAGACATCATCATTCACTTTTCAAAAATTTCAAACCTAATCTTTTTACTTTTTGCATGTGACAAAAGGAGCACACTTTACTTTTCAAAAATTTCAAATCTAATCATTTACTTTTTGCATATGACAAAAGGAGCACACTTTACTTTTCAAAATTTTCAAATAAAAACATCTACCTTTTGCATAAGTCAAGAAAAGCATCCATCACTTTTGAAAATATTTAAATAAAACATGCACATGTGAAATATGACAATCAATCATCTTAATATTTTCAAAATCAAACCTTTAATCATGTCATGCACATGTGAAAGATGACAATCAATCATCTTTCAAAATTTTCAAATTTAATTTTCAAAATATTCATGCACATGTGGAAAATGTATTTTAATGCTTTATGATAAAATATTAATTTTGAGTCTTAATCCTAATTTCGAATTTTTAAGAGATTTACAATATTAGTCTATGATTTTAATGTGAACTTGTTCCCTTCTTGCTCATGCTTGCTTTCTTGATGTGTTTGATTCTATTGTGTGGACAACTTGAGCTTGAGACTCCTTTATTCTTTGAATTCATTTGTTATCATCAAAATCCATGTGTAGATTTACACGAAACTTGAAACATTGAGTTCAACAAATATAATATAAAATATTTTGAAAATATTTCCAACAATCTTCCATCATTTTCAAAATACATTTTGATTAAAATACGAAAACTTATACATAAATGAAGGTATCTTTTGGACTTGAACCTTCACATAGTAAAAATACCTCAAAATTAACAAGAATGGCATAATAGACCATACTTTGAGCTAGCGATTCTATACGATTAGCTGGACATATCTCACACATAAATATTCTTCTCCTTGGGTAGTTCATAACAGCCGACACGTGGATTGGCCTTATGTCTATATCCTGGTTTCATGAGTGCTCTAGAGACAAAACCTTAATTCTCAAAGAAGGCGGCACAACCCTCAAAACTCATATAAGAAGACTTATCAAAAATGTCCTGTAACTAAACACTTTAACATAACCATGTTATAAGTCTATTAAGAGCTATTACTCAACCTCATTTTTCATTACAGTACCAAGCACTTCAAATCTTGATATGATTAAATTAGTTTGAAAACTAATTTAAATATCATAGTGCTTGCAAATCACGAACATATAATGTACTCTGCTTATTAAACTCAAGTCATGATATGTTCATGAGTTGAGTCGAGTTTCCATTATTGGTGATTTTATTGTATAGGTTTCAAACACATCCCTTTTGATGTCTTCCACATCATATCCTTTGCAAGTCCTTTAATTAATGGATTTGCCAAATTTTGGCAAGATCTCACAAAATCAATTGTAATTTTTCCATCTATGAGTAATTGCCTCACATAGTTATGTGTCAATCCAATATGCCTAGACTTACCATTATAAATATGGCTATAGGCCAGCGTAGCCTGATTGTTACAATACAAAGATATTAGTGGCATTGGTTTTGGTAAAATCGGAATCTCTATTTAAAAATTTCTGAGCCACTCTGCCTCTTTGCTATAAGAAGCCAATGCTATAAACTCTTCTACCATGGTAGAGTCAGTTATGCATGTCTGCTTCTTTGATCCCTAGGAGATTGCTCCTCCACCAAGAGTGAATATCCATCCACTGGTAGATTTGTGATCTTCATGCTTAGTTATCCAACTGGTATCGGTGTATCCTTCTACAACTGAAGGAAACCCGCTGTACTCAATACCATAATTTATGGTATTTCGTAAATATTTTAAAATTATCTGTACAGCTATCCAATGAATATGGCTAGGGTTACTTCTATACCTACTAAGTTTACCCATTGCAAATGCAATATCAGGTCTAGTATATGTCATAGCATACATTAGAGAACCAATAACTCTAGCATATTCAAGTTGATTCATTGCTCTCTCGGTATTAGGATACAGTTTTAAATTTGAATCAAAAGGTATAGTCATAGGTTTGCAATCAAAGTGATTAAACTTTTTCAATATTTTCTCAATATAATGTGATTGGATTAGAATTATACCATTATTATTTCTTATAATTCTAATGCCCAAATTCACGTTTGCAATACCCAAATCCTTCATATCAAAATTAGATGACAAAAATTTCTTAGTATTTTCAATGCTTATATTATTAGTACCAAAAATCAACATGTCATCTACATATAAGCATATTATAACACCTTTATTTCTATAGAATTTGCTATAGACACATTTATTAGATTCATGTATCCTATATCCATTGTTCACTACAGCTTTGTCAAACTTTTTGTGCTATTTTTTTTGTGCTTGTTTAAGCCCATAAGTGACTTAACCAATATACACACTTTACGTTCATTTTCAAGCATGACAAACCCCTCGAGTTATTCCATGTAAATTTCTTCTTCTAATTCACCATTTAAGAAAGCAGTCTTTACATCTATTTGATGGATTTCAAACTTGTAGATGGTTATTAAGGCAATCAAAGTTTTGATAGTAGCAATTCTAGCAACTAGTGCATAGGTATCAAAATAATCTAACCCTGCCGTCTAGATAAAACCCTTTGCTACTAGTCTTGCTTTAAAATTTTTAATTGTTCTATATACTTTTAGTTTCCTTTTAAAAATTCATTTGCAACCGATAGGTGTCGAAGGGGGTAAATATACTAATTTCCAAGTATTATTATTCATGATCGAATCCATTTCATTAGTAGTAGCTTCCTTCCAAAAGGTTTCATCCTGAGACTTCATAGCCTTTTCATATGTCAAAGGATCATTTTGAACATTATGTGTAATCATGATTTGGTTACAAAATGAGTCTCTTGTACCCTCTACCAAGTACACAATAAAGTCTAGTCTAAATGACTTTTCAGTTCTGACACGTTTACTCCTTCTTGGTTCAAATGGTTCACCAGATTCATTATTATCTTCAAGCGATCTGTCTAATTCCACTATTTTATCATTGCAAAGTGGAATTGCATTGAATCTATTTTCAAAAAATTATGCATCCCTAGATTCAATCACTGTATTTATATCAATAGAACCATTAGGTTCCACAACTAGAAATCTGTAGCCAACACTATGATGTGCATAACCAAAGAAAATGCACTTAATGACTTTTTGTTCTAACTTCTTAATCTTAGATTTAGGTAATCTAACAATGGCTCGAAAACCCCAAACTTTAAAATGATTTAAGTTTGGTTTTCTTTTCTTCCATATTTCATATGGAGAAACCTTAATTTTCTTGAGAGGTATTTATTTAGAATATAGCATGCTGTAAGCATAGCTTCTCCCAAAAAATTATTATTTAAACAAGAACTAGGAAGCATGGCATTAACCATCTCTACTAAAGTTCTATTTTTTCTTTCCACCACTCCATTTTGTTGTGGAGCGTAAGCCATAATAGTTTCATGAATAATACCTACAGATTCACAATAAGCAGGAAAGTGATATTCACCTCATCTATCGGATCTAAGATGTTTTATTTTGGTATTACATTGATTTTCTACTTCATTTTTGAATGCCATAAAATTACCCAAAACTTGATCTTTTAAATGCATCAAATAAACATAACAATATCTATAGAAATCATATATAAAACTCACAAAATATTTTTTTACCTCCTCTAGTAGACGTGCTATGCATGTCACATACATTATTGTGTATTAATTGCAATAAAGATGATGTTCTATCCATTTTAGAAAATGTTTTTTTTTTGTAATTTTTGTTTACATGCATATTTTACATTTATTTATCATATCTTTTGGCATATTTAGGAATTAAATTTAAATTAGGAGTGTCAAATCGTGTCAATGTGTCGTGTTTGTGTCGTGGTAAGACATGTATATTATACTATATAGGTCAACCCTAACCCGAACCATTAAACTTATCGTGTTAAAATTTCAAACCCTAACCTAACCCGTTAACATAACGTGTCGTGTCGTGTCCACCCGTTATGACCCATTAGTGAATATTATAAAATAAATTAACATGACAAAATATTATACGTTTCAACTTGTTTATGTAAACATATTGAATATGCCCGAAATTAACCTGTTTGACTTAATTAAACTTAGCATAATTTTATACAAATATTAAAACCATAATATTTATAAAAATTATAATACTAACTACAAGTATGAATTACAATCTAAACAAATAAAATATCAAAATTAAGATTCTAACAATTTAACTTTTAAATGTAAAGGTATACTTATAATTTTAACTTTCTTAACGTGTCATAACGTGACATAGTGGATTAAAACAGGTTGACCCGTTATCAACCCGTTAATCAATCGTATCTTAACGTGTCAACCCGTTTTTACCCAAAACCCATTAAAACTAAACCCTAACCTGCTATTATCGTGTCGTGTTCGTATTGGGTTGACAGGTCGTGTAACATATTGCCACCTCTAATTTAAATTAACTATGTCATCAAGTTTCCTAGCATGAACATGTCCTAAACGACAATGCTATAAAGAATATGAATCAAGCATATAAGCAAAAACATTCACTTTATTA
Organism: Platycarya strobilacea; assembly: GCA_036898215.1. Taxonomy (NCBI): domain Eukaryota; kingdom Viridiplantae; phylum Streptophyta; class Magnoliopsida; order Fagales; family Juglandaceae; genus Platycarya; species Platycarya strobilacea. Next base: position 44,491,330 of record CM072555.1, read on the forward strand.
TTAATATTGAGTTAGAACATGTCCTCACTCAGATAACTCTTCCCCACAAAATTATCCCATTTGGTCAGCACAAATTTATCTGACTCAAAGACTAATTTAAACCCATACTTATTCAAAAGACTACTAGCTAAACACTTTTCCAGAGGTGAACTCCAAATTTATTGTGCCTTTGCCTTTAACAGTAGCAGTAGATGAGTTTCCCATATCGATAACACATCCACCTTTTTTTGACTCATACATTTTGAACAAACTCTTATCTTTACAAACATGTCTTGTTGCTTCTGAGTCAGTCCACTAAGAGTTGTCTCCTTTGAGAATGTTGGCCTTAGAAATTATGGCGACATAATTCTCTTTGGAATAAGAGTTTTGTTGTTTTTTTTTTTAAGAAAATGACAATCTATTTTGTAATGGCGGCTTGCCATAATGGAAACAATTTACTTTCATTTTCTTCTAATTCATGCCTTGGAAGTGACTTTGTTTTCTTCCAAAATTCTTTTTTCTCTTCTGATTTTCATATTCCGATTGATTGAGTTGTTCAATCTTATGGGTCTTCCCTTCCTTTATCATATGGATATTGGAGGTTGGAGAGTTACGCTCTTCCTTACCATCTCTAAGTCTTATTTCGTCTTCTATACGAAGATGTTGGCTTAGATCTTCCAAAGACATTTTCTCTTTTCTATGCTTTAGACTTCCTTTGTAGTCTTTCCATGATGGAGGAAGTTTATCAATAATGGATGAAACTAATATAGAATCATCCATTTTCATATTGTGTTGAGTGAATTGATTAAGAATATGCATAATTTCATTGAATTGTTCAACAATAAGCCTAGAATATACCATTTTATAACTGAAAAATTTGATAGCCAAAAATTTCTTACTTGTAACATCTTCTAAAAGATACTTGACCTCAAGTGTATCCCACAAATCTTTGACGGTTGCTTTGTTCTGATACGTGTCAAATAATATGCTAGACATTGCATTGCAGATGTGACCCTTGCAGATATAGTCGTCTTGTTCCTATTTGACTCTTACCCTATTTTGAGCAATTGTCTCAATATCATTTGAAATTGGTTTGGGTGTGGTTAGAACATACACCACTTTTAGACTTGTCAGAAGAAAATGCATATTCTTTTACCAATGTCTAAAATTGGCTCTATAAAAACGTCTTAGATTAACAAAATGTACAACAAACTTTCTCAAACTATGTGCCATTGATAATAAATATTGTCTTAAGATTTTTAGAAAAATAGGGGTTGCAAAAACAAAATTAGTGAGAGAAAGTTTGCTTTAAGGTGCGTTACAATGTCGCTATTCTTAAGATAATATTCGCCCTCACCAATAATAGTAATTGGTATGCACACGGGTTATAAGTAAATTTGCCTCCAAGATACAATGAATTCCGAAACAAGTTTTGTTTAACTAATTGCGTTGTGCACCAATGAAATTAGACTCCAAATGCCCTTAAATTTTACTATTCAACCAAGAAATTAAAAAATCTATTTTTCTAAAATAAATAGATTCTAACTTGTTTTAAATAAGTGAAGAATCTTGGGAGAGAGAAAGAATTTTGAATTTTTGGGATATAACCAATGGCAGGCCAATAAATCTATTTATAGATGATCAAAAGGTGTAAATGAATCTATTTATCGAAATAGATACTAATGATATACCATTTACCAGTCCAATGGTCACCACATTTACCTCCCATGCGGCACATCCAAGATCGAACCTCTGGACGAGTAATTTAGCAGTTTTATTTCTCATTTTCAAAGTGTTGTACTGGTTGCGCCCAGTCAATGCCTTATGTTTGCACGCCTTTTGACTTTAAACCAACAAAAATGTCTCATTATGTCTAAGCCGTGAATCGAATCCACAAAAATATCTCATTATGTCTAAGCCGTGAGTCGAACCCAGCCCTAGCGGGTTTCTGCGAAAAGCCTCAAGCACTAAGCAACGTAGGCTTATGTTTAACATTCCTATTTGAAATTTAATAAACTTGAAGGTTTTTTATATCTTCTCTTTTTCTAAAATAATTCACAACTTCTAAAATTAATCCAAAAACATAACTAATAAGAATTATAATATATAATATTTTGAAAATATTTCCAACAAGATAGATAATAATAAAAAACCAAAAAAAAAAAAGGGTATAACAATATCAATATATAGGCTTGTTGTTAGTTGGCCATTTAAAGACAATTAGTCCATGAATCATACAATTATGGGTCCAGTGACCCTGAACTTCATCCTCTTCGATCTTTACTTATACCAACTGGTTGGTACTTTTTTTCCCTTTTAGTGAGAAGTGTAATTTATGAAGAACTCAAAGTTAGCAATAGTTAGGAATATAACTGATTCAGTTTGATCTGATTTTGGAAATATTTTATAACCAAATCGGTATATATTGACTTTAAAATTTTAATAAACGATATCAAGTTGGTTACACTCTTAAACCAATATTTTTGATTTTATCAAATTTGGTCTGAATCAATCCCATCGTTTAATTTTAATATACTATAGTGTATAATATAATATATAATAATATGGTGATAATATATTATAGTATATTATAATTGTATTATTAATTACACTCAGAGCAAATAGCAAGATCCGGTTAAAGAATTAAAGAAGAATAAAATACAGAAATAAGAATAGCAAGATAAACAAGAAAATTAACAAGAAACAGAAGAAAAATAAAAGGATATGAAAAACACACGATATTACGTGATTCGGCCCTAATAGCCTACATCCACGGCAGGAACAGCTTCAGAGATCATTTTATTGATGAATCTTCCAAAGTCAACGTTTCTCTTACAAGATCAAACCAGAATCGATCTAAAACAAGCCATGAAAATGGCTTTCTCTCTCACTAGATTAAAACCCTAGCTCTCAATCTCTCTCTGTCTATTGAAGGCTCTCAAGTCGGCAGAATACAATTAACTCTCTCTGTTGCCCTAAGCAGGTTAAGTATATATTTATATACAACCAACAGATGTCGACACGTGTAAATCCAGTGGCTTAGATTAAGCCTGAGATTAAGCCTTCTCAGCATAGCTCATATCACGTGCCCAAACAAAACTTCCCTCATTGAACTTGAGTAAAACGGCACCGTATCATCTGTTGTAGGTCTTATTTGCTGCATACACAGATTTGATTAGAGAGTAAATATAATAAATACAAATAATTGACACTTAATATTCACATTTCTCCACCTTGTCAATAATTTTTTCACCTACTGTATCCTATTCTCCTCTTAGCTGTTTCTGCAATGTCTCTCTACTAGGGACCCCCAACAGTCTGCATATTAATTAAGTCCAGATAGTGTCTGAACTTTGCTAAAGGCAGGGATTTTGTCATCATGTCTAAGGGATTTTCTTCAGTTGGAATTTTTACCACACCAACTACCCTACACTCAATTACATCCCTTATAAAATGGAGCCTAACATCTATATGCTTAAACCTTTCGTGATACACTTGGTTTTTAGCCAAGTATACAGATCTTTGGTTATGACAGTGCACATTAATATTTCCTTTGAATATACCTAATTTATGTGATATACCATTCAGCGATATTGCTTCCTTTATGGCCTCTGTCAAAGTTATATACTCAACTTCTGTTGTGGATAAAGCCACTACAGCTTGCTGATTTCACTTCTAGCTAATGGCCCCCCATAAGCAGTAAATAGAAAACCTGTTAGGGATTTCTTGGTATCTACATTACCAGCATAGTCTGCATCTACAAAGCCTTCTAACTCATATCCTTCCTTAACATTTTTCCCATATACCAAACCTAGATTAGTGGTTCCAGAAATGTATCTTAATAGCCATTTAATGACATGCTAGTGTGCCTTACCAGGATTGCTCATAAACCTGCTGACTACACTAACAGCATGAGTGAGGTCTAATCTAGTGAATTTGTTTCATAAACTCTATTTCTGTTTCTGTTTCTGTTTCTATTTCAGGGACCTGATTTATGGACAATTTCACATGCTGACTTAGAGGTGTACTGACAGGCTTAACTTGGTCCATACCAAAACATTTGAGAAATTTAGAGATATAATTTTTCTGGGATAAATACATACATCTCTTTGTCCTATCCTTTGTAATATCCATCCTAATATTCCATTTGCAGGTCCTAGATCTTTCATCTCAAATTCAGATTTTAACATACACTTAATCTTCTTAATCAGAATTGAATCTTTACAAGCAACTAACATATCATCTACATACAGCAGAAGATATATTGTTATACCATTAACATCCTTATAGTAAACACAGCTATCATAACAGCTCATTTTAAAATCATTTTCAAGCATGCATGTATCAAATCTCTTATACCATTGTCTAGGAGACTGTTTTAATCCATATAAAGATTTTTTAAGCAAGCATACTTGGTTTAAGTTAATGTCTTTTGAGAACCCTTTAGGGGGGTGCATGTAAATAGTCTCTCTAATTCTTCATGCAAAAATGCAGTTTTTACATCTTATTTTCAAAGTGTAGATCCTGAAATGCTGTGAAAGACGGAAGCAGTCTAATGGAACTGTGCTTAACTACAAGAGATAATATTTCATTGTAATATATTCTCTCTCTTTAAGTGAAGCCCTTTGCCACTAGTCTTGCCTTAAATCTAGTACCTTCCACCCCTAGTATGCCTTCTTTTCTTTTAAAGATCTACTTAGATCCCACCAACTTAACCCTTTCTAGTTTTGTTACAAGAATCCAAGTTTTATTCTTATTAAGGGACTCTTTCTCCTCCTGCATAGCAAGTATCCACTTGGTGGCATCCTTGCTAGCTATGGCCTCTTTGTAGGTCCTTGATTCTTGATACACAACCTCATCAGCAATAGTTAATGCAAAACCTGTAAGCTCAGCTTGACCATATGTAAGAGGTGGTTTTATTGTTCTTTTCTTCCTGTCCCTTACCAAAATGTAAGAGTTAGAACCTGTTTGACCTGTGACATCTGATATAATGTCCTTAGAGCTACTGATTTGGTCAGTCCTAGGTTCTGTTGAGGTGTTTCCATCCTCCACCTCAACTTGTACCTCCCCTTTAATACTACAGGGTGTGTATTCTGTCCCTTCCTTCTGTATCCGAGTCATTGGGGATTCATTGAAAACTACATCCCTACTAATAATACACTTTTGCCTCCCAGGTTTATCCACCCACAACTTATACCCTTTAACTCCTTCAGGTTAATCCACAAAAATGCACTTAAGTGCTTTGGGATCTAGTTTATCAGTTTTTAAGTGTGCATAGGTAGTACACCCAAAGATTCTAAGGTGATCATACCTAGGTGGTTTCCCAGTCCAAAGTTCTTGTGGTATTTTAAAGTTTATAGCTGAAGATGGGCACCTATTTATTAAATGGGCAGCTGTGCTAACAGCTTCTGCCCAGAAAGATTTAGGTAGCCCTGCATTGGACATCATGCATCTTACCTTTTTTAAAATGGTCATATTCATTCTCTCAGCTAGGCCATTTTTTTGAAGGGTTTCCATTACAGTTTTATGTCTCAAGATTCCTTCCTCCTTACAGAAGTTATTAAACTCAGTTGACAGAAACTCTAACCCATTGTGAGTCCTAAGAGTTTTCAGTTTTCTACCTACCTGATTCTCTACTAAGGATTTGCATTCCTTAAACTTTTCAAAGGTGTCACTTTTATGCTTAAGAATGTAAACCCATGCCTTTCTAGAGTAGTCATCAATAATGAAGAGGAAGTTATTCCCTCCACCATGCGAAGCTACTCTAGAGGGTCCCCAAAGGTCAGAATGTACATAGTCTATTGTCTGTGTAGTCGTATGAGTTGCCCTTTTAAAACTAACTCTCTTAGCCTTTCCATAAACACAATCTTCACAAAAAGGTAAGTTATCCAGACCTACATCTGTTAGTAAGCCCTGTTTATGTAATTCCAAAAGTCCTCTTTGACTAACATATCCTAATCTCCTGTGCCACAGCACAATTTTGTTCTCAGTTTTATTCTGTATAGGGGATGCTTCCCCAACAGTGGTTTTTCCAACTAAGGTATACAAGCCATTCTTTATTACCCCTTTCATGATTGTAAATGAACCTTTGGTAACCCTAAGGACTCCTGCCTCTGACTTAAAAGAGTAGCCTGAGACATCAAGCATACAAGAGAAATTAGATTCCTCTTTAGGTCAGGTATATAACTGACCTCCCTCAAAAGTCTCTCCATCCCATTGTGAAGAGTTAGTCTTATGCTCCCAATTCCCAGGATTTTACAAGATTTATTATTCCCTAGAATTACATGTCCACCATCCAAATCAGAAAAGGTTTCAAACTAGGCTCTGTTTGGACACATATGGAAAGAGCATCCAGAATCTAGGATTCACTCCTTTCCAGAATCCACCTCACATACATTTAGTAGCTCAGCACTATCATACCCATCTAACACCACAGCCACATCCCCCTCCTATTTGGTTTTATTCCCTGTTTGTGTTTTCTTGTCAGGACAATCCTTCTTGAAGTGTCCTTATTTGTGACATAGAAAACATTTCAAGTGTTTTCCTTTAGACTTAGACATTCTTTTATTATTCTCCAATTTTCCTTTCTTACTTCTCTTTTCTAGTCTTCCCCTAATTGACAAGCCCTCACCATGTTCTTGTTTGGTATCTTCTTGGTTTTGTAATTCGCTAGCATGAAGTACAACCTGCACTTCATCTAGGGATAAAGTATCCCTACCATACATCATAGTCTCTTTAAGGTTCTGGTTTAAGGAGTCAAAGGAATTCAGCAAGAGGATTGCTTGATCCTCATCCTTCACCTTAATATCTATATTATTCAGGTCTAATATTATTTTGTTAAAAGTGTCCAGATGTTCTCCTATCGAGGTACCAGGAGTCATCTTGAAGATGTATAACCTAGTTTTCTTATAGAGCCTATTTGCTAAAGACTTTGTCATATAAAGGTGTTCCGGTTTTAACCAGATGCTAGCTACAGTCTCCTCACTTGCGACTTCTCTCAATACTTTATCCCCTAAAGACAGTATTAGAACGTTATGGGCCTTTTGGAGGATGTCCCTTTGGACTTCCACCTTCCCTTCCTCTTTCGAGAAAGAGCCATTTTTCTCACAGGTGAGAGCATCCTGTAAGCCTTGTTGGACTAATATGGCTCTCATATTTATTCTCCATAACCCAAAGTCGTTTTCCCCTGTGAATTTCTCTACATCAAATCTAGTGGTCCCCATCGAACCTACGCTCTTGATATTAGTTGTTATGATTGCACCCTGAGTCTTCGTTTACACTCAGAGCAAATAGCAAGATCCGATTAAAGAATTAAAGAAGAATAAAATACAGAAATAAGAATAGCAAGATAAACAAGTAAATTAACAAGAAACAGAAGAAAAATAAAAGGATAAGAAGAACACACGATATTACGTGGTTCGACCCTAATGGCCTACATCCACGGCAGGAACAACCTCAGAGATCATTTTATTGATGAATCTTCCAAAGCCAACATTTCTCTTACAAGATCAAACCAGAATCGATTTAAAACAAGCCATGAAAATGGCTTTCTCTCTCACTCGATTAATATTAAATTTCATTCCCTTAATAATAAATTTCATTCTTTTTTAAAATATCATACAACAATTATAACAGTAGATAACATTAGGTCTATTAGAGCATTCTCATCTCATTCCCTTAACATTTTCCAAATTTGAATTAAAATAAATCATTCTATAAATTTAATCCTAAATTTTTATTGGTTTTTAAAAAATCTTCCACATCTCATGTCTTAAAAATTCTCCATTCTTTAAAATACAATTTATTATTATTATGTCTTTATTAGTTTTTTCTCACTTTCATTTACAATCTTAACAATTATCTATTTTGTTTTTTCTTAGATTAAGCAATATTGATTTTTTATATAAATTGCATTATTGAACACAAAGATGATTTTTTCAAGAACTTGTACGAGAATAGTGACGAATTTAATAATAATTAATATTCACTATTTCATAATAGTTAAAAAAACACAAATTACATATCATATAATGGAAAAATATATTTATATATATATATATATTTACATACACATCAGATGACCACAATTCAATCCCAAAAGTCTATTACATACACTTTAGATTACTCAATTTTTAAAAATAAATGGTTAAAACAAATAACCACGACATCCCCAACACAATAAGCAAAATTGTTTTCTATAATTTTCTCTTATGCCTCCCCAATTCAATTTTGAGTCAATGCTAGTGGTTTGAATGTCTACCGAGATTTGTATCTTATGAAAGTCAATTTTTAAGTGATAAATTGTTTTCTTGCTATATGCTAATATTTCTAGATCATACCAATAAAAAAATCTACAACCTTGCCTAGCCTATAGAGTTGACAATTATTGAAATTTTTCATTGTCTAAAATATACAATAATGGTAGAAAAATGCGTAATGAAGATGATTTGAATTTTTATCTCATAATTTACACATTCGAAAAAGTGGCAGCCTTCACTATCTTTGATATGAATAGTCTCAAGATGCTTTAATATCACAATAACATACTGGATATTTATACTAATGATAGTTTGTTGACTGTCAGATATTGGTAGTGTTACTAGTTGATCCCGTCATCGGATAGTGTTATTTTTGGGTATGTTTCAAGGTAATAGACAAAAAGTGAGCATTTCTAACCACGAAATCCAAGCTGGTCAACAACCAATATTATATCGAAAATTTCAAGCGCACACACACACACACACCATCCAAGCAGGTCAACACCTCTACCAAGTTCCATCTTAGGTTCAATAGCAGATTCCATTACCGGGTTCTTATCAGGCACATACACAAGCTCCTTCACTGGCTCAGTCACAATGTCGACCCCAATCTCAATCATAGGTTCAAAAGCAAGCTCAATCACAAGCTCAGTCATTGGTTCATTATTCTCAATTAAAGCTTGATTCCTTATCTCTCCATGGTTTTCTGATTTCTCAACATTAACGACTAACTCTGTATGACTTTCTTTCCTCTCTGAATCCATGTTTGGCACATCCTTCAAACTCTTCTTCACCTATGTCATCACCTCCTTACCTTTCCTCTATAGAACTTCCTTGGGTTTACCCTTTACTTTTCTGCATGTCTTCACATTATAACCTTGCATGCAACACTCAGAACAATAGGTTGGTAAAGTCTCATATTCCACCTTTTGATATCTACCTAAAAGGACATGTGGGGGACCAATCCAAAAGGTTTGAAGTGGAGGAGATGCTGCATCCATTTCAACACATACCCTGGCACCATCTAAATGAGTAGCACATTTCGTGCTATTCTCCCTTCTAATAAATCGACTAATTGATTGCATCAAATTACGGAAGAATGATTCATAGAAATAATTCGACAGTAACACAAGAAGAATTACCCAAACTGGTACAGTGGAAGTGTGACACCCCGTACTCGTAGGGAGTCTTGAAAACCAACCTATTTGATGTGACCTGTTTTCATCTACAACTACTATTTCTAAATATTTTCAATAATCCACAAATAATTTCCCATCTCTAAATCCAGACAATCCCATCCTAAATATATCCACATAGTTCATATTTAAAAATAATACCTTCACATAGGGTACACAATCTTCCCATTATAAGAATAAAAATATTCTACTAACACTTGAATCTATTAATGCTAAATAACGTAATAGTAAATCATTAAATACAATAAACACACCCAATAAGGAAAAATTATCATATACGCTTCACCCATACAGCTAGCATAAATCTGTTCCAAGAGAACCCCAAATTATCCAGCCCACCTTAACTACTTAAAATCCAATTACCAACTAAAAATGATTTCCAGAAAACAAAGATCACAACCAGGGACTAGAAACAAGTCCTCTGTTATGAGTACTAAGTTTTTTTTTTACAAGAAAAAGAAATAAATTCATTATTGAGGCTCTTGAAAGTGAGGGGTTATACACTGACCTGAAATGGAAAGTCTATCCTTTAATCTCCAAGAATGATATCGCGGCAAGAGCTAACAGAGGAAGATACAATTGGTTGAAGGTGACTAAAAAGTGTGAATGTTACAAGTACCAGAAATTTGAAGAGAAAGATTAGGATAAGATCAAGATGAGATTAAACTCCTACCTTTGAACGATGGTGTCTCTAGTGAAGAAAACCCAAAGCACCCGATTCTACAACTTGCAAATAAAACCCCACAATTTTTAAGTCCTAAAATGGCACAAATGAAATTAGATAGGAAGAAGAAAAGGTCGAAAAAATTAAAGGATGATTAGAGAAGGAAATCTCACGGGCGTGCGAAAAGGAAATGCGTGATGGGTTTGGAACTCTGGAAGTTGCAGTACAAGAACAGAGAGCAAACCGTTGGCTAAGGAGGTAAAAGCGTCTTGTAGAGTGATTCCTAAAAGTTATATACCGTGAGGAGCAAAAAGACATCGTGGGGGAGATAAGGGATGATCTGATTGAGAGCAGTGGTTGAGAGATGCGAAACCGTTGGGAGCAGAAGGAGAGAAAGGAAAGAAAGGAAAAGAAATGGAAAGGGCTGACCTGAAGCCAAAATGGCGCCGTTTGGTGCTTGGGCTGGGTTTTGTTAAACCGGGATGGGCCTGGATTGCGGGCCTTACATCCTCCCCTCTTAAAAATAAATTTCGTCCTTGAAATTTGCTACAAGAGTTCATATTCCTCATTGAAGATGTGCGGGTATTTCTCTCACATTTTCTCCTCGAGTTCCCAAGAAACTTCACTACTTGTGTGATTACTCCACAACACTTTAACCATGGGGATGCTACGGGTCCGCAACGTGTGTGCTTTCTTTTCCAAGATCCGCACTGGTTCTTCCATATTTGTCATGTCTTCCTGAATCTGCAGCGGCTCATAATGAATGATGTGAGTTGGATCAGGAATATACTTTCTTAACATGGACACATGAAATACGTTATGCACTCCTGCAAGATTTGGAGGAAGTACTAACTTATATGCTAATGATCCAATTCGCTCAAGAATCTAAAAGGGTCCAATATATCTAGGGCTCAACTTGCCCTTACTTTTAAATCTCATAACCCCTCTCATTAGTGCTATCTTCAAGAATACTTCATTTCCAACTTCAAACTCTAGTGGATGGCGTTGGTTATCAGCATAACTCTTTTGTTGACACCGAGCTGCTTTAATTTTAGCTCGAATGATGTCAATCTTTTCTGTGGTCTTCTGAATGATCTTTGGCCCCAGTATTTTTCTTTCACCAACTTCATCCCAATATAATGGAGACCTACATTTTCTACCATACAATAATTCATACGGTGCCATCCCAATACTAGCTTGGAAGCTATTATTATAAGCAAATTCCACTAATGGTAAGTGTCGTATCCAAGTTCCTTTATAGTCCATAACACAGGCCCTCAACATGTCTTCTAAAATCTGAATAGTGTTTTCTGATTGTCCATCTGTCTGAGAGTGATAAGCCATACTGAAATTCAACTTAGTACCCATTGCCTCTTGTAAACTTCTCCAAAATCTAGAAGTGAAATGGGGATCTCTATTTGACATAATGGATACTGGTATCCCATGCAATCTTACAATCTCTTGTATTTACAGCTCAGCTAGTTTCTCCAATTTATAAGAAACTTTAACGGGCACAAAATGTGCAGTCTTCATTAAGCGATCCACGATTACCCATATTGCATCTTGTCCGTTTAAAGCCCTTGGTAGACCTGTCACAAAGTCCATGGATATATGCTCCCATTTCCATTCTAGAATCTGCAATGGCTGTAACAACCCTGCTGGTCTCTGATGCTCTGCCTTCACCTATTGACATGTTAGGCATTGTTCTACAAACTTAGCAATCTTTCTCTTCATACCGTTTTACCAAAAAGACTCTCTCAAGTCCCGATACATCTTGGTACTCCCTAGATGGACTGTGTATTAAGAGCGGTGTGCCTCCTCAAGAATTATCTTTTTCAGTGCATCATTTGCCGGCACACAATCTGTCTCTAAACCTCAAAACTCCATCTTCAAAAATGCGAAAATCAGCTTTGTCCCCGTTCTTAACTTCCTCAACTAGCTTTATCAACATTGAATCCACTTTCTGAGCTGCTTTGATTCCCTCTAACAAATCTAGTTGCACCATTAAACTAGTCACGAAAGCGCTTGTATCATTGGTAATGACCTCAACACCAGCCCTCTCTAAGTCCATTAGTAACTGGGGTTGAGTAGTAAGGCCTGCCGTTGCTGAACTCATTGATTTCCTACTCAAAGAGTCAGCTACAATGTTTGCTTTGCCTGAGTGATAATAGATATTACAATCATAATCCTTTATTAGCTCGAGCCATCTTCTTTTTCTCATATTTAATTCTTTCTGGGTGAAGAATTATTTCAAACTTTTGTGATCTGTGTAGATTTTGCACTTTTCCCCATATAAGTAATGCCTTTAAATCTTAAGTGCAAACACAACTGCTGCTAACTCCAAATTATGTGTGGGGTAATTTTGTTCATGTATCTTTAGTTGCCGTGAAGCATAGGCTATGACTTTTCCGTGTTGCATTAATACGTACCCTAAGCCCAATCTTAAAGCATCACTATATACCACAAATGCACCTCTCGCAGTGGGAACTGTTAAAACTAGGGCGGTCACTAATCTCTGTTTCAAAGTCTGAAAACCGTCTTCACATTTTTCTGTCCACTTAAACTTGTTGTTTTTCCTGATGAGTGCAGTGAGAGGAACTGCTATCTTTGAGAGACCCTTGATGAATCGGCGATAATATCCTGCCAATCCCAAGAAACTCCTAAGCTCATGCACATTCTTTGGTGCCGACCAGTTCACTACTGCTTCCACTTTCCCGGAGTCCACTGAAATGCCCTCTTTTGAAACTACATGTCCCAGAAATGTAATCATATTAAGCCAAAACTCACACTTCTTCAGTTTAGCAAACAACTTTTCTTCCCTAAGTGTTCCGAGTACTAGCCTCAAGTATTCCTCATGTTCCTTCTTGCTCTTAGAATAGATTAGGATGTCATCAATAAAGACAACCACAAATTTATCCAGGATTCCATGAAATACTCTGTTCATTAAGTCCATGAATACCGCTGGGGCATCAGTCAAACCAAAATGCATGACTAGAAACTCGTAGTGGCCGTATCTGGTCCTAAAAGCAGTCTTGGATACATCTTCAGCCTTGATCTGCAGTTGATGATATCCTGATCGAAGGTTAATCTTTGAGAAAACTTGCGCACCCTGTAGTTGATAAAAAATGTCTTCTATGTGGGGTAAAGGATATTTCTTGATGGTTACTCGGTTGAGTTCTCTATAGTCAATGCACATTCTCATTGTTCTATCTTTCTTCTTCACAAATAACACTGGAGCACTCCATGGTGATACGCTGGGTCGGATAAAACCCTTGTCTAATAGATCTTGTAACTGTTCTTTAAGTTCAGTGAGCTCCGATGGCGCCATTCTATAAGGAGCCTTGGACAAAGGTGTTGTGCCTAGAACAAGATCAATAGCAAATTCTACTTCTCGGTCGGGTGATAATCCAGACAAATCTTCAAGAAACACTTTTGGATATTCTCTCACCATAGGAATCTCTTCCAAACTCAACTCTTCCTTTGGTGCATCTATCACACAAGTTAAAAATCCTTGACAGCCATCTCGCAATAATTTCCCAACCTGAACTGCTGATATGATTGATGGGAATAATTGTAATTTCGACCCCACAAATCGAATTTCATCTCCTTTAGGAGGCTCAAAAACTATCTCCTTTTTAAAACAGTTAATATTGGCATGGTATGAAGCCAACTAGTCCATACCCAGAATTACATCAAATCTAACCATATTGAAGATAATAAGTTCAGCAGGCATCAATCTCTCTTCAATAGATATAGGATAGCTGCGGAGAATTCTGTGATAAGATACTGTAGTCCCCATCGGAGTTGAGACTACTAAGTTAAAATCTAACCTTTCACCTTCCCATGTGTAGAATTTGGCAAAATTCTTAGAAATAAAAGAATGCGTTGCCCTAGAGTCAAACAGTATGGTAGCATGATTAGAAAACAAATAAAAAATGTCTGTGATCACACACAAAGTACCATTTGATTTAACATCCACAATAGTTACTAAGTTATTCCTAAAAGAAAAGTAAGGAATAATACCTGTGATCACATCCTCCCTGCCTTCAGCCTCTCCTGGTGTCAATGTGAAAACCCGAACAGGTACAGTAGGGCGTTGAGTATTATTTCATAGCGCCCCTCCGGTCTTGGGTGGGGGTGGTAATAAGGCAGGTTTATTGCTGCCCAAAGTAAGCTGGCATTCCCTAAGGTAGTGGCCCGACTTGCCGCACCGATAATATAAGCCTAGCTATTTCGTACACTTTCCCGTGTGAACACAATCACAAGTTCTGCAGTAATAGGGCTGTTGATCACTCTGAATTGGCCACTTGCTTGAATTGCCCCTTTCATTTCTCTTCTTCCACTGTCCCTGGTTGTTGCTCATATGATATCCAGATGGGGTAGACCTCTTCCTTTGATCAAGTGAGGTAGCACTCCTTTGAATGCATCTTTCAAACAAGGTAGCTTTATTCACCAATTCTGTGATAGTTTTCAACTGGAAACCCATCACTCGTTTATAAAGCTTCTCGTTCAGCTCTTACTCAAATTTGCGACACTTCTTCTCTTCGTCTGGAATTAGATATGCTGCAAAGCGTGCCAGCTCAGTAAATTTAGTTGCATATTGGTGTACTGACATCGCCCCCTGGACTAAAGTGGCAAATTCCATATCTTTATCCTCTTTCATTGAAACTGGGAAGAAATTCTCTAAGAAAACTTCTTTGAACTGTAACCAACTTTTTATTTCCTTTTTTTCAGCTTTCCTGATGGTCCTTTCAGAGATTCACCATCTTTTTGCTTCCTTGGTCAGCTTGAATGTAGCAAACGCCACCTTTTGTTCATCCGTGCAAGGTAAGACTTGAAATATCTCATCAATGTCCTGCACCCAATCTTCTGCCAATATCGGGTCGCCTCTCCCATCAAAAGATGTGGGATACAACTTGTTGAAATCTTCCACAGTGCAACCCCTTTCAGTCATGGTGCGGTGATGGCCAGATGAATTTTGCGCAAGATCATCTATTAACTAATGCGTTGTTGCTTGGAGCACTTCGGAAGCTCTTGGATTTGCTTCCCTTCCGTTCCTGGTTGCATTCAAGTCCGATACATTTCGTTCACGGTGAGGCGGCATCCTAAGAAGACTTGAACTATTAATCAAATCGTTCATTAAAAGCACATATACAAAAAGCTATATAATTATCAACGGGTAGTCATAGTAGCTAAAACAATAGTATATAATCTCCCCAACATGAGTGAGGTATCCACCACAAATAAAATCATAAAAATTCAGAAATCTAGTCCTTCAACCTCCAGCAATACAAAATCAGCTCATAAGCCTATAACATTTTATACCTCAAATGATTCCTAAAGTCGGCGAGTTCTAAAACATCAACAGCTCATAACAATATTTCTTTAAGCCATCTCATTATCGCAATTAAATCCAAATAACCATCTCCTAAAACCATTCTATGTTTTATACTCTCATACAGACTACCGTCTACAAAGCCTCAAATCCCTAGAACTTTACTGCATAGAGTCTGCAAGACTTTAAACCTTCGCTCTGATACCAACTGTGACATCCCGTACTTGTAGGGAGTCTTAAAAACCAACTTGTTTGATGTGACCTGTTTTCATCTACAAATACTATTTCTAAATATTTTTCAATAATCCACAAATAATTTCTCATCTCCAAATCCAGACAATCCAATCCTAAATATATCCACAGAGTTCATACATTTAAAAATAATATATTCACATAGGGTCCACAATATTCCCATCACAAGAATAAAAATATTTTACTAACATTTGAATCTATTAATGCTAAATAACGTAACATCAAATTATTAAATACAGTCTTCACTTCAACCATAGGGTAATCGCTTATCCTGGTTCCAACATACTAGTCTTGGTCCTCAGTCGAGACCTCCACTTCATTTGAAAGGTATATAAATAAGGGGGTGAGTTCAACCACAACTCAGTAAGCAAAGTACCTATACTAGTGTATATAGCATGAGCATTTTAAATAAAAACTTCTTATACATGATAACGTAAAACTTTTATTTATAGATAACAGCTCCAAAATATATCATCAAGCGAAAAGCTGAACGAACATATATTTCTCCTGAAGTATAAACAAAAACCAACTTTTCAAACAAAATCCTTTGGTACAAATAACTGTCACATCTCATCTTATCAACATTCCAGAATATGTACCATGTTTAACCCCCGTGGTAGGGCTGTGCTATCTCCGGTGGCCAAACCAGGCGGTATCATATTGTGAGACTTTCCCTTATTTATTCTCGGAGTCCCGAGTGTGCATACATGCAAAAAACACATAAATGGATCACTTTGTTTCCAAAGTGATTGCACTCCTATCATATCATATCATGGTGGTACCAACTATATCACGTGAAACCATAAACACATATCAGAACCATATCCAGAAACTAAGACCAACAAATAAGCATGCCAAAGATTTTCCATGAACATAACATATCAAACCATGTGTTTTTCCGTTTCTTATTATTTTCAGATAAAAAGAAACAAATCAAAATATTTTATTTCACATGTACAAGAAAACATTCCAAATCATATTAGCCCATACGCATATCTTATAAACATGTTAAATGT
The DNA here is from genome assembly GCA_036898215.1 of Platycarya strobilacea. Taxonomy (NCBI): domain Eukaryota; kingdom Viridiplantae; phylum Streptophyta; class Magnoliopsida; order Fagales; family Juglandaceae; genus Platycarya; species Platycarya strobilacea. Next base: position 44,508,030 of record CM072555.1, read on the forward strand.
TGCTCATGTCTACATATTTCATGTCAAAAAGAGATTTTTCTCTATCATATAAATCTCATGAGAGGATGCAGGAAACATATACTGAGGTTGTTTTCATGTTTTTCCTTTAAAAACTTATCAAGCGCAATTTTATAAAACCAACCTTAAGTCATTTTTCTTTTTATATAAATCTAATATAGAAATTCCGCTTACCTGACTCTTGTAAATAACTGATAAATTCCCGAATCCGACCTATTTTAATCTCGTCACCTATTCATAATGAAATAAAAATAAAATGAATTCCAGCATTAATGCCTAGCAACCCAATCTATAAAAAGATATAAAATCTATTATTTCTAAAAATGGAAAAATAGCAACGACTCCCTTTTTCAACTACACCGACTTTAATGCACTACCACTTATTACAACCTTCAAGTCAAATAACACCCATTAAACATGCTGACCAGCCCCGAAATATGAACGTACAGCTACACCTTAGTCAACTTGACTTACTCGAGGATATGCTAAAATGGTCTTCTTGTTCCACACAACCAATAAGCATTGATCTCTTTAAACAAAACACTTATAACTCAACACGGCCAAGAAGTTAAAATTTCATAATTAATTCCAATAAGTAAACCACCATCCTCCATAAATCAAACCACTTCCCAAAAATATCCAACTTCCAGAAATAATAAACACACCTAAGAAGGAAAAAATACATATACGCTTCATCCAAACAGCTAGCATAAATCTCTCCCAAGAGGACCCCAAATTATCCAGTCCACCTCAACTACTTAAAACCCAATCACCAACTAAAAATGATTTCCAGAAAACAGAGATCACAACCAGTGACTAGAAACAAGTCCTCTGTTACGAGTACTAAGTTTTTTTTTTTTTTTACAAGAAAAAGAAATAAATTCATGATTGAGGCTCTTGAAAGTGAGGGGTTATACACTGACCTGAAATGGAAAGTCTATCATTTAATCTCCAAGAATGATATCGCGGCAAGAGCTAACAGAGGAAGATACAATCTGTTGAAGGTGACTAAAAAGTGTGAATGTTACAAATACCATAAATTTGAAGAGAAAGATTAGGATAAGATCAAGACGAGATTAAACTCCTACCTTTGAACGATAGTGTCTATGATGAAGAAAACCTAAAGCACCCGATTCTACAACTTGCAAATAAAACCCCACAATTTCTAAGACCTAAAATGGCGCAAACGAAATTAGATAGGAAGAAGAAAAGGTCGAAAATATTAAAGGATGATTAGAGAAGGAAATCTCACGGGCATACGAAAAGGAAATGCGTGATGGGTTTGGAACTCTGGAAGTTGCAGCACAAGAACAGAGAGCAAACCGTTGGCTAAGGAGGTGAAAGTGTCTTGTAGAGTGATTCCTGAAAGTTATATATCGTGAGGAGCAAAAAGACATCGTGGGGGAGATAAGGGGTGATCCGATTGAGAGCAGCGGTTGAGAGATGCGAAACCGTCAGAAGCAGAAGGAGAGAAAGGAAATAAAGGAAAAGAAACGGAAAGGGCTGACCTGGGGCCAAAATAGCGCCATTCGGTGCTTGGGCCAGGTTTTGTTAAACCGGGATGGGCCTGGGCTGTGGGCCTTACAGGAAGGCTCTCTATCTTTTGAGAAATTCACAGTCCAATGGAAAATACGAGATGGAACCCTTTCTACCTTACAGATTTCATGGGAGAAAGCCTTGAGGAAATCCTCCTCATTTGAAAATCGTATAAAAACATTACTTGGTCTGCTCATCCCCGAGACAACAAGTTGAACATCAAAACCCAAAGACTACAGATAAACACTCTAATCACATCCAAAAAAGGTCTTTGCCTTAAAAACTTCATCACAAGTGAAAACTAAAAGGGAACATCTGGCCTCTGTAACTCCTCTGGCATAAACAGTATGCAGGTCTCACCTTCAATAACTTTCGATGGTCTTAGAGGCACCTCCACCTCAAGAAGAGGCATAGGAGACTGAGCAACAAGTTCCGTGGAAGATCGATTCATGCCATGAGGTGTCGGGTTGCCCAAAAGGGGCCTTGGCTGCCATCGCAAGAAAAACGCTCAACCCTACCAGAGCAAAATAAATAGCCTAAAGGGTAAAACCATCAATTTCATATAGAGTACACAAAATGGAAATAAACGATAGAGAAAGATGGATTTGATCTGAAGACAGTGCACATTGAGTAAAAATTCCAAACTATATTTATTTATTCTCTCTATACATATATACATGATTTCTCTTCAGAGTTAATTATATATATACACTGTTTGATATTAATACTTGCGTTAATTGCATTTATTACAAGGCTAGGAAAAAAAGAAAGTTTTATTCATCTGTCACTCAGTTTTGATAAAAAGCTCAATATTTAACAAATAAACACAGCTATTTGGATTGCTCTCTGAAGGGGGTTGGACATAGTAATATTGGGCAGAGTAGGGAGGATAATAAACTTGATACAAATTCAAAAGCTCTGAAAGTTTCTCTTCTTCTTCCTTCTTCTTTATTTCTTCTTCCTTGACTTCTTGTACTTTTTTCTCTTCTTTCTTGGGTTCTGCCTTCCATGATCTCGGGTCCTCTTTCTTCACAACTACTTGGTTTGGACGCCCAACAGGTATTATTTCTGCAAACCAATATTTGCGCACCTCGCTTTACTATCTCTGCTCGATCCATTGTCCCTATCACCGTTAGTTTGGGCTCCATTATGTCCATGCTGATGAAATCAATGCCTACAAATTAAAATGCATGAACCACAATCAAACAAACTCGTTCTTGAGAATGAGATCGTTGGAATATATATATCTTAGTTGCAATCTTTTTTACAAATTTTTGGTACCTGCAAGGGTAGAGACGTTCTTCATGGCATTCCGCTTGGCTTTTTCGTCGTCTACATTCACCTTTGGTACTACCTGTTGGGAATTTGGACCTCCCAAATTCACCCCTAGGATCCACCTCTATGCAGGAATATAAAGAGATATACAGAAATAATAATAACACAAGAATTTACCTGGAAACTCCCAAAGCAGGAAGAAAAAACCAGCAGACCCAGAGAAGAAAATATACTATGTGAAAAATTGTTACAATCACACAATTTTTCTCCTCACCACAAATGACACTCACAAAATTTTCTCACTAAGAAAACTTTAACTTTCACCTCTTTCCCTTTTATAAGAAAAGGCTAATAGAGGATTTTACTCACAAGTTATTACTTGATAACTTGTTAGTTGGTGTGTCTAACCAAGAAGTCTTAGCCTCCTTATATAGCCCAAGATGCTTATTGTGGCTTCACTTCCTACCCATGTGGGATTGAAGCCAAGGAACAAACTCAACAATCTCCACCTTGTGACTTTGGCTGATCCCACAGCCATGCTCCACCTGGATGAAGATCTTCATAGCTTCCGCTATCTTTTTTTTTTGCCCCTATCTTTATGCTTGAAGACCAATTGAAGTCGCGCACAGCTTCAGTTTCTCAAGTGTAACGCTCTTTGTCAACATATCAGCAGGGTTCTTACTTCCACAAATTTTCTCAAGTAACAACTGTCCATCATCTACCAGTGATCGTATGAAGTGATACCTGATCTGTATGTGCTTAGTCCTGGAATGAAATGCTGGGTTCTTGGCGAGGAATATTGCACTCTGATTGTCGCTGTAGAGAGTGCCCTTTTGAATATCTTTGCCCAATTCCTCCAAGAAACCCTGTAGCCAAATCATTTCCTTTGCAGCTTCTGAAACTGCAATGTACTCAGCTTCTGTCGTCGACAAATAAACTGTCTTTTGTAGATTAGAACCCCATGAAACTGCAGTACCACCCAGGGTGTAGACAAACCCTGTGGTACTCTTTCTGCTATCAACATCTCCAGCTAAATCAGCATCAACATAGCCCTGCACCTCTAAGCCCTCTCCTGAGAAACACAAGCACGTTTCTGAGGAGCCTTTTAGGTATCTCAAAATCCACTTTACTGCTTCCCAATGTTGTCTTCCCAGGATACTCATGTATCTACTCACAACTCCCACTGCATGGGCAATATCTGGTCTAGTGCAAACCATAGCATACATAAGTGAACCAATAGCTGAAGCATAAGGAACCTTACTCATGTAGTCTTGTTCCTCTTCTGACTTTGGTGACTGATCCTTACTGAGTCTGAAGTGATTGCCTAAAGGTGTGCCAACTGGTTTGGCCTTGTCCATATTGAACCTGCTGAGTACCTTTTTCACATACTCAGCCTGAGAGAGTCTTAACGTGCCTCTGACTCTGTCCCTAACAATTCTCATGCCAAGAATTTTCTTTGCAGCTCCCAAATCCTTCATTGCAAAGTGCTCTGACATCTGCTTCTTCAGATTATTGATCTCATCAATACTAGCCCCTGCAATGAGCATGTCATCCACATATAACAACAAGATAATATAAGAATTGTCAAACTGCCTGACATAGCAGCAGTGATCTGCCTGACATCTGATGTATCCTGCACTGCACATAAAACTGTCAAACTTCTTGTACCACTGTCTAGGAGCTTGCTTCAGGCCATACAAGCTCTTCTTCAGTCTGCAAACTGAATCTTCATTTTCCTGTACTACAAACCCCTCAGGTTGGTGCATGAAGATGTCTTCTTCAAGGTCTCCATGAAGAAAAGCTGTCTTCACATCTAGTTGCTCAAGAAATAGATCTTCAGTAGTAACCATAGCCAACACTAACCTGATGGTTGTGATTTTTACCACAGGAGAAAAGATCTCAGAGTAATCAATACCCTGCTTCTGCTGAAAGCCTTTTACAACAAGTCTGGCCTTGTACCTTTTACTACCATCTTGCTCAGTCTTTACCCGCTACACCCACTTGTTGTGCAATGCCTTCTTCCCTGATGGAAGTTTTGTCAACTCCCATGTCTGATTCCCTAACAAGGAATCCATCTCATCTTTCATGGCCAGCTTCCACTTGCTAGAATGTTCATCTTGCAAGGTTTCCTGGTAGCTCTGCGGTTCTCCACCATCTGTCAACAGAATATAATTCAAAGTAGGTGAGAAACGCTGTGGGGGACGAATAGTCCTAACTGACCTGCGAACTGCAGCTGCAGGAGTAGACGGCTCTGGTTCTGATTGCGGAATAATTGGAACGGGTGCATCGGACCCATTCTGCCCGTCACTCACATCTCTACACTGCACAGTGGTCTCTGGTAGGTCATCCAAGTTCTCGAACTCGAACTCATGAGGAGCTGCTTCAGCAACTGTACTGGACTTATCCTTGTACATAATCTTCTCATTGAATATCACATTCCTGCTTCTTATAATCTTCCGACCCTGATCATCCCAGAAACGATAGCCAAATGCCTCGTCTCCATAGCCAATGAAATAACATTTCTTTGACTTAGCTTCAAGTTTACTACGAGCATCAGAATCAATAAGAACATAAGAAAGACAGCCAAAAGTTTTAAGGTGAGAAAATTTGACCTCTTTCCCACTCCAAGCCTCCTCAGGCAGTCCACAATCCAATGGAACTGATGGCCCTCTGTTTATCAAGTACACAGCAGTGCTGACTGCATCTGCCCAGAAAGTAGGTGGTAATCCAGCGTACAGCCTCATGCTTCTAGCACGCTCATTAATGGTTCTATTCATACGCTCAGCAACTCCATTTTGTTGTGGTGTTCCAGGAATGGTCTTTTCCATTCTGATACCATGAGTTGCACAGTACTCATTGAATCCTCCATCAATATATTCTCCACCATTATCAGACCTCAAGCATTTCAGCTTTAAGTCTGTCTCTGTTTCAACCAGGGCTTTCCAATTTTTGAACACATTAAATACATCAGATTTATGCTTCAAAAAATAAACCCATACCTTCCTGCTGTGATCGTCAATAAACGTGACATAGTACCGAGAACCTCCAAGAGATGCAACTGGGGAAGGTCCCCACACGTCTGTGTGCACAAGATCTAACTTTCCTGTTTTCAGTGTTCTACCACTCTTCAAGAAACTGACCTTCTTTTGTTTTCCCATAATGCAACTCTCACACGTACTGAGATCAACTGACTTTAGTTCTGGTAGCTTGCCTCTTGCCAGTAGTTCTTTCATGCCCTTCTGACTCATATGGCCAAGCCTACAATGCCACAAATCTGCTGTGCTCTCTGCAACGGTAGTAGCAACAGTATTATTCAAACCAGTAGTCATATAAAGTGTACCAGTTTTCTTACCCCGAGCCAGTACCAATGCCCCTTTAGTGACCTTCCATGTGCTATCTGAGAACACTACTGAATAGCCACAATCATCGAGTTGCCCAACAGAGATGAGATTCTTCTTCAACTCAGGAATGTGTCTGACTTTCTGCAAGATCCACTTGTTTTTGTTAGGGAGTGCAATATCAATGTCTCCCATTCCCACCACATTCAAAGCCTCTCCATCAGCCAAGTACACCTTCCCAAAATCACCTGCAACATAGTTTTGCATTATTTCCCGATGGGAAGTTGTGTGGAAAGAAGCTCCTGAATCCAGTATCCAGTCATCAACTGGAGTATGAACTGCAAGTAATAGTGCATCTTGTACTTCTTCAGTTACCACATTAGCACTATCATTCTCCTTTTTAGGATTTCTGCAATTCCTTTTTATGTGACCAGTCTTGCCACAATTCCAGCAAGTTGCCTGCTGCCCAGGCTTTGTCTTGCTCTTGCCCCTGTTCTTTGATTTTGATCTGCCTCTGTTTGAGTTTCTGTCTTGTGATCTCCCTCGAGAATCAATATTAAGCGCTGAACTCGAACCCGAGATTTCGCCTGAATCCCTCTTGCGTACCTCCTCAGCCAAAATCAAATCACGAATATCATCATATTTTAATTTTGATTTACCAGCAGAATTACTGACAGCCATTCTCATGGCTTCCCAACTATTTGGCAGTGAGGCCAATAGTATCAATGCACGTATTTCATCATCAAACTCAATTTCAACAGATGACAATTGATTTGTGATAGTATTAAAATCATTTAGATGTTGTGCAACAGACGTACCATCTGACATTTTCAAGTTGAATAACTTTTTCATCAAATGTACTTTGTTATTTGCTGACGGCTTTTCATACATACTTGACAAAGCCGCTATGAGATCTGCAGTCGTCTTCTCCTTGATGACGTTGTGTGCAACGGATCTCGATAGGGTTAGTCGAATAACCCCCAGAACCTGTCGATCTAGCAGGTCCCAATCAGCAACTGCAATGGTCTCTGGCTTCTTCCCTAACAATGGAAGATGAAGTTTCTTCCCATATAGGTAATCCTCTATCTGCATCCTCCAGTATCCATAATCTGTGCCATCGAACTTCTCGATCCCTGATACTTTCACGTCTGCTCCAGCCATCTCCTTAGACCCGAACCTTGGCTCTTGATTCTTTTACCGTAGGAATGAATAGTACTCACTAAGTAAGTTCCCAGGAAAGATTTCTCTTTCCTAGACAGAACTTCAAGGTTCCCAGGAAAGATTGGAGGGTCACAATGGACACACTTAGAATTTCCAATCTCCTTAGACAGAACCTCCTTAGACTGTACGTATCCACACTACCATACCAAAGCTCCACCCCACAAAAGAAAGAGGACCCCAGCTCTGATACCAATTGTTGGGAATTTGGACCTCCCAAATTCACCCCTAGGATCCACCTCTATGCAGGAATATAAAGAGATATACAGAAATAATAATAACACAAGAATTTACCTGGAAACTCCCAAAGCAGGAAGAAAAAACCAGCAGACCCAGAGAAGAAAATACACTATGTGAAAAATTGTTACAATCACACAATTTTTCTCCTCACCACAAATGACACTCACAAAATTTTCTCACTAAGAAAATTTTAACTTTCACCTCTTTCCCTTTTACAAGAAAAGGCTAATAGAGGATTTTACTCACAAGTTATTACTTGATAACTTGTTAGTTGGTGTGTCTAACCAAGAAGTCTTAGCCTCCTTATATAGCCCAAGATGCTTATTGTGGCTTTACTTCCTACCCATGTGGGATTGAAGCCAAGGAACAAACTCAACACTACCTTCTACGACTACAAATTATCAGTAATGCAAGCCAATAAATCAAGTTTTGATTACTGAAGAATGCATGATATTCTAAACCCGATCGATCGATCGAAAGAACACAAAAAGTAAAGAATGTCATACCCACCCCACCAGTACAATTAATCCCAAGTACGTCATGATCCGACTGATCAACGTCTTTAAACTTGAAATTCTTTTCAGCTATTAATCCAACCTGGTCCTTGCAAACACGGATCGAAAGTTCACTGCTATAAAGTTCACCATGTATTTTCCCCACGATCTCTTTAATAAGTGCTGATTCATACCTATAAAAAGAAAGGAGTTTGCTAGCTATGGCAGTAACTCAATTAGCTATCTATGGCAATAACTTAATTAGCTAGCTATGGCAATAACTTTCATCACATATATAATAATGTTTTCACTCTTTAACTGATAACTAATTAATAGTTTCAATTAAAATTATGGTTGTATACAAAAACAAGAAATAGGTTGAAGGGAATAGGAGATATGGTACTTTTCCTCGTTGAATGTGGCGCGCATTGCATTAATTAATATGATCTATAATTCATGCAAGCTCTTGGAATGAACTCCACCGTACAAAAAAAAAAAAAAAAAAAAAACCTATTTTTTCTTGATGAGACTTACATTATGACAAAAAGATTAATTACTCTTTCATACTTTTTTTGACTGCAAATTATTATCTAATACTAAATTATAAAATAATGAGAAGGCGATAAGAAAACAGATGATAATTAAATTTTCTTCATATATATATCTATATATCTATATTCAACTTTAGAAGTGAAGAATATTGTTTTAGGAAACACAAGGTACGTACATACGCAGAATACATGACCATTTTCCTGGTCAGATTTCGAATTTCATTCACAAACTTAATTTTTTCTTATTTTCCGTCGATTTCATGTCCAACTTAACATTTTTACACAAATTTGCTTGTAAAAAATAAAACCTAACATTATATATAGGAATAAATTAACTTCGTAAAAAGGGGAAAATTAATCAATTTTGATTATTTCATGGAAACTTTTTCTAATTCAGAACAAGAGTCCTGTTGATTATATATGCATAGTAGATGATTAAAAAAAGAAAAAAGAAAAATAGAATGATTTCCATAGATGTAGGAAATTATTTTCCTTCATTTTAGAGGAAGCTATCCTGCGATGTTGCCCACTACAAGCAAAGCTTCTCTCCATTCTTGTAAATCTTCAGTTTTAATCCTAGGGTTTTGTTCATATGTCTAGCAAAGGCTTCAGCAAAACTACCCGTTTGGCGGCGTGCATGAGAGGGTTCCGCATCATAGAAAATGGGCAGAATTGTCAGCGTCTTCTTTTCCATGCATTTAACGATGGTGGCAAGTTCCATCAAGCACCAGGTCAAAAAGGCATAGTTTCTTGATAGAACGACCACCGCATACTTAGATTCTTCTATTGCTTTGAAGAGCCCTTGTGCTATGAACTTTCCCCTCTCCAGTCTTTCATCATCCAAAAAGGCATCGATACCTTTATCTTTCAAAGCAAAGCATCATATAGATGACCCGTAAAACCTTTGTGGGTATTATCGCCATAGAAATTGAGGAAAACATCGGGTTTCCATCTACGCATACTTGAAGAAGATGATGATGATGATGAAGACATTGATCTGGAAGTTGTTAATCTATTGCTCGTGGAGGCCACTCTGTAAGAACCAGAGGAACAATGCTCTGGGCAGCAACAATGCAAAAAGGCAGAGAAGCTAATAGCGATGGACAAGAAGAATCGATTCACCCGAAAAATGGAATACTGTTCATTAATGAAATGTAAAATATATACAGCAAAAAATGTAACCGTCTAACAACTTGCTCTAATAACCTTAAGACAAGTGTAAAGGCAAATACAAAATGAAATGCAAGTGAAATGAATAAGTGAAATTAAATTAAATACAAATGTGAGCTGCAGTATAGGAAGTGCCCAGACGACACGTCGTTTGACTAGTGTCTTCTAACACCCCCCCGCAAGGTGGAGAGTAGAGATTAACTACTCCCATCTTGGAGAGATGTGACTTCAGCAAATAAGAGGGTAAAATTTTGGTAAGAATGTCAGCCAACTGATTAATAGAAGACACATGAGAAGTAGAGACAATACCAGCTTGAATTTGATCTCGAATAAGGTGACAATCAAGCTCAATATGCTTGGTTCGTTCATGAAATACCGGGTTGGCAGCGATGTGAAGTGCAGCTTGGTTATCACAGTGTAGAAGAGCAGCCTGAGGATGAGAAATACCAAGATCTTGAAATAAATACCGAAGCCAAAGTAATTCAGAACAAGTAGTAGCCATAGATCGGTATTCTGCTTCAGCGGAAGATCTAGAAACCACACTTTGTTTCTTGGATTTCCAAGAAACTAATGAGTCACCAAGAAATATGCAATAGCCTGTGGTTGATCTACGGGAATCTGGGCAAGAAGCCCAATCAGAATCACAATATGCACGAAGCTGAAAAGATGATGAGGAAGAAAGTAAAATCCCCTGTGCAGGAGCTGCTTTAATATATCTTAGAACCTTGTAAGCAGCTGCCAAATGACTAGAAGGAGTATCCATGAATTGACTCAGCAATTGTACAGCAAAAGATAGGTCTGGCCGAGAGATGGTCAGGTATAGGAGCCGGCCAATCAATCTCCTATAAATGGAGGGTTCTTTGAGAGGGATTCCTTCGGTTTTGCTGAGTTTAAAATTTTGATCAAGAGGCAGTTTGAGGGGGGTACAGCCAAGCATTCCAGAGTCTGCCAAAATATCTAGTGCATATTTTCTTTGAGAAATATGAATTCCTGTAGATGATCTAGCAATCTCCAAGCCAAGAAAATATCTAAGGCAGCCAAGGTCTTTAATTTTGAACTTATGATGAAGAAAAGTTCGAATTGAATCAATGGCAACTTGAGAATCACTTGCAAGTAAGATATCATCCACATAAACTAATAAGGCAATGAAAGAAGAACCATCTTGCTTTGTAAATAAGCTATAATCAGCTTTTGATTGGGTAAATCCATATTCAAGAAGAGATGAGGTAAGCTTGAAATTCCATTGTTGGGATGCTTGTTTAAGGCCATAAAGGCTCTTAAGAAGTTTACACACTTGATGTGGCTGCCCCTTAGTGTATCCGGGTGGTTTCTTCATGTAAAGCTCTTCTTGCAAATCTCCGTTAAGAAAGGCATTGTTTACATCAAAATGATGCAAATGCCATCCTTTGATGGCAGCAATAGCAAGGAGGCCTCTCACAGTAACTAACTTAGCAACAGGAGAAAAAGTCTCATGGAAGTCTATGCCCTCTTTTTGTGTATATCCTTTGGCTACTAATCTAGCCTTAAGTCTCTCAACAGTTCCATCAGACTTAAACTTAATCTTGTAAACATACTTACAATCAATGGCTTCTTTTCCAAGAGGTAATTCAGGAGTGTCCAGGTCTGATTATTTTCCAGTGCTTTAATCTCAGCTTCCATAGCCTTACACCAACCAGGATCCTTCAAAGCTTGTCTGTAAGAGTGGGGTTCGGTTTGGACAGAAATGGAAGTAGTGAAGGCTAAAAAATTGGGATTGAATTTATGGTAAGATAAGCAATTTGTTAAAGGAAAAGACTTACCACTAATAGCAGGTGCATTCCTGGAAATTGATTTGGCAGGGTGATCAAGCATGGCTTGAGAACAATGATAATCTTTAAGATATTGTGGCGCTGTCCGAGACCTGGTAGACCTCCTAAGAGCAGGTGGCGAAGGATTTATAGAGGGAGGTGAAGGGGAAGAAGTAGTTAGAAGTGGTGGGGATGGGATTGAAGTGTGTGAGGGTGTAGGAGGTGCATGATGTGGAGGAGAAGATGATAAAGGATCAGCTGGGAGAGGAGGGTCAGAACTGGGTGAATAAAAAGGAGGATGAAAAATAGGGAGGGGTAACTGTGAAGGAGAAGAAGTGGATGAGTGTGATGATGTATGGTGGAAAGGGAAAATAGACTCATGGAAAATTACATCTCTTGAAATGAAAATGGTGTGAGTGGATAAATCCAATAATTTGTATCCTTTTGTGCCAAAGGGGTAGCCTAGAAAGACACATTTACGGCCTCTAGGGTCAAATTTTTGTCTAGCATGTGAGAGGGTGGCTGCAAAACATAAAGAGCCAAAAACCTTCATGTGAGTATATTGGGGTTTCTTATTAAAAAGGATCTCAAAGGGAGTTTTATTTTGTAAAATGGGAGTGGGAAGTCGATTTATGATGTAGGTGGCGGTTAAAATGCAGTCACTCCAATATGTAATGGGAAGATTGGATTGGAATCGCAATGCTCTAGCTGTATTTAGTAAATGTTGGTGCTTCCTCTCAACAATGCCATTTTGTTGAGGGGTTTGCACACAACTTGTATGATGGATAATACCTTTTTCATTAAAAAATTGGGTCATAGAAAACTCAGCACCATTGTCACTTCTTAAGATATTAATTTTGAGTCCAAATTGTGTTTCCACCAAATTATAAAAGGAAATAATACAGGTTTTAGTTTCAGCTTTGGAATTAAGTAAGTAAACCCAAGTGGATCGAGAGAAATCATCCACTATAGTTAAGAAATAGCGTGAGCCATCATAAGAAATAGTGGAGTGAGGTCCCCATAAGTCACAATGAATTAATTCAAAAATTCTAGAAGATGTATGATCACTATGTGGAAAAGGGAGTCTGTGAAACTTGGCAAGAGGACAAACAGCACAAGGACTTTCATTAATAGCAGTGAAATGCTTGCTTACAACAGGATCAGAAATCATCTTTATTCTAGAAAAAGATGGATGGCCTAGGCGAAAATGCCAAAGGTCAGATTGAGTAACACTGTTAACCATAGAAGTGTGTGCTGTAAAAGGTGTGCGAATGGAAAGAGATTGGGCAAATGCTGAAGGAGAGACTTCTGAATAGATAAAATGGTATAAACCATGCTTGAGTTCACCCTTCCCAATCGTTTTCCAAGAAGGCAGGTCCTGTATGAAGCAGTATTTAGAAAAAAACAGCAAGCAACAAGTTAGGCTATGGGTCAACTTAGTTGCAGAAATTAAATTGAAAGAGAATGAGGGGACACAAAGAACATCCCTTAAAATGATGGTATTGGTTAGTTGAACATTACCAATATGTGTGACAGGGGCTAAACTTCCATTTGGAAGTTTAACAGAATAAGTGACATTAGAAATAATGGTTGTAAAAAATGAAGGGCTACAGACCATGTGGTCTGTGGCACCTGTGTCTAAGATCCAACTCGAATGATAATGAGAAGGAGTGTCGTGTTTGTGTGTAGAAAAGCAAGAGTATATACCAGACATTTTTGAAGCAGAGACAGAGGAGGAATGAAGAAGAGGTGGTGATCCTGAATGGAAAACAGAAGCTGCTATTGAAGAATCTTTGGGTTGCAGCAAGGACATCAGCTGCTGGTATTGATGCTTGGTCAAACCAACCTTGTCATCACTAGAATTTTCCACAGTAGAAGAAACAGTGTGTGAAGCCTGATTAGCAAGAATGACAGATTGGGGCTGCTGCTTGGCATGTAACTTGTGACCAGGTGGGTAACCGTGTAATTTGTAGCATTTTTCAACAGAATGGCCAGTAAGGTTACAGTGGGAGCAAACGGGAGCAACAACATTGCCAAGTTTAAAGCATGTGTCCATTGAGTGGCCAGAGATTTTGCAGTGAGTGCAATATGGCCGATCCTTTTTGGTGTTAGGATGGTGTTTGGTTGTGTATTTGGATGGGTGTAAAGGCTTATTAACAGCAAGAGCCATGGTCTCGGTAGATGGGATAGTATGGTTTATCTGAGAATGGCATTCTTGTTGTTGTATTAGGGAAAAAACCTTTGTCACGGGTGGAAGGGGATCCATCAACATAATTTGGTCTCTGATGGGGGAATATGAATCATTAAGCCCCATCAAAAACTGAAGAACACAATCTCGTTGATAACGATCCAGAAGAATTTTCAAAGTACCACAAGTACATGTAGGAAAAGGATCGTAAATTGAAAGCTCATCCCAGAGTGATTTCAACTTACCATAGTAGATACTTACAGAATCGCGCTCTTGAAGAAGACTGGCTAAATCCCTCTTCAGCTGAAAAATCCGTGGTCCATTTTGCTGAGAAAATCGATCGGACAGATCTTGCCAAAGCTCCTTAGCATCATCAACAAAGGCCACGGATGATTTGAGGGAGGGGCTAATGGAGTTCTGGATCCAGGAGACTACCATATCGTTGCACCTTTCCCATAAATCAAGTAATGGATCTGTGGGAGAGGTGGGTTTTAACAGGGAACTGGAAATGAAACCAAGCTTGTTCTTGGCTCTTAGGGCACGGCGCATGGCTCTTGACCATGTGGTGTAATTATCGGTGGTTAAAAGGTCAGGAACTAGAGTAATGGCTGGATTATCACCATGATCAAGACGGAAAGGATTTGAGGGATCGGTGAGATTGAGGTAAGCGGGATGGGTATGAGTATGGGTATGGGTATGGAGGTGGGAATTAGGGTTCGGAGAGGGAGGCGAATGGTAGCTGGGAGACTTGGGTAGGGAAGGATTAGGGTGGGGTGAGTTCGGTGGGGTTTCAGGAGTCGAGTCTTCATCGGGTTGGCTTCTCACTGCTCTGATACCATGTAAGAACCAGAGGAACAATGCTCTGGGCAGCAACAATGCAAAAAGGCAGAGAAGCTAATAGTGATGGACAAGAAGAATCGATTCACCCGAAAAATGGAATACTGTTCATTAATGAAATGTAAAATATATACAGCAAAAAATGTAACCGTCTAACAACTTGCTCTAATAAACTTAAGACAAGTGTAAAGGAAAATACAAAATGAAATGCAAGTGAAATGAATAAGTGAAATTAAATTAAATACAAATGTGAGCTGCAGTACAGGAAGTGCCCAGACGACACGTCGTTTGACCAGTGTCTTCTAACACACTCCGACTCGACTCGGAAAATTTGCTGGTTTGATTGGGGATAATTATCTAACATTATTTATATAGACAATATTTTTATAGCACATTTTGTAATAGAAAGATATTTTAATTATAAAAAGGAAAAAATTTTTATAAATATAATTTTATAAACATTATATTAATTTATAAAATTCTTTTTATGAATATAACAATATAGTTCGTAATAACATGTTAAATGAATAATAATTTTATAAAAAAGTATTATTTTGTAAAAAATATTTTAATTTTATAATATTATTATGAATATATTATAAAAATATATCATGTGTTTCATCCCATTAACAATAGCTGACAGCTTCGCTCGTATATTCAAGCATATGGATCCTGCGTATATCGCCTTTATCGTGAAAGAGCTATTAACCATGAAAGCATGCAGTCGATCTCTAACCAAACTAGATGTTCTATAAATTGATAGAAAAACTATTCTCTAATTAATTTCTTCTCATCTTTTGGCCTTTTGGTTCTCAATTTGACTAGCTAATTGGTGTTCTTTGCATTAAGAGTCTTCAATTTTGTGGTCTTTTTGCAGTTGGTTGTTGAAAGTTCATGCTAGTCATAGATGCATATCATTTAATTATTTTATATTCCTATATTTCATTGCCTGCATTTTTTCTGTGAGACTGGACATGCATCTGAAATAAAGCATTACCCATGTGAAATGAATGGAGTGGAAACTTTCACGATTGCCTCTACCTCCCCAACCTGTGGTGCTGTTGGCATTTTTCCATTTAAAGGCGTGGTGAACAGATGAGAAAAGAGGAGAACTTCAACCAAAATATTTGTTGATTGATTCTAATGTTCTGTTGATTACAAATGAAAAAGTGCATTATATAAATAGTAATGAAAATTGCAGAACATTAATAGTCATGTTGTCCCAAGATGCATGAATTAAAAATTACAGAACATTTGATAGTCATACTGTTCTAAGATGCACGAAAACAGAGTTTGACAAACAATAACAAAAGACTAATAAAGGGCTTTATTGAAAATACTGCATCATAAACAGGCGTTTGCTTCAATACTCCTCCTTGATGTATTTTTCTAGCACTCCGAGTTTGAGCCTCAACATCTAGAATTTTTTTCTTGGAAGTGCCTTTGTGAAAATATCAGCAACTTGTTCTACTGACTTGCAAAATTCAGCTTCACATCTCTTTTTGCCTCTACTTCGCTCAAGTAATGATATTTAATTGCAGTATGTTTAGTTCTGCTATAAAAAATAGGATTCTTTGCCATAGCTATTGCTGATTTATTATTACAATAAATCACAGCTGGTAGCTGCTATTTTGCACCTATGTCTTCAAGAATCTTGCTCAACCAAATAATTTGATTTGTAGCTCTGGCAGCATCCACATACTCTGCTTCAGTTGTGGATTGTGCTACAGATCCTTACTTCTTTGATTCCCATGAAAACACACTAGCTCTAAGATTAAAACAATATCCGGATGTGCTTCTCATATCATCCACAGATCCAACACAATCACTATTGAAATGGATGAAATTAATCGCACCTGCTAGGAATTTATGACAAAGGGGACAAAAGGACAGATTATGGGACTGAAGGGTGAGCTGATAGACGTTGGGGCAGGATGCAGGAATTAAATGCAAAACTTGATAAAAAGCAGGCGGTGAAATGAAAGTGTGGAGTTCTACCGACACACGCAAGGGAAATATCTGATCGTTTAGACCAAAACTTAGCTATAAAAGGATTCGAACAGATGAAAGAAATGACTCTCTCTCAGAAAAGAGCAAGGCGGCTCATCTTCCCCAACAACGGTTTCTTCAGCCTCCCCCATCAGCTTCGACTAGCGAATTTATCTGAATATTCATCTATATTTTTTCCTGTACAGTGAGCTATGAGAGATTGTAAAAATAACTATTATAATAGATTTTCATCCTCAAATATCCATGAACGTAGGCATTTGTCGAACCACGTAAAATTGTGTATCCATTTCTTTTATTTTACCTGCTACCCACACGTACCGCTCAGCCGGGACCTCACTAGGAGCCCTAAACAACCCCAGATGAAACCCAACTCATACTAGTGAATTGGAAATAATTATTTCTCTCACCCTGACTTGTTGGCTGATTTTTATGGCCTCAAGAACTATCACTAAAACCAGTCAAAGTTGAATGAGAATTTGGTTTATACCCAATGCCAAAATCCTTTGTCTTGAATGTATCTTAGTACTCTTTTAGCAGCTCTAAAATGGATTTGCCTTGGACATTGCATAAATCTCAAGAGCAGGCTGGTGGCATACATGATGTCAGGCCGAGTGGCAGCTAAGTGGAGTAGACTTCCCATTAAGCTCCTATAAGCTGTTGCATCGGCTTCTTTTGCCCCATTTTCCTTCTTCATTTTCTCATTTGCTACCAAATGAGTGGCTACTGATTTACATTCAGCTATATTGAATTTTTTAAGCAAATCAAGAGCATACTTCCTCTATGAAATGAAAATGCCTCATTCTTGATATACATCCATTCCAAGAAAGTTGTGCATTAGTCCTATGTCGCTCATTTCAAATGTTTTCATCATCTCTTGTTTGAATGATTCGATCATAACCAAATCATTTCCAATCACAATTAGATCATCAACATAGAGTGAGAAAATGAGCAAACTATCACCTTTGGGCTAAACATAAAATGTAGGTTCACTAACACTTCTCTTGACATGATCACAAAAGTAACCATCAATTTTGCTGTACCAAGCTCGAGGTGCTTGTTTAAGCCCATAGAGAACATTTTTCAACTTAAATACGGAAGCCTTTGGGTTGCTAAATATACACTTCCTCCTCGAGTTCTCCATTGAGAAATGCTGATTTGACACCAAGTTGTGAGATCTTCCAACTTCTTTGAGATGCAAGTGCAACTACAATTCTAATGGTGTCCAATCTGGCTTCAGGTGCACAAGTGTCATTGAAATCTATCCCAGCCTGTTGTGAATAGCCCTTTGCAATCAATCTTGCTTTACACTTATTTAGAGAACCATCTGGATTGAGCTTTCTTTTGTATACCCACTTAACTCCAATAACATCTTTGCTATCAGGATATGCAACCAATTCCCATGTATTGTTTTTCTCAATCATTCTAATCTCTCCCTTCATTGCATCTACCCAAACTTGTTCTTTAGAGACTGCTCCATAATTTTCAAGCTCTGTGAAAGTAAAGTTGTAAGATTCATAAATCTTATTTAATGATCTAAATCTTCTTGGAGGAGTCTCGGGTGATGAAGGTGCTAAACTTCTAGAGGTGTTGTCACTTCCTGAACCTAAGAATGGTGATGAAGATTGATCATTTGGAGCTGATGCTTCTAGCCTTTATTCAACTTGCTCGATAATTGGAACATGAAGAGTCAAATCTGGATCATGCTTGATTACGCCCAAAGAATAATGCGGTCGTTTGCAGTATAGTTTTGGGGTGTCGATTCCACAGGGAGATGGATTGAAAAATTGAAGAACAGTAACGAAATTAACAAAAAGATTTAGATGAGTGCGAAAAGTAAAGCATCGGGAATCCTTTGTATATAATTGGTATTTTAATTATTTTCGATTCATTAATAACTCAATTGAAAATTCTATGTCCAAATTTTCAATCGGAAAATAAAACATTAATAACCAGATTTAAATCAAATGTAATCTTTCGAAAAATCATTCGTCACAATATAAGAACAGGAATTGTTATCGATATTAAAGAAATTCAACGTCGACAATATACTCGTAGAGCAATATTGCAGCAGAGAATTAAATTAAAATAGATAATCAATTGAACCAAACATAATCAAAGGATTATTGCATTTAATAGAAAAAGCATGACTGAATCTATAAATGAAATAAATTCTAAGATTATTTGGTGACGAAAACATTTATAATAAATTTCGAATGACTAAACAAAAGAGTTTAATATTTGAAGAACACATATATGAATCAAAAACAATTACAAATACCATCATATATACAAATTCATCCCTAACTCTACTAGAAAATTAGTTACACATATTGAAAATATGCAACAAAAATTTTTCAAGGGATAATATGGAAGAGCCAACCATTATTTTCTTATCTCTTCTTTGGTTTTTCTTTTCTTTTCTCAAGCTCTCAAAAACAATGTATCTTCCAAGGCATCCAAGCACACTAAGCATGGTCTTAGAACACACACCCCTCCCTTCTATTTATAAGCATCCTTCATGCAAGTTGTCATGACAAAATCATCACAATTTCAACTTGTTTTGTCATGTGCCATTCTTGAATCCAAGTGATTTGTGAGTTGTCATTTTGATCATTTGTTTTCCCACCATGCATGAGCTGGATTTTGCTTGTAGGTTGAGTGTTTCAATTTTGCTTCTCTATCTATTAGTTGTCTTATATGACTTAATATCTTGTGGTCAAATAATTTGTCTTGAAGAAACTTGAGTGCACTTCATCTTGTATCTGAATTGATCATTGAATTTCCAAGTTGGTGTAGGAGTGCTTGCTAGAAAATATTATGATGACATTTGGATTTGATGCAAGTGGCTGAAAAATATCCAGGAACGTCAAGTGCAGGTGCGTCCACTTGATGGTCGATTTTGTCTTAGATTGAGTGGATATCTCTTCAAACACAAAACATAAAAGTTATATATATTTCTCTTGCGGTTCTAGATCATCTTGAATCAGCTCAATCGGAAATTGGATGAGAGAGTTATGCCCATTTTACGAAAAGATGTCAGAACTGTCTAAAATTCCGCAATTATCTTCATTTGCTCCTAATGTCTCCATTTGTGTCCTAAATCAAAATATAAGAATAATGAGTATATTTAGGCATCAAATAAGAATAAAGTTTTAAACATTAAGAGAGGAAAATATGGCATTTTATATTCTCATCAATATATTAAATCATGCTTATATCTATCTCAAGATAAATGACCATTAATTTTATTAACATGAGTTATATCCATTATTTTCTCATTTCTTTTAGTATTTAAATAGAGTATTTAGAGTGCATTTTTGTGCACTCATCAATGCTCTTCTTCCCATTTCCAGGTTGAATGCTCATCAAATTGAACATTTTTACTTGTGACCAACTGTTGAGTTTTGAGATTGAAGACCCGATATCCCTTGGATTAAGAGCTATACCCAAGAAAAATTCATTTCTTTGACTTTTCTTCAAGTTTGTGCCTTTTTTGTTCAGGTACATAAGTTCAACACAAGCATTCAAATACTTTGAAATGATTAACAGTTGGCTTATGTCCACTCCATGCTTCGATTGGAGTCATATCTTTCATTGCCTTTGTGGGGTATCTATTTAGCACATATACTGTTGTATTAACAGTTTCAGCCTATAATTTTCTTGGAATGTCCTTTACCATTAGCATGGACCTAGCCATTTCCATAACAGTCATATTCTTCCTTTTCGAGACTCCATTTTGTTGTAGAGAGTAGGCAATTGTCAATTGGTGTTCCAACCCTTATTTTTGCAAAAATCATCAAACTTACTTGAGTTAAATTTACCCCCTCTATCACTTCTCAAATTCTTCATCTTTTGACCACTTTGATTTTCAACCAGTAATTTCAAGTTTTTGAAAGCACTACAAGCCTTTGATTTTTTTTTTTTTTTAAAGTAGACCCAAGTCACTCTTGAAAAATCATCAATGAAGAGCATAAAGTACCTATTTTGGCTTTGAGAGAGTGTCTTCATGAGACCACACAAACTAGTATGCACCAACTCAAGTACTGATTTTGCTTTCCAAGCTTCTCCCGATGGAAATGGCTGCCTATGCTGCTTCTCATCATACACCCTTCACAAGTAAGCATGTTTTGGTCTAGCAAAGGCATATCACTTATCATGTTCTTCTGATTTAATATTCTTAAGGCATTTAGGTTGTAATGACCAAACATTTGATGCTAAAGAATTGTTTCATCAGTCTAGCCATCATTGCTCTTGGGTATTGCCAAGTAATGGGAAAATTTTTTCCATTTCCCATTTTAACTTCTGCCACAACTTGGTTATTATTCTTTAGATAAAAAAATGACACATAACTCTCTCTCAAAGTGAAGTGAGTAGCCATTTTGCATCATTTGCCCAATACTAAGCAAACTTTGATCAAAACTAGGAACATGAAGAACATCTTTTATGAATCTGGTCCCTCTCTTGGTTTCTATGGCAATCATGCATTTGCCACTTGCCTCCACCAAATCTCCATTTCCTTGCTTCATTTTAACACATAAAGATCTATCAGTTTGAGAAAATAAGCTCCTATCTGGTGTCATATGGTTACTGCATCCGCTGTCAAGAAACCACCATCTTCCTTGCTTGGCTGCAATATGACAAGCATAGAACAACTGCTCTTCCTTGTCCTCGGTAAAATTTGTTTGCTGATTTTTATTTTTAAACAGGCAATCCTTCTCTTCATGTCCAAACTTCTTACAATTTGAGCATTGTGGCTTACCTCGGTGGTAACAATCTTTCTCTAAGTGATTAGTTTTCTTACAAACACTGCAAGGTGGAAATTCTCAATTTTTCTTTTAAAATTATCTCCTCCTTTTGTTGTGCTCTTGAACTTTTTCTTGAAGTCTTTTTGCTTTTAATTCTTTAAACTAACTTCGGATTGAGATACATTTTTCAAAAGCACCTCATTCCTTTTATCAATCCGTTGTTCATGAGCGTAAAGTGAGTCCATTAACTCAGTGGTAAAAAGTGAAGAGAGATCTTTAGCTTCTTCAATGGCAGTCACCACATGGTCATAATTTCCAATAAAGCTTATGAGGATTTTCTGAACAATCCCTTCATCTGAGATATTTTCATTATAAACTCTCATTTGATTCACTACTTCAATGACTCTAGAGCAATACTCCTTAACATTTTCAGATTCTTTCATTTTGGACTCGACCATGGCCTGCTGCAAAGTAAACAAGGCTTTTGCATCTCTTTGCTTATCAGACTTAACTTGAGCAAGATCAGAAGCTCATTCAGATGTGCTTACAGCAGTTAAAGAGACTATATTTTCAACGACATCCCACAGATCAAGAGATAGGAAAAAGGTTTTCATTTTTATGCTCCAATAGTCATAGTTACTACCAAAAAAAAAAAAAATGGGAAGAGTTGTAGATGAACCAGGTGCAGCCATCATATCCCAAAAAGATCGAAAGCCGCTCTGATACCAATTGTTTGTATTTTAGTGCAGAGGCGTGGTGAAAAGATGAGAAAAGAGGAAAAGTGCATTATATAAACAACATTGAAAATTGCAGAACATTAATAGTCATGCTGTCCCAAGATGCACGAATTAAAAATTACAGAACATTGATAGTCATATTGTTCCAAGATGCACGAAAATAGAGTTTGACAAACAATAACAAAAGACTAATAAAAGGCTTTATTGAAAAAACTGCATCATAAATAGGCATTAGCTTCAATAGGAGCATGTGGGTTTTAGATGCTGGATATGGATGTTTATATTAGGACTTGACAAGTAAGATAGTATAATTATAGAAACTTCTTGTTTTCTTTAAGACTTTCCCTCTTTCAAGATTTTTCATTAAGCCTGGCATTTTTCTTTAAGAGCAATAGTTACTTCTTCATCTAGTTTGTTTCAGTTTCTTGATCTTACTAAAGGGACATGAAATGTTACATTGGTTATTGATGTCTAGTAACTTCGTTTGATCTAAGTTCTAATGTACAATCTTTTCTAGGCATTCAAGCTGATATGGGTGTTTGTGCATTTCTTGCTTTTTTGGATGGGAACGGAGAAGGGTTTTCGTTTTTTTTTTTTTTTTTGGTGGGGGCGGGGGGTGTGTTGCAGTCTTTTGATTGGAAGGGGATTTTGGAATCCCGACATCATGTATTATTAGTTAGCAATATCCTTCAAGAGTCAATGTTTGCTTAAGTACTTCCACCCTTGCTTTCTCAGGAGTGAGGCTGGGCAATGTGTACTGTGATTCTTTAATGACATCTGCTGGCCACAAAATTAGTTCCAGACAGAGGTGGACCCAACTCCTGTGCAGCTTGAAATTCTGGAGCGTATATTTGATCAAGGGACTGGAACTCCAAGCAAGCAGAGGATCAAAGAGATAACCTCTGAACTGAGACAGCATGGCCAAATTTCAGAAACAAATGTCTATAATTGGTTTCAGAACAGACGTGCTCGCTCGAAACGAAAACAACAAAATGTAGCACCAAATGCTGCTGAATCAGAAGTAGAGACAACAGACGTCGATTCACCTAAGGATAAGAAGACAAAACCAGAGGAATTTCACTCCCAACAGAACTCAGATCCCAGGGCTGAAGATTTGTGCTTCCAGAACCAAGAGATAAGCTCTGATCTGCATTTCTTAGATCCACAGGGTAGTAAAGAAGAGATTATGTTCCCGTCAGATGGCAGTTTAAAAGCTTCTAGAGGTTTAGGCGAAGTTTCTTTTTACGATGGTTTGCTACCAACTGCAAGTGTCATGTTCTTTAACTATGTTTTTCTTTCTGTTGGCTGACCATCTGTCTTACTGGGATCTGATGCATTTTCTTGTTATAGTAGGACTGTAAAGCAGTGGTTTATCATTATCATCAAGTAATTCAGTACATGTAGTACTTTCAGTTATCGAGGAAATGTAAATCACATTTCTTTTGGACCATATTTGCTGGTACTAGCTGAGTTGTTGGTCTTTGCTGCCATCCTCTAATTCCTTATCATATTAAAAGGATCACTTGACTAGGATTTCAGAGGATAACTTATTTCTATCAAGTACTAGATCATAGCTAGTAAAGAATTATCCTGTTACATTCATGCATGAGGATAAAGTGTCTTGACTCTATATACACATGCACACACACGCACACAACATATTTATAGGTGTGCGCATACATATGTCTCTATTTGTTATTCAACTGGAACTTCTCAACCCCAATACTGTTATTACCTCCCTGATTAATTTTTGCAGGAACTGATCACCTGACTGGAAAATTGGAAGTGCCAGGGAGCTATACCCTTTATCAGCAAACAGAAGAATATGGCATGTAGGTTGTTATAATTCTTCAAGAAGTTATATCGTCAGTAGAAGCTAGACTAGAGATCCTAGATTGAGCAGTTTGTTGAGCTAGTAAAGGCAGCAGTCGGAGCTTGTCCATCCAGTCCCATTGAGACTATCATGCCTAACATAGTAGAGGGCCATGCATATATATAGTTCAATTACAGGAATGATGTGAATTAAGCTGGAGTGTATATAAACCAGTTTGAGATCATAATCTTGGGTTGCTTCTTGTCTTTTGTTAACAGAGTGAGCCTTTTTGGTATGTCATGAGAAGTGTGATGATGTCAAACTTGCTTTTGGACTTGAACAACTGTGATAGCTTAGCTTTGTTTGAAAGGAAACAGATTTGGGATTTTGCCTATTTCACTTTTTGACATTTTTGCACCCATGGATGAAGAATTGGACATGAGTGTTGGGTTGAAAGGGAGCAGCTACGCGCAATCAAAGTTGGCAATAATCATTGCAAATTGCAATTACTAGCATTGGTTTTGATGTAATTATGGTAAAGTAGTGATGTGAGGGATTATTAAAATGGCAATAGCAGTGATCCGATTCTGTGAAATTCGATATAGTTGAATTATGATTAAAGAAAAGAACATCGCACTACTTTAGATACTACTTTACCATGTAGCCTCGTATGTATTTATACCTGTGAATGCTCTATATATATTCCCCCCAAACTTCAACCTGGCTTCTTGATATCTTGCACCCCATTTTATCTGCCGCGAGTAACACCACTCCATTTGACCGCTAATTCAAAATTAGCTTTTCAATTTTCTCTCATTTTTGTAGTCTTATTTTTTTTAAAAATTTTAAAAATATTAAAAAATATCAATACATTAATAATTACTTAACTATAAAGTAAAAAATAAAAATAAAAATAAAAATAAAAATACATGAGGTGTTAAAATAAGATGTCAAAATTATGAGGCATAGTAGCGTTTTTCATTGTAAAACAGTGTTATAAGGTGATCTAGTGTTATAAGGTGGTCAAATTAATTTTGGCTAATGCTAATTTTACATAAAAAGAATAATAGTGATGATGGATAATTTATGAATTGTTTATTTAGTTCATATATTTTACTTGTCTAATTGCATAAACTAAGAGTAGTAAAGTAGTGTCCCTAGTAATAAGATTTTTCGTTGGGTTAGTTACTTAATGTGTATTTACAAAAAAACTCTTTTGTCAAGAACTTGTGCATCTTTCAATATTAGTTAAGATTTTGTTCTTAGAAATGGGGTTGTCAATAACGATAAATAAAAATTGTTAAATATTAAAAAGTGAACTTTTTAGATGCAAGCAATATTAGTTCAGAATTGAGAGTACTAAATGCAATTTTTCTAGAGAAATAAAAATAATACATGAAGAATGATATACACATTATTTTCTAGAATACTTTTCACAACATAAGTAATAAAATAATAGTATTTTTATAAATTATTTTATAAAACTAATATCATTTTATAAAATATCCTCCCATTATCACTTGTGTTGTAAAAAGGGTTGTAAAAAATTATGTGTATTTATCCTTTTCTATTTCCTTTATCTCACAAATTTGAAGTACAAGTACGGAAAGGAATTGAAATTTTGAGACCCCCGCAATTCCTCAAATTTGATGACACTCTGGTCTAGTCATATTAAACTGACATAATTTGTACATATTATCCTGATCACATGTAAATATTAATAGAGAAAGACATAACTTTAAGGTCTCGCTTGAATTCGAAGATGAGATGAGTTGAGATGAGTTTGGTTTATTTTTTAATATTATTATTATTTTGAGATTTGAAAAAGGTGTGTTGAAATTTGAAAAAGGTGTATTGGAATTTGAAAAAGGTGTATAGAAATTTGTGTTTTGTATAAAAAATTATAAAAATATAATGATGAAATGGAAGTGAGTTGAGATGAGTTGAGATGAGCTCAACTCACTTTCCAATACAAGCGGGGCCTTTTAATATTCTTTGTATATCAATGAACAAAGAAGTGGAAATCTTGGGGGCTAAATAAACTCGTGACTGTCAATCCAACTTGATTCTTGGAGCAACAAAAACTTCATTATATATAAGCGCTGATCAGGTAGCATCGTATGAGAGAGAGAAATCATGAATGAGACCCACACATATTAATTATTCCTTGATTATTATTTTTTTCATCTTTCATATGAAATTAATAAACAAGTAATACTATATATAGTTATAGAATTGTAAGTGTCCTACAATCAATTTAAAAAATAAAAGTAAAGATCTATTATAAAAAAAAGTTAATTTTTTATTCGTATAAGTCCCATATATATATATATGTCGTCTATAACTATCATTTCTCTTAACAAAATGGACATGAAAAATTAAAAGAAGATGGATCTTATCTAAAAGATAGTGTACGTAGAAATAAAACTCAAAAGCTTATTTATTTACTCTCTCACACAATATATTTTTTTTCTTAGCAAGTGAAAGATATATATATATATATATATATATATATATATATAAAACCCAAGCGCTGATGCAAAGTTAAAAGTTAAAAGATAATATTACAGAGTAGATTGGTCTTTTCCAATATCGAAGGATAAAAGATGAGGGGAGAGTGTGGTTTGAGGCAAGTATCCAAAGTATAAATTTGAAGTGATCCATTATGCAAGAAGACGCGCATATTTATTCAGAAATTGATGAATTTTTTTTACTTTCTAGATCTCAAATCCGTTCAGCAAGTGTTTTACATTAGAAATCACATTCTTTATTTTCCAGTCATTCTCTCTCTCTCTCTCTCTCTCTCTCTCTCTCTCTCTCTCTCTCTCTCTCTCTCTCTCTATATATATATACATGATTTCTCTTCTGAATTAATTATATATATACTGTTTGAGATTAATACTTGCGTTAATTGAATTGATCACAATTCAGGAAGAAGAAAATCTTATCCATCTGTCCCTCTGTTTTAATAAAAAGCCCAATATTTAACAAATAACACAGCTATCTGGAGGGATAATAATAGTAATATTGTGAGGTGCTGTAGGGATAATAAGGTTTATACGCCTTCACAAGCTCCACAATTTCTGCTTCTACTTCGGCCTTCTTCTTAATTTCTTCTTCCTTGACTTGTTTTGATCCTTTTTTCTCTTCTTTAATACTGGATTTTTCCTTCCATGATCTCGGCTCCTCTTTCTTCAGAACTACTTGGTTTGGTCGCCCAATGGATATTATTTCTGTTGAGTATGGCTTGTAAATACACGCCTCAGCCCTGTTTCGCTCGAGCGAGACTTCCAGACTTTAGGCAGACCTCAACTCGAGAGTTCGATCGACCCTCGCTCGACCTCCAGCTCGAGCGAGGATCAGGCAGTGACTTCGCTCGACTGTCGCTCGTCCTCTCGCTCGACTGTCGCTCGACCTTTCGCTCGAGCGAAGTGCCACGTATTTCCAGGTGTTCGTTTGATGTTGAGCGAGTTTGACCTGGAAGTCCTCGCTCGAGCGAGGATAAGTTTCGCTCGAGCGAGATCGTATATTATAAATATCGTGAAGTCATTTCGCGCGAATGGACAACGAAGAAGCAGCAGCCCTCTGTTTTGGGCCCTAAGAACAGAGCTCCCCCTTAGATCATTTATTCTTCATTTTTCCACTATATTGAGTGAAATTTGTGAGGATTGAGTGTATATACGTGAGGTGAGTGTTTCTTTTTGTAAGAATCTTCTCATTCTGTAACCTCCATTTGATCTACTGAAACTTTGAAACCAACCCCACAATGAATGTAAGCTCATTTTGAGCTGAACCACTTAAATTACTTTGTTCTTTAGTTGTTTACTGTTTTATTATTTATTGTTGCATCCGCTGCAATTTATTTCATATTCTTGTTGCTTATTTCATTGGTCTTTTCCCAACAATTTCTACATGCCAATATTTGCGCAATTGCTTACTAACTTTATCGGATCCATTATTCCCATCACCGTTATTTTCTTCACCTACATGTCCATGCCGGTGAAATCAATGCCTACAAATTTAATTGCACAAACCACAACCAAACAAACTCTTTTTTGGGAATGAGGTCGATGTAATATATAAATATATATATATATATATATATTTATAAATATATATATATTTATATATATAATATATGTGTCTTAATTAGTTGCTTTTTTTTTTTACAATTAATTTGGTACCTGCAAGAGTAGAGACGGTCTTGATGGCATTCCGCTTGGCTCTGTCATCGTGTATGTCCACCTTCAATAGTACTACCATCCGCGACTACAAATTATCAGCAATGCAAGCCAATAAATCAAGTTTTGATTATTTATGATCAGTGCATAATATTCTAAACCCGATCGATCGATCGAACGAACGAACAGAAAAAGTAAAGAATGTCATACCCACCCCATCTCTACAATTAATCCCAAGTACGTCATGATCCGACTGATCAATGTCTTTAAACTTGCTGAAATTCTGTTGATCTATTAACCCAATCTGCTTCTTGCAAACACTTCTCGACATTTTACTACTGCTATGAAGTTCACCCTGTATTCTCCCCACGATGTCTTTAATAAGTGCTGATTCATACCTGCAAACATTATTATATATTTAATACAAGTTCTTCATGCAAGTCTTTAAAGTGGACCCATCACATAAAAAATATGAGTGGGATGCCCTTGCTCTTGCTAAGGGTAATTTTGTTGAGAGGTCTATTTGTAGAGTAATTTCCTCACCCACCCACGATGTAGCTCCCCCTCGGAATAGGAGGCTAAATATCATCAGTCTAAAAGGGAGACTGCCTCCAGTCCCATAACGGGACTCAGTACGGACTCCTCATCAGTCCCAGTATCACCTGAGTCAACCTGTAGCTCCTCCTCAGTGAATACTAGATCTCACTCTTTGGTCAATCGCATATGGTGCAAAATATGTGTCCGGAACGTGCGGGATATTTAGATAGTCTGCAATAATTCTCGAACTGAAGGCTATGTTGCTCCCTGCACTGTCAGGATGTAATGGAGTAACTCTTCGGATTGTTCTCCTATAGTACGATAGAACTCGCATACCATCTTAGGGTACGCGAAGTCCTCGCTCGCTGAATATGTGTGGGGTTTTGCATCCTTCCCAAGCTAGCTTCTAGAAGTCGCCCAACTTAACCATTTGCTATACAAGAATGCCCCTTTCGGGGGCAGTAGGAGTAATAGGGGCAGTAGGGGCGATTGGGCCAACAGCTAGTAGTGTTGTGCAGACAGGCTCACTAGGTGAAGTGCTGTTAATCTCGAGGCATGTGCGTGTAGGTACGGTGGTCTGGTCCCTCCCACGCTTTCTTCCTCTAAACGTCATTTGTACACTGTTCAAGAATGAGCAAGATTACATGTTAGACTGTGGTTAAACACCAAAAATACATGAATATAAATTATATGAATACTTTAAATATGTAGTGTGTCACTTATTCGTTCAGACGAGTTATTACTCGTCCAAACAAGAAGGGGTCGTCTTCCTCACCTCGTTCGGACAAGGGTTGTTCCCGTTTGAACGAAAAAGCTTACCGAAAGACATGACTGAGTTAATCTCCATTTTCTATAAAACTAACATCTATTCGGATCAAATCAATCTTAGTTCACTTCTACAAATTCGAATAGATGTATTATTGAAAAAAAAACAAAAACTACAAAAGATGGGTTGAATTTGATTTGAAATTTGACCCCTATGGAAATGGGTGTTGACAACCTATTTTTAGCTAATAGAGGGTGTTAGAATACACATATCTTTAATATTTCGATGGAAAAATGGAATGTGACTTGTTCTTAGGCGATTGATGACGATTTGAGAGTGATTTTGAGATTTTCTCGTTAGATGCACAAATGAGGCGGTTAGGAGGTCCTGTAAATTATATACTCTGATACTCATTCGGACGAGCAAGTGCGCGTCTGAATGAGTTTTGTAACTGTTTGGCTCATTCAGACATTTTAACTAGCGTTTGAACGAGATGTCAGATGTTTGATTTGCATTGATGCTCGTGTTTGTTTTGTGTCAAGACATGTAAATAACAAAATTAATTATATTTAAAGTATCACAATATTACTACGAATTTATAAAGCTAACTGTAGGGTTAAAAAACACACACACATCTTTGGGTGTGTGTGTGTTTGTTATTCATAATTTTGTGTGCGTGTCTCATTCATAATTGTGACAACCAATTACCATCGAGAAAATTGTTCTCCTTAATGGGGATATGAGATTTTCTTATAATTTAATTACCATCAACTAATTAATGTATATTTTTATTCAAAATACCGTGCAATTAATTTGACCTAATTTAATAATTAAATTGTAGTGTGTTAGATAATTTCTCGAGAAAACTTATCATGTAACATATTGCCACATCTAGTGCTATTATGTATTATAATTATATAGCATCTTATTTAATACTATTATTAATTTCTTATTCTTAAATTAATTAGACTATACTTAATATTTTTGGTTTTTATATGCTCCGTTTTGAAGCGTCCGAATGACTAGGTTGACTGTCCGGATGGATGAGGTAACTGTCCGAACGCCTATTGTAGAGTTTGGGGTTTGAGCTTTCGAGTATCAGTTCGGGTGATTATGATGACACTAAAAGTTAGTATTGATGACACTAAAAGTTATTATATGACACTAATAGTATTAGAAAGTACTTAGTGCAAAAAAATATTAATATATTTCATATAATATACTTACATATTGTACATATTATTAATATGATAGTTGTTGCCCAGATGACTAACACAAGAGGGGGGTGAATTTGATTATATTAAAAAAATCAATATTTATAAACTAAATACAAAATATAAAATATAAACAAAATACAAAACAGCAGGAAATATAAAAAGTAAGGACAAAACGAAGCAAACTCAGTCTTTTAATGAGCAGGAAATTCCTTGTGGGAAAACAAAACGACAATTTGAAATTTTCACTTTTGGATGGGTAAATCCATGTCCGAATGCAACTTCAAATATTTAAACACCAAACTTTTTAGCACATTTTCACGCGAATTCACTATTATGAGAACAGTCAAGGATTGTAGGAGGATTCTTGGGTGTGGAAGGAAAATAATTTTTGAGAGGGAATAGGTAAATTTTACTGTCAACATTTTTTTTGGTGTATTTCAAGTTTAGCTATTATTTTCTATCATTAAAAATGGTTTGAGATTTTCAAATCTTGTCATTTTTTATTGTAGATAGTCTTGATGAATTGGATTTCGAGTTGAAAATACAAAATTGAGGTTAGTTTTCTAATTGTTAGAATTTAGAGATTATAGATTTTACCATATTTGTGGGTGATTTTATATAGAATTTAGATATTTCTTTATTTGTGGGTTTTGTTATATGACCCATTTCGAGCATGATTTATTTATTTGGGCATTTGTTGCTTACTTGCTTGGTCTTGAGGATTTGTTCTGGTATTAAATCTGCATGAATCTCATTTGAATAGAACTATTCACGTCCAATTGAGGGTTGGCTTTCTTTTGAGTACCGTTCGAATGTTAAAATGTTTGTTCGAACAGGACTCATACAGACTTAGTACTAATATACCATTGTTAATAATATATATTGATATTGCAAATATTGTTTCTTATTACTAATGTTGTAGATTATTGTACTATTATAGTTGGATGTTAGACTTAGTTTAATGTTACATTGAACTTTAGACCCATTCAAGAGTTGTGGTCAAGTATTCTCTTAAATAATGATTGGGTATAACTCTTATATTATTCAAAGTGGACACTTTGAGTTTCTATCATCTATATGACATATATATTCAATCAGAGCTCTTATGTTAGTTTATAAAATTTTGGTACATCTCCTTAGATTTTCTGGGTATGCAATATCACAACTAACATACTTGGAGAGTTGTAGGAAAATATTGTCGAAATTTTGACTAACATTAGAATTTTAGACAAAGTATATATGCGATATAGATAATAGTCTCTTGAATGAGATATGACCAACTACCTTATCAAAATAGTGCTATGAGAATATCAATTAGAATGATCTTAATGATGTTTATGAAATGAACTAGGTTTTGATAATAGATAGTGGACAAGTAATGGAAAATACAATGGATAAAAGTTGGAAGCTATTGAGAGATAAATTTAGACGAAACTATAAAGAGTATGCACAAGGGGTGAAATTTTTCATAAAGTTTGCAAAAGATGCTGATAGTTGAGGTTTTATAAGATGTCCGTGCAAGAAGTGAAAAAACTTGAGTTATATAAACATGGTAGTAGTAGAGTCTTATTTGTTTGTTAATGAGATAGATCTTAAGTAGTTGCCTTAAATTGTACATGGATAACCATGTCCTACAGGAGTTAGATTTGGGAGTCATTTCAATCGAATGGAGGAAACTTGTGTCGAGATTGACATGGACGATACATATATGGCCGTTTTTTATTATAGTAATGATAATGGAGATGATATGACTGAAATGTTAGGAGATATTGGCACATGCATGTTTGGAGTTTAAAATAAAAAATGAATGTCTTCACAATCTTTTGAGAAAAACGAGAACTTTTTAAGATTGTGGGAGGATACACAACGACAATTGTATGAGAGGTATACCCATCATAGCAAGTTGTCATTTACAGTAAAGTTGCTACATATCAAATCAGTATGCTAGATTTCTGCAAAGGCCATTGAAATGCTACTAGAGTTATTTAAAGAGGTTCTCCCATAATATAATGTGGTGTCTAGTAACTTTTACGTGGCAAAAAAATTAAAGCAGGGATTGAGATTTGATTGTAATATTATCAACGCTTGTAAAAATAACTATGTATTCTTTTGGGAGCAAGATGTAGCATTTGATTCATATCTAGTGTGTCATGAGTCAAGATGGATATTAGATAAGCATAATGTATCAAATAAAGTGTTAAGACATTTTTCATTGATCCCTCTATTTCAACGGTTGTTTACTTCCCAAGTGACTGTGATAATATGACTTGGCATAATGTAAGAGTTCGAAATGATCAATTTATCTTGCATCCTGCATATTTCTTATAATGAAAGAAGTTTGATGGAGGGTATCCATAGTTTGTTGAAAAGTCTCAAAACGTGTTCCTCAGGTTAGCAATTGATGACTTTAATCAATTTGATAATATGAGCACTTCTCATAGTATTTGACTTGTAATATTAATACCTTATAATCTGCCACATTGGAAGTGTATGAAGGATCCTTGTTTTATGATAGCTCTATTGATCCAGGGTTGAGGTCACCAGGAAATGACATAGACTTATATCTGCAACCACTGATAGTAGAATTGAAAGAGTTATGAAAACAGGGTGTGATTACGTCTGATGCAGCCTTGTTGGTGGAATTGAAGATGTATCCTACAGTCTTATGGATAATAAATAATTTTCCAGCATACGAGAATTTGTCCAGGGGGAGTACAAAACGTAAAATGACTTGTCCTATTTATAACAAATATACACAATCACAATGGTTAACAAATAGACAAAAATTATGTTTCATGGAACATCATCGAGATTTACCTAATAACCATAGATGACGTTCGAACAGAACAATGTTTGAAGGAAAGACCGAGCAAAGGTTATCACCGCCAACACTGTCTGAAGAGATATTCTTGCACAACTACTTAAGGTTCCAGAAAATAAATTTAGGAAGGACGCATGAGCGCGAAAGAGGAAGTGAGCTGCAGTGGGATTCAATTGGATGAAAAAAAAGTATTTTTTTTAAGTTGTTATATTAGTTTACGTTGACACTCCGCCATAATCTAAAAGTCATATACATTGAAAAAACTATATATGAAAATATTTTGTGTACTCTAGTGTCAATAGAAGGAAAGACAAAAGATATAGTTAAGTCTAGTAAAGATTTAAAAAAGTTGGGAATAAGACCAGAGTTGCATTTACAAGACAATGGGTCTCGAGCCACCATGCCCTTCGGACGATATACAATATCAAGCGATGAGAGAAAGAAATTATGTGACTGGTTCTTGACAATCAAATTACCTAGTGGGTATATTTCGAACATGTCAAGAAGTGTGCGAATACATGACTGGAAGATAACTGGTCTTCAAAGCCACGACTCTCATGTATTTCTATAGTATTTGTTGGCAGCTGGTGTGCGTGAAAAGCTTACTCGAGATATTCGTACAGCTCTCACGGAGTTAGGAGCCTTTTTCAAGAGCATTTGTAATAGGACGTTACAAGTTGAGACATTGTTAAAAATAGAAGCTGACATTGCAGTGATATTATGCAAATTAGAGGGTTTGTACCCGCCTTCCTTTTTTGATATAATGATTCATTTGACTATTTACTTACCTCGTGAGCTTTTAGTTGTTGACCTTGGTCAATATAAATGGATGTATCCTATTGAACAATTTTTAAGAAAATTTAATCGAATTGTGAGAAATAAGGCTCATTCAGAAAGTTCGATTGCAGAGTCATACATTGAAAACGAATGACACTTTTTGTTCAATATATTTTCGTGGGGTTGACACTAAATTTACGAGACCGGATCGAAATTATAAAGTTGAACAAATGGGTGTCTCATCACCATTCTTTATATTTTTCCAAATTGTATGTCCACTGGGCGCACAAGGAGATTATGACTTGTGTGTACAAGATTTTGATAGGGATCGATGGTAAGTCCTGAGTAACTAAATATAAATTGAGCACTACTTGAGATTAGTAATGAATTTATGTATCAATCAAGTTTTTCATACACAAATCATATGAATATAGTATTTTTGTAGAAATTAATATTTCATATGAAAACTCGCAGCGAACATTTACAACTACTTAGTTCTGGTGGTGTAGCTGACATAAAAAAGAAGCATGAAGAGGAATTTGTATTATGGTTTGAACATACGATATTATTAAAAAATTAACGGATTTTTTTACATATTTAATATTATACTAAATATATTTATTGATGTATCAAAATATGCTAAAAATTTCGATGAGATCTCACCAGAACTTTATGCATTGGCATATTATTCGGGCAAGAGAGCCATCCAATACTCGAGATTTTGGTGTGTGGATATAAATTTCATATACGTGACAGAGAACGATATAGAAAAACTCGAAATTGTAGGCTTGGAGTCGAAGGGAGCCATGAGGATGATAATATTTTCTATAGAGTTGTAGAAGATATTATATGGTTAAAGTATGTGGGGCATTATATTACTTGGTTATTTTGATGTATTTGGTGGGATGTTTCAAATCTTAGAATGGGAGTGCGTAAAAAATTCTAATTTTATTTATGTGAATACATCCTAGCATGGTACAAGGATGATCATTTCATTCTCACTTTTCAAGTGAATTAAGTTTTTTATTTAGATGATTCGGAATACAGGAACCCACGGCGAGTGGTGGAGAAATTTGCACAAAAAAATGTATATGACTACATTATAGAGGCAAACGAACCACATGAAGAATTTGATGGTTCGAAAAATGAAAAAGCATATCAAGAAAAACGAACCAGGATTCAATCTATTTGTTGACCTAAGTCAATATGATATGGTCCCACTGCGTAGGGAAGACATTGCACAAAAAATGATTGGGGATGTGTTGCCCAGATGACTAACACAAGAAGGGGGGTGAATTGAGTTGTATTTAAAAAAATAATAATTATAAATCAAATATATAATATAAAATATAAACAAAATATGAAATAACAATAAATATAAAGAGTAAGGGTAAGAGAGAAGCAAACTCAGTATGTTAACGAGGTTCGGCCCCACTGCCTACGTCCTCGCCTCAAGCTACCCCTTGAGAATCCCCAAACCCACTATTTAATCTCCTTTAGGTAGAGATAGAAACCTATTACACCTTTGAGCAGCACCGCTCCAAAGAATTCGTGTAGAACACCCTCTACACTTCTAATCACCTCACACTTGGTGATTTAACTATTTCCCGTGTAGAACACCTTCTACACACACAAGGGTTATACACACCCTTTTACTGATACAAGAATTGATAGTGGGTAGGCTATCAGAAAACACTTCTCAATGAGTGAAATAAAAATAATACAGCGCAAACTATATCTCTCAAAATAAACAAGGGTTAAAGCTCAATGCTTAGAGAAGAGAGAATGAAAACTTTGAATGAATGTTGTATGCTCTTGGTGTTGTAAATGTGAAGCTCTCAAATGATCTATTTATAGGCATATGAGACTTCATATTCAAATTTAAAAAGATTCACATGTCAAATACATCATCATTCACTTTTCAAAAATTTCAAATCTAATTTTTTACTTTTTGCATATGACAAAAGGAGCACACATTACTTTTCAAAATTTTCAAACAAAGATATCTACCTTTTGCATAAGTCAAAAAAAGCATCCATCACTTTTGAAAATATTCAAATAAAACATGCACATATGTGAAAGATGACAATCAATCATTTTAATATTTTCAAAGTTCAAACCTTTAATCATGTCATGCACATGTGAAAGATGACAATCAATCATCTTTCAAAATTTTCAAATTTAATTTTCAAAATATTTATGCACATGTGGAAAATATATTTTAATGCTTTATGATAAAATATTAATTTTGAGTCTTAATCCTAATTTCAAATTTTTAAGAGATTCACAAAATTACTCTATGATTTTAATGTGAACTTGTTCTCTTCTTGCTCATGCTTGCTTCCTTGATATGCTTGATTCTATTGTGTGGACAACTTGAACTTGAGACTCCTTTATTCTTTGAATTCATTTATTATCATCAAAATCCATGTGTAGATTTATACGAAACTTGAAACCTTGAGTTCAATAGGAAGGAATGTCAGAAGAATATGAATCTACTAACGTGTCTAGTGAGGAAGAAGGTGAGTGGTCCAACAAAATTGATAATGAATAAATCAAAATATCTGTGTAAATATAAATCTTATAAATATCCATAACATTTAGATTTAATATATTTAATTCATTACAATTTCAAATAGATATGCCTCCTAAATGCAAAGAAGTAAATGCGCCATCCCCACCCCCACCCATTGTCGACTCCCCTACACGTGATTCACTGCTCAACAATAGTGGAACAACATCACCAGACTCAGCGCCAGGTATTTCATCAAATTATGGTATTTAACACATGAATTAATATATATGTACCAAATTATATACATCTATTTCAATTGTTGTACGTGTAGTTGTATGCCAACGCTGAGGGCAAGGCATTACAAGGGGTGTCAGGATAGAAAAAGTCAGAAAAATAGATAAAATTAAAGTTGATATATTAGAGAGTCACACCGGTGGACACAATGTTTCACAAGCATGACTTTCTATTTATATTGGTGCTCTCCTTAGCACGTATGCTCCGATGTCAGCAACATAATAGATTAACGATCCTGAAGATGTGACAGATCACATAAAAAATCGTTATATGGTAATGAGTTACATCCCAAAAAACTAAGTATAAATCAAATTTAAAACTAATTGTATTTATACTAATTAGTTATAATTTTCTTTAATGATGAGTTTGATCTCGACTTTAGTTGGCAAGAGTATCAAAAAGTAGATGATGAGCTGATGTCGGGTGCATTCTGGAGATACAAAAGTTAGAGCCATGAACACTACGCCAGTTCAAGACTGTGGCAGAAGCGCACCAAAATCCATTCCAATCAATATCACTTGTCAAGTGGGAGAATGTTTGTGATTTGTTTGAAAATCCTGCTTACAAGGTAATATTGTATTTATCTTTTTTTAATAGAAAATGGTAGATTAATTAGAACTTGAAACTTATAATATATATATATATATTTAGCAATGGAGTGCTGTGAACAAAACAAATAGATCAAATTTAAAGATATACCATCGTACAATTTCTCGATCTTTTTATCGTTTGCACAAAAAAAATGGTCAATGTTATTAGTTCTAGTCTCATATTAAAATATGCACTTATCTCATTCAAGTTCTAATATAGTTTTTATTTTGCAGCAAACGAAAAGTTCTGGTGATTTTGATCTAATCTAGTTATATGCTAAAGCACATAAAGATCGTGATGGTGTTTGGACTAATCTGGATACTGAGGCAAATTATGAAAGTTTAAGTATATTAAATTAAGTGTAATATAATATTCTTATTATTTATACTAATTTTATTTTTTTTTTAAGAAAATATAAAATCTCTAAAGGAAGTTACTGCAGATCCATTCAAAAATCATCTGTCAATGATACTCAGATCCTATATGAAGTTCTTGGATCACGTTATAGATATTTGAGGGGCTTAGGGCGTTATCTGAAGTCATTCTCAATTTCATCAACTTTTTCTAAGACCATATCCAATAAAGACAAGATTAAGGAGTTAGAGACAGTACAACTTGAGATGAAACGATTGAAGTTCAAGGAACAAGAGTTGCTAATCAAATTAGATATAATAACAGAGTTAGAGACAATAATAGAATAGAGTTTGGAGTCGAGGTCCCTAACAATGCTTGAAAAATGGATAATGATGTTCTAAAACTCTATGCCACCATCACGATCTTAAAATTTATTTTTTTATTAATTGTACTTTTATTACTCTATTCAACAATAATATTTGAACAAATTTGATGTATAAATTATATTCTTATTCTAATAGTAATGCATTTTTTAATAAAATATGAATATGTGTAGCAATACCCTTCGAACAATATTTTTACTATTTGAACACTATTTTTACTATTCAAACGGCACATTATGATTTAAAAGTTCATTTGAAAGAAAAATATTCTGTTCGGACACTAGCAAATTCGTTCGAATGAGTACAATTCCAATAAATTTATTTGTTTGAACAGAGAAGTTTTATTTGGACGTTGACCTCGTTCGATTCAAATATTTTCTCGTTCGAACGGCGCCTTGTGTCGGTTCAAACAGATGAAATTTTCATTCGAATGAGTTTCTGAGACGAATTTTTTTTTTTACTCAAATAAAAAATCTATCCGAATGGATATAAATGGGTAATTGAGATTTCATTTCTAAAAATCATTTTTAGAGATGAAATTCAATTTTTGTCTCGAAAAACCTTTTGAGATAGCCTTTTTTAGACAAATTTGGAATGTTTTTTTTTTTTTAATCTTTAAAGACATTTTGGGACGAAAAATAAACTTTTTAAAACAAAATCATTTGTCTCAAAAATTCCATTCTCTTGTAGGTCTATATTTGAAGGTTGAATTGTCTTAAACAGTGATCGTATCATCAATCATGTTAGTCTGCGTCATGTTTAATAAAATAAGTATGCATGTAATACATCATTATTATTGTTAAATTATATGCAGACCGATTCATAAATATTGGAATGAAGTTTTTTCTGAGACACACTTATCCAAAAACCCAAAAAACAAGGTTTTTTTCTAAGACACTCTTTAAATATCCAATTAACAAGTCATAGACTCAAACTAGAATTTTTTCGCCTCATTTGAACAACCCATTTTATAAAGTAAAATGTGCAATTTTCTTGAAGGCTGCATCACAATGTTTTCTGTTTGTCCTTTTATCCTTTGTTTCTTTGTCAAAGGGTGATTGTAGTCCCCACGGGAATTAAACAAGCTGTGATCCTTCGCAAGCTTCTTTTGCAAATTAAAGGGAAATTTAAGCTAGACACAAAGACACTTGAAGTCTTCCATTAATTATTACTACTCTACAGAGAACACACATAATTCATATGTATAATTGCATAACTATGGGCGCATGGAGGTTTCTTTCAAATTGTTTCCTTCAAGTACAAGTGCAAGAAAAGGAAAAGGGAAAAGTAAAAATTTAAAATCCTCATGGCCATATGTTCTGTTGGAAGACAGACAGTTTCTTTGTCTTTTGTTTAAGTTCCTAAAACTTCTCTATGAATTAAATTACTATAAATATATATTTGAAATATAGGAGACTTAGCTTGTAGTCTTTGTAGATCATATACCAAAACCATGTGCTTTTAGTGTATTGAAACTTTGATTTCCTTGATTTCTTTGACCACTTAGTTACACCCCGAGCAGTACTTTAGGCTACACAATTTCTTGAAAGTAGAGACATTATTAAAAAAGATTTTGCATCAAATAGTACATAATGATTGAATAAAGTATTTTGCTTGGCTTTTGTTTTCCAAGAGATATGGATTTTGTATAGAAATCATTTTCGTAGATAGATGGGTATTGCTTTTGTTCTTTTAACTTGGCTCAATATATTTCTCTCAACATTTGACTGGCTGAAAGTAATTCGTCATTTGATCTTGGATGTATCGGGTTGCTGGAGGATGCTGGAATGTCCCTTGTGCTGGTCAGCGTCCCTTGTGTTGCTTCCCCTAGTTCCAGATTCAAGATGTGGAGTATAATTAGTAGCATTGTATTCGTTAATTAGTTGTGATGTATTATTATTTATTTTTTGTTTTGTAAATTTATGTTATGCATTGTGTAACAACAATATTATCGATTTTGTTTTTTTATTTATTTATTTTGCTCTTTAATTTATTTTTTAAAAAACTTTTAAAAAATGTTTAAATTGCTTTTTTTTTTTAAATATGGGCAATTTAAAACTGATATCAGATTTTTCTTTTTTTTTTTAAAGCGCTATAATTGTTTTTTAAAGTTTTAAAGTCTTTTTAAAAAACAATATTAAAAACCCGGATATCCGAGTTATTTGGGTTTTAAATAAAAAATACAAAAAATTCAAATATTTGGATTGTAATCGGTTATCCACTTGGATTGAATCAGAATTACTCCAAGTGAATAATAATCTGGTTTTTAAAATTTAGATTCAGTTGCACACCCTTACATCATTTGCTAGACTTGTAGTCAAATACTTTTGCAGGATAAAGACCTTAATTTGAATATTGTTTGTCCATAAACCCAAAATCACTATAATATATCTCATTCACTCTTCATTTTTAGATAAAAAAAGAAAAGAAAAAAGAAAAAGAAATGATGATTCAACTTTGAAAAAATAGAGATACACAAGCACGAGTGAAAGAAAATAATTCTAGAGAGCAAAGAGAACAGTCAAATGGATTGGAGAAATTATGGGGAAAGAATAATAAAAAGAAAAGTTTAAGAAAAACTAGTAGCAGTGATTGATGCTCGGAGAAGTGAGATTCTGCGACACCAAACATACATTTAGAGTTCATACATATCTAAATAATACATAGACAAAAAACATACGTCTCCATACTTCAAAAGAGTTCATAGAAATGAAAAGAGATAGGTGTATGTAAAGAGAATTGGTCCCGAGCGAGAGTTACAAAGAGATATTGATAGAGCCTAAAAGTTTGAAAGAGAAATTCATTGACGTTGGCGAGAAGATGGCGGCACTGGCAACACTCGAAAACCCTTGTGAAGAATGTTAAATCCAGAGATGGGAAAGTAAGGCTTACTTGGGGCAAGAACATATAACACGTGAATATGATTATGACAATACCAGAATTACGAAAGTGACTTATTTGGGGCCAGAACATTTGCCGAACAAAAATCGTCGATAATACTAAATAATTATGGCGATTTTCCATAACAAGACATTTAACACAAAATCGAGAATAGCTTTTTTCTGGCGATAATTGCTTCGACGAAAATAAAAGTAACCTCAAATACTACTTTTTTTTATTTTTATAAGAGGCATCACTTTCATTAAGAAAGGAGATTACAGGCATTTGTTAATTAATTGGATAGCTTGAGAACAAATGCTACTTTTTCTTATGGTGCTAACATGATTATAATTTTTCAAAATTGATTCCCTAATTCCAGGGGAATTATATTTATTGTCAATCGGGGCATTTAAAGACATAACTAATTGGTCCAAGATTAATGATTAGAATCATAGGGTATTATATTTCGTTTCAACTCTTTTGATAGGAATATCATTAAACTTGGGACTACACATGATATGGTATTCATGTGAAGTAGTACGGCATGGAAACAAGGGTACACATAAATTGGTATTTTGTTGTTTGGTGGGTGTTTTGGGGGGGGGGGGGGGGGTGTTGAGGAAATGAATCTAGATAGATGGGACCAGTACTTTTCTGGTTACCATAGTACGTGTTCTTTTGCCGTTCTATTCCCGTCATGAAAATCCTCGTACTAAAATGGGCCACTTCCTCTTATTTTCATATAATTTTCTCTATATAATATGTGATTTGGATTCAATCACTTGAAATATGAAGTGGTGAAAATCTCTCTTACTCTCTCTTTTGGATCTCAATTTCTAATTTTAGTTTGTAACGAAAACTGAATTGCTCATAAAAAAATCCACACATTTTATAATCTGTTTTGCAGACAACCCATGAAATCTTCACTGACAGCCACATTAATTCAATCGCAACCAGCTAATTCCCAGCTTTTTTGGCACAACTGGTAGGCACAACTTAAAATAATTACCTCAAGTTAATTGACTGTAGAAGTGGTTGATCAAGTGGCATGCATGCAGACTGTGATATGAACTTTTGATGTGAGTGAGAAATTTGATCAGAGAGAGAGAGAGAGAGAGAGA
The DNA here is from genome assembly GCA_036898215.1 of Platycarya strobilacea. Classification (NCBI taxonomy): domain Eukaryota; kingdom Viridiplantae; phylum Streptophyta; class Magnoliopsida; order Fagales; family Juglandaceae; genus Platycarya; species Platycarya strobilacea. The sequence goes on from CM072555.1 coordinate 44,550,424, forward strand.
GAGAGAGAGAGAGAATGAGTGAGAAATTTGTGCTACTCTCTATGGGCTGTGATGATTCCATATGACAGATCAATTCTTTGGCTGTTGATCGGTTGCTGAATCATGGTCACTTAATTACCAAAGTAGGAGAGATGAGAGTAGCATCAAATTAATAAGAGGTTATTCAAGAACTCGCTTGCCCTTGTCTTTCAGCATAGGATGATCAACGAGTTCTCTCAATTGTTTGGGGTAAGAATCCTCATGATCAGAGTGTCCATTTTGCTTTCTACCTTGAGTCGTTTCCAGACTAGTATCAGACAACTTCTTCATGCAGTGCCGTATCATCTGCTCAAACTTTTCCTCATCATGCTCGTATACAAAACGAAGGCCACACTCCTCCACTGTCAAACGTGGGCAGTCATTTTGAAATGAAGCCCCAATATGATTGCATTGACTAGACCAATCTAGAAGCGACCCACGTGGTATATAAGACAGCCAAATAAATCCACCCAGGTGTAACAACGTGATATCTTCTTCATTTAGACAATAGACATGAAGATCAGCCGGAGCAGGTTGCACAGTACGAGGAATATCGGTCTCCAAGTGACAGATAAGGCAGAAAGAAGTGTCAAGGAATGTCGGAGTACGTTGGTCGTGGGCTGCAAAAGAAGCACATAGAACGAGTCCAATCCACTCGGTATTATTAGGAGAACCTCCTCGAGATATCTTGTCTTCCACAAATGGCCCATTATTGTGATGGCTGAACCACTCCCAATTAATTTCGCTTCGAGGAAAACAAAAGTTGTGTACAACGCCTCGATCAAAAACCTGTAAAATAGAAATATGCATAGAGTAGTGATGAACTGTGTGTAAGAGAGAGAGAGCGGAGCTTGATTATAAAATTTTAATTGAGCGGATTGGATATTAATTACGTACCAAGGGACCACACTTTGGAAGTATGTTCTCAGGGTACTGCTGGTCCTGAAAACTTCCACTGCTTTCTCCCAGCTCATTAATGGGTCTTCTAAATGGGTCCTCATAAGCGCCGCCAGCTTCATTATTTTGCTTATCATTGCTGGCGTCATTTTCATGTAGATGACGTACGAGATCTCTATTATTGTAAAAACCTAAAGCAACGCACTCTTTGATTATATGCTCAAACTGTTGCACATCTTGATTGTAAAAGAGACTAAGCCCACAACTTTGCACCGTCAACTCTGGCCAATCGCTTCGAAATAAAGCCTCCATCCCACTACAGAGACTCAAACCATTTGGCAGTGACTCTCGTGGAATGTAGCATATCCAAACGGATCCACTTACGTATAACAGCATTAATTTTTCTTTCGAAGTTATATCTGTCTCGAAAGAGAGAAAGAATTTCAAGTCTACTGTATTGGGCTTCAACTGGGACAAGAGGTTGTGGGGAACTGGATTGGGCTTCAACAAGAACTTGAGGTTTTGGGGAACATCAGAATCCAGATTACCATAACTGGAAGTCTGATGCTCGTTAAATGAAAACGAAACGCATAGAACAATTCCTCTCCAATTATTATCACTATATAAATCTAAAGGAAACTGGATAGCCACTGAAGATCCCCTACTTTGATTGCAGAACCACTTCGGAATATCAAGTTGAGGCAACATAATACGAAAGTCCGAATACGGATCAAATCCCTGTAAAATAGCATATGAGTTTTTAGTGCGTGTTGAGAGAGAGAGAGAGAGAGAGAGAGTGACCTCGTGGTTTTGATCTTTATCATGCGGTGCAGTTGAGTCACTTTTGCTGCCTTGGTCATCGGCCCTTATGCTAGTACTGGAACCTGAATGATCAATCGAGCCCAGGTTGTCTTCTCGTGTACAATCATGTTGTGCAACATCTCTACGAAATATATCCCAATTATCCAAAAACGAGACAGCACAATGGAACATTATTTGCCAAATGTGTTCCCCATCTTGTGGGTTTTGTACTAGACGAAGTCCACAGCTCTGCACAGTAACTCCTTGGCAATCGCTTACAATTGAAGCCTCTATGCGACTACACCGATTTATCCCATTTGGAAGGCACCGGTGTGGTATATATGATACCCAGATGAATCCGCCAAGACTTGATGACCACTTGAATTCTTCTCTCGTGGTGCAATATACGTGCAGAGAGTTCAGACTAATTATCTCTGTTTCAAAATGGCAAATTAGGTAGTGAGGAATTTCAGCTTCCTGATTGTCAAGAACTTCAGTGGTATAATCTTGGACTGAAAATAAACCATATAGAGCAATTCCTGTCCAATTCAAATCCTTGTCAAATAGCTCTATTGTCGTTGTAGGACCAGAATTGCTAGAGCTGAAAAACTCTAGAATTTCACTCGGAGGGAAACTTGGAGGGAAACAGTTATCATACTTGTATATATCAAAACTTTCGAAGTCCTGTGAGAAATAATGTAATGGCCGATTAGATATATAGCGAACTAGAGTGACAGAAAGATAGATGGATAGATAGATGGATCAGAGGCAGACCTTAGAGCGCTTTCTTATAAAGTTGATACATTTTTGTGCCAATCTCTCATCAGAGCTCCCAGTTCCAGTGTTTGGTCCCTCGTCAGCTGTAACAAATTGATGGGAATTGTTGGGAGAAGCAGTGGAGCATGACTGAGTTATCATTCGCACTAACTCTGCAACATTATTCTGGTGTACAAGACAGCACCCACACTTGGGCACCTTCAAGTGTTGGCAATTGGTCGTAAATATGATGCTGAGGGTGAGATTGCATTTTTTCTGCTCGCCCAGAATCAAACCACGCGGTATGTAAACTACCCAAATGAATTTGCGTTGATTTAGCACAATATATTTGTTGATTTCAGTCTCAGTGATGGTCTGGGGAACTACTATTGACCAATTAATATCTCTTCCAACAAAACAAGTCATCTCATAAGAAATTTTTGTACTCGCATCGTCGTGTATGAGATTAGGATGCTTTAGGATCTCGAAAGCAGCACATAGAGCAATTCCTTTACAGTTAGATTTCTCACAAAAATCTGAAGGGAGTTGGATCATCATTGAGGAACCATTTTGACTCGAAAACCACTCCGGCACTTCATCTTCCAGAAAGCAATTACTATAAGTTTGGCCTTCATTATCAAAGAAATCCTGTAAAGTAGAAATAAGAATAGAGATACTTCGAGACCTGGAACTCTTGTATATGCAAAATAAATAGGTAAGTTTTGTTTTTGCAAATTAATGTCTACCTGGGTAACATTAAGCGTTGAATCTCTTGAAGCACCCCGGGCGGAAACTTGAGTACTTGAGTATGTCGCAGGCGAACTTCTATTCTGTCGTGGTATTGGTTTAATACCTGACCGATGCTTTTGATCATGTTGGGATTGAATCCTCCTCCTACACGCATCCAAGTAAATAAGCCAACTTATCAGCCTGGAATTAGTTGTAGTGATGCTGTATTTATTCAGATTTGATTACCAAAAAAAAAAAAAAAAGCTAAAGTTTTACCTTTGCAACGAGGAAGATTGGCCGTAAAAATCACTGGGCATTTCAACTTCTAATGGCTTACTAGATTCAACGTCATCATGATAAACATAGCTTTGCAAAACCTCCACTTGATCAAGAAGACGTTGGTGATAACCTTGATGGTGGACATCCGGACTCTTTAACATGTGATCAACTATTGTTTCAATTAATCCGTACAAGTCTCGCTCATATATTATGCGGATTCCACAATGTTGAACCTCCATTTCTGAACCGTCGTAGCATCCAAATTTAGCCTTGATATCCTTTTGTTGATTTAGCTTATGGTTGAAAAACTCACGTGGTATGTGAAATAACACAAGGCGATGTGATTCAACAAACTTATCTTCAGTGACCGGAAAGATCACTAGAGGTTGAAGACAATCATCATTGGTCTCCAAATAACAAAAGAAGTTGAAAGAAAATCTTGAGCAAGGATTGTCTCCAGAAACAGTTGGAGGCTTCTGGAGAGGAAAACAAGCATATAGAGCAAATCCAATCCAACTCTCATCGTCATACAAATTTGAAGGCAGATGGGTCCCTGCTTGTGGGCTCCTAAAGCCATGAGTGCGGAACCATGGCAACAATTGTGATGCACTAAGTGGAAAAATATATTTGTATATTTTTTTTCTTGCATATCTAACCTGCAAAGAATAGATATATAGTTAGAGAGAGAGAGAGAGAGAGAGAGAGAGAGAAAGAGGAGAGAGGAGAGAGAGAGAGAGAGAGAGAGAGACCTCAAAGCATTTTGTAAGCAACTTCTCAAGATCTTCTTTCAGCTGAATGATTGAGTCAAATTTAGGAGTACCTTTGTCCTGATTAAATGAGACAGGGCAAGGTATGCCATTGCAATTAGAATGCTTTGAAGAGCACTCTACGTCATCAACACTTATAGGCAAATCCAAAATGTAATTCCCGATTTTGTAATAACTTGAATGGTTGACATGGTACAAACCACCCAAAGAACGCCAGCGTACGTCTTCAACAAACTCCAAAGCATCATGCTCATTCAGCAAACGCACCCCAAACTTTTTCACATTCACGCCTGGGCTGCCTGATGTAACCGAACCCTCAATGAAGCTCCATTTATCCAAGTTATTTGACCGTTCTGAAAACCACGAATATGGTATATATATCCACATTCCAATTAGCTTAGCAGAAGGGACTATGGGGACGCGAAACGCCAAAGTTTGATTTAGACTATCAGTCTCAAAATGACAAACAAATTGGTGACCATCTTCCGAATCTGAACTCGGCCTAGAATTCAAATTTTCGTGCTCCCGAACTTCATAAACGACAAACATAGCATATCCCACCCACTTACTGTTATTATCTAATTCTAGATGCAGCGGGAGTAGCGTTGCTGAGGAACCAGTGCCAGTCTGAATGGTGAACCACTCTGGAATTGTAGCTTGTAACGAAGAAGAAATGCAGAATACATTTCTGTGATTTATTTCTGCCTGCAAAAACTAAAACAAGAAGATGTTAAATTAATGCAGGTGGGTATTTGTGAGCATGAATATTGTGTGTGTGTGTACGCCACAGAAGGAGAGAAACAGTGTGACCTCAAGCTGGTTTCTTCCAACCAACAGAGGAATCTGTGCATCTGAAAGTGGAATCCGATGAATTCTTTTGTCTTCATGCTCAGCTGATGTAGAGCAACCTACAACAGTGATTGTTTCATTTGAAGTCCACACTTTAGTTTTATCAGAATATGTTTCCAACGAAACACAGCCTTGCTCCCATACATATAATACACTTGATGGAAGTCTTGGAAGTGACCGAAGCATTCTACAATCTCTCAGGTCAAGCTCTACGAGCTTGGAAAGATGACTGATGCTATCTGGTATTCTCGTAAATTCGTTCCGGCTCAAATTTAGATACTGCAGTGAGGAGGATAGGTGTCTAAGATCACTGGAGATCGCTCCATATAGATTGCAGGCACTTAGATTTAGAGATATTAGAGAGCTTAGGTGAAGAATGCTATCTGGTATGCGCGTAAGTTTGTTCCCACTGAGATTTAGAGACTGCAGTGAGGAGAAGCCTCTGAGATCACTGGGGATCGCTCCATCCAATAGATTGCAATCACTTAGATCTAGTGATATTAAAGAGTTTAGACCTGAGAATGAATCCGGTAACAATAAGCTGATAGAATCCATCCTTATTCCTCTCAGCAAGAAAGGACAACAGAAGAGCGCCAAACACTCCATAGTCAGGTTTTGCGGCCTGTTGTCACCAAAACTAGAGCAACCAGATAAAATGAGAGTTTTAAGAGATGAAGAACCAAGAATGACGCTCGGAAGAACTGACAGGAACTTACAATCTCTTAAACTCAATACAATAAGGCCGCCTAAACTGCCAAATGAGGAGGGTAGTTCTTTTATGCATATCCCGTCCAAATAAAGCTCCGACAAACGTTCCATATTTCCCACAATTTCTGGAAACTTCCGGACTCTTGAACAGCCAGAAAGATCAAGAATTTGAAGAGAATCCAAGCTAATATTGTCTGGAAGGTTTTGAAGACACGTGCAACCTTTTAGATTCAATACGACGAGCCGTTTGAGAAGTCCAATGGATGGGTGCACCCAATTCAAACTTGTGCAGCCTTGAAGATTTAGTGTCTCAAGATTTGGGGCTCCAGTAAAATCAGGGGTCTTGATCAAGTCTTTAGAGTCACTCAGGTCAATGTGCTTTAAATTGTTTGCATTCTGAGACACAGTCAATAAATAGTTTGAGAGAGAGAGAGAGAGAGAGAGAGAAGCAAATACAATAATGAAAATTCTTACCATAGTTCCCCCCCATAAGTGCCGGATATGGCTGCAATGCATACAGAGTTTAACGAGATTTACTAATTTGAAGCTAGTTGGCAAAGATTTTAAAGGATATTCATGCCAATCGATAAGGCGTAACTCATTGGAAAGATAGTTTAGGCCTTGAGGAAAGAACACATTGCTGATTTTAAGCAATCTCATTTTGTTCATGGTAGAAAAGGCTTCAGCATCCAAGTGTTCTTCCTTTTGTGGAGGTAAGTAGTTGAGAACTATGCCTTTGACTGCTGCTGTTCCCTGCAATTGCATGTTATAATTAACAAGAAGAACAATGAAATTAATTAGCTTAAGTTAGTGAAATATTTTGGAAAACTATGCCTATATCTATACACTAATAGTAATAGTAATAGTTCACCGAGCTCTGATGTCTGATCCGTACCTCAGCATTTTGCAATACCGATATCGCATCTTCCCAGAGCCACACCCTACTGCGCTTGCCAGGATCTTCTGGAAATTCACGACGAACTATATTTCGACCCATTTCTTGTAGCAAGTCATGCATCCACAGTTTTCTCCCAACGACACTTATGAGAGATGTGTCCACAAGTACATCTATATTTTTTTCGCAATCTGGAAGGTAACCTAAACCTTTTAGTACATCCTTTATACATGAATTTGTGTTCTCTCCCCTGAAAAAGCATGCAATGTCCAAAAATAATTTCTTCTCCATATCCCCCAAATTTTCAAAACCTATTTCCAGTATATCAAAAATTTTTCTCTCAGGATTGGATTTGAGTTGATCCCTTGAACTTTTCCATATATGTGTTGGTTTACCTTTCAAGGAGGAACCTAGAACTCTTAGAGCTAGAGGAAGGCCGTCTGCATAATTTACAAAATCCATGGATAGACTCAAATAATCATCTTGTTCGATATAGGATTTCCCCAAGGCTTTTCGACTAAAAAGTTGCAGTGCTTCATCAGAATCTAATCCACTTACTGTATATATAACTTGCACTTTATTACTTGTCAACAACTGTTTGTCTCTACCAGTTACAATTACTCTACTCCCTCTTCCAAACCACTCATGCTCCCCTGCTAATTCTTCTAGTTGACTTGCTTCATTCACATCGTCCAAAATAATAAGAACCTTTCTCCCACGTAGTCGACTTCGCATATTTTTTGCCACTGTATGATCATTCCATACATGTTGTATTATTTCACTCTCCATGATAAGGACGTTCGAAAGAAGTTTTCTTTGCAAATGAACTAGACCGTATCTTTTGGTTTCTTCTCTGACATTAGAAATAAAGCTATAAGCTTCAAATTTATACGAAATTCTGTCATAAATGTGTTTTGCCAAGGTGGTTTTACCCACTCCACCCAACCCAGAAATCCCTATAAACCGAACTTCATGATCTAGCTCTATGTCGACTAAATCCATCACTTTCTCTGCACGTAATTCTATTCCAACATGGTCCTTGGAATCAACATTAATCAAGAGTTGGCTATTACCTGCAATATCCCTATTTACTGTCGCAATGATCTCATCAACAACTTTTGATTCATACCTGTAAGTAACGAAGGGATCATCAGGGCAGGCAATACTTTTGATGACATGTATTTAATGTTTTCTCTGAATATCAGATAACTAATTTATATAATAAATTTATAACCTTACTATAGAAATGGGCGAATTCAGAATTCTAATTTCTAAATACGTGTGATCATATTTTTCTTTTCACTTTACACGGCCCTATTGGCCATGGAAAATAACATCCGAAACCAAAAAAGGCCAGTACTAAAAAGAGAAAAATAAAAAGACATAACAAATATCAAGTTGACTATTTCATGAGAGAGTTGACATAAGAATTAGGAGCTGTATCAAACTTCACCATGGAAAGTGGAAACTAATTAATATTATTCTTAAGAAAAAAGAAATCAAGTTGACCATTGCATTTGCACGATAGAGTTTATCATGATCTGCGTAGAAATTAGTATCCAAAATGGTAGATAAACTTGATAAATAAAAAACAGAATGATTTCCCAAAATTGTGCGAAATTATCTTTGATCTAATAGGAATAAAATGAAATGATTACCGATATATATTCATGGGCCATCCTGAGATATAGCCCACTTCTTGCAAAGCAGCTTTCCAGTTTAGCAAATCCTCATTTGTAATTCTGTGATCTTGTTCATGTTTGAGGAAGGCTTTTGCAAAACTACCTGCCTGTTTCCGCACATCAGCGGGATCCACATCGTAGAAAACAGGCAGAACTATCAACCCTGTCCTTTTCATGCATTCAACGATCTTGGCAAGTTCAATCAAGCACCACCTCGAAGAAGCGTAATTTCGTGAGAGAACGACGACCGCATACTTTGATTCTTCAATAGCTTTTAAGAGCTCCGGAGCTATGAACTTTCCCCGCTTGAGTTTTTCATCGTCCCTGAAGGCAATAATTCCTTTCTTTTTGAAACCATCGTATAGATGACCAGTAAATGTTTTGCGGCTGTCCTCACCATGGAAACTGAGGAAAACATCGTGCTTCCATATTGGAAGTGTTGAAGAAGATGAAGACGACATTGTTGAGGACTAGCTAGTTTCTTTGGTTGCTGGTGGAATCGATTCGAAACTTAAAAATATAGCTAGCTAGGTACACACTTGCACACGATTTACATACCTACATACATATGTATGTGTGTGTGTCTATATATTTATATATATTTAAAGATGTGTATGATCTCGGGATCTACTTATTATTGCCTTTTAAAATCAAAGTCAACATAATTTACCTTAAAAAAAAAAACCACGACGTATGCACGCACCGGATAAGAAAATCATAAAGCTGGCAATAGAAGTCAACAAGTCTTGTTAACCTGATAAAAAACAAAAAAAAAACAAGTCTTCTTAATTAACGCGTATATATTATGATTCATTTCATAATGTTTTTCTTATTTTTTAAACAGATATCGATATATATAATAACATCATATTAGATGGACTAGTTCTCTATGTGATTTTTTGTCGCATCAATGGAAGGAATCGATCAAGGTTGGAGTCTTAACTGTGTCGATGTTATAATCAAAAGAGATCTTCAAATTATATGTTGCTCTGCATTCGTAGTTAGGAAAAGCTGAAGCAATCTAAATTGGTTATATACATACATACATAGATACATATATATATATATATATATATTAGATAAAAATAACGTACAAAATACGTTTATCTAATTTAATTTTTAACAAAAATTAAAAGATTATTCATAATTAAATGGATTATTCATATAAGATAGTCTCATAAATAAACATAACTTATAGTTTTATCAAATTTGTTTGAAATAATTTTGATTGAAACTTTAATAAAGGATTCATTCAAAATATTATATTTTTATAATTCTAAGACGATAATCTAATATTTGTGTCATTTTGCATAGCCTCAAAAAAGACGACATTAAAATATCTATATTTTTAGTCTTTGAGTTTTTCTACATCTATATAAACTTAAATCATCCATAATTTTTTTAGTTATATGATTATTTTTAAGAAATAATATAATTTTTTTAAAAAAATAAATTATGTAGTTTATAATTTATATAAAAGAATGTTCTATTATAATTTATAATATGAAATTTTAATTTTAAATATATAAATTTATTAGATCATATATATTTCAATTAAATATCAAACATATATAATATATTTATTATATTTATTGTGTATTATTACCAATTTAATATAATTATAGTTAATTGTATATACCGTATATTTATCATCTCAAAAAATAAATAAATAATACATTCAATTTAAAATTATAAAATATTTTTTAAAGAATGAAATTATTAATCATATAATAGGAATAAATTTTCATGAATCAAATTAAACTCTCTAACATATAAATTAACATCTCTAAGTGAGGATTGCATTGTTATATTGTTATGAATGGTTTATTTATATATATATTGTTATATATTCTATACTATTATTATGTCATTCTATACTATTATTATTATTATATATTTATTTTACATAAAAAAAAGTTTTAAATAAAAAGTTTATCGTTATAGAAAATTAAAGTGGTGTAATTAAATTTAATGTCAAGAACATTATTTCGGTGATTAATAGAATTAATGAATTCTATTTAAAATAATATTTATTATTAAATACAATATTTATTTTAACAAAAAATGGATAGAAAGTCTCAACTTTAACTATAAAAATAAAATTTTTCGTTAAAACAAGATTTTTCGTTAGATAACCACTTTATATATATATACATATATATATACACATATATACATATATACATATATAGTATTAACATAAGTGTTCCAATAATTTCTCAGCCAACTACACTGCTCAAAGTTTCCATCCCGACAAAACCTGGTATTCGAACTCGGCAGCTTTTCCTCACATCACTAAGGATCAGGCAAATTTGAACTTATCCTCTGAGCAGTACACTAGTAGCGAATCCATTCGCGTTGGAGATGACACAAGACTACCCATCCATTATCACAATGACTCCTTTCTTTCTATTTCATCATCTACTTTCTTACTTCATAATTTAATTCACATTCTGTCCATCACCAAAAACTTAATTTTTGTGCTTCGCTTTTGCATCGATAATCAATGTTTCTTTGAATTTCATGCATCTCACTTTTGTGTGAAGGACTCTCTGACCAAGAAGACCCTCCTTACCGGGCCAACTCATGATGGCCTTTACGTTCTTCCAACTACCATCGTGCCTCTTCCATCTGCAAATGTCACAAAACACACCTCCCTTGAGTAGTGGCACCATCGGATGGGTCATTCATCTCTTGATATCGTTGCTCGAGTGCTGCATCAAAACCGTTTGTCTTATTGTCCCATTGAAGAAGTTTTTCAATGTTCAGCATGCTCGATGGCCAAGTCTCACCAATTGTCTTTTCCTTCAAGTCAGACTGCTTACAACAGGCATTTAGCCTTAGTCTGTGCAGATCTTTGGGGCCCAGCCCACCAAGTGTCTCGTTTGGGTTTCAAGTATAATCTGATTATTTCCAATGTAATTAAAATCTGATGCCTTTCATATATTTTCTAGTTTTCTTCCATTTGTTGAGAGACTTTTTAATACAAAATTACTTAATCTTCAAACGGATGGGGGAGGTGAATTCAAACCAATAAACTCAATGTGTCAAAAGAAATGTACGTGTCGAAAGAAAGCATCATCACATAATTGAAACTGAGCTTGTTCCTCTAGCCCATGCATCTCTTCCTTTTACCTATTGGGCTGATGCTTTTGAAACCGCTATTTTTCTAATAAAACGTCTTCCCACCAAAACACTACACAACCAATCTCCTTTCTCCTTTGTTTACAAAATTGAAATTGATCTAAAGTCTCTAAAAAATTTTGGTTGCCAATGTTGGCCTAACTTAAGGCTCTACCTATCTCACAAACTCAATTTTCGGTCCACTCCTTGTTTATTCCTTAGATACAGCCTATCCCATAAGGGGTACAAATGTCTTGATATGGCCAACAATTGGATGTATATTTCGCGTGATGTCACGTTTTATGAGAACACGTTCCCTTTTGCACTCACGAGGCCCACAAATACATCTCTTCCTACGTCACCAAACCAATACATTATTCCGTTCTTCTCTTCTTCATCTTACGGCCCATCTCAATCAATGTCACCCTCTCGGCTCGCATCATCCATTTTTGGCCCAATACCCACCATTCCCTCACAAATATCTCCTTCATCTTCATCTTTATCCTCACAGATCAACACTTCGTCAAACAGCTCATCTTCTCAACCATCGACACCCACTCAAACCCTCTCTTCCCTTGAATCTCCTCCCATTCCTGTTGTGCCTAGATCACCAGTCATTACTTGTGCAAAAACTCAATCACCTCATCCAAAAGTCTTCACTAATGGTATTGTGCCTTATCCTTCTCGACAGTGCTTCATTACCAATGTTACTGTTCCTGATGATCCCTCAAGTTATTCAGTAGCTGCTAAATTTGCTGACTGGCATGAAGTCATGGAACAAGAGTATTTTGCACTTCTTTGCAATCAAACTTGGGTCTTGGTTTCTCCTCCTCCCAATTCCAATATTCTCGACTGTTGATGGGTCTTCCGCACCAAAAATAACTCTGATGGTTCATTTCAGAGGAGAAAAGCTCGATTGGTTGCTAAAGGTTTTCACCAGCAACTCGGAATCGACTATCAAGAGACATTTAATCCAGTAGTTAAGCCGACTACAATTCGGCTAATTCTGTCAATTGCTGTCTCCAATCATTGGCACTTGCATCAACTTGACATTGAAAATGCTTTCTTACATGGTGAATTGTCTAATGAAGTTTTTATGTAGCAACCACAGGGATTTGTGAAACCAGATTATCCAACTTATGTCTGTAAACTCAACAAAACGATCTACAAACTCAAGCAAGCACCACGAGAATGGTTCGCCCGTCTCAGTACTTGGCTTACAGGGTATGGCTTATCACCATCTAAGGTCGATCCTTCATTGTTTATTCTCAAGCAAGGCAACTTGTATGTTTTCTTCTCGTTTATGTAGATGACATTGTTATCACTGGTTTCAATTCCTTTGTTATTGATGCTGTTATTCATGATATAAGTCTTATTTTTCTAGTTCGAGACTTAGGAAAACTCTCCTTTTTCTTTGGTCTTGAAATTGATTATATTGCCACTGAGTTATTATTGTCTTAAGGAAAATACATCAAACATCTTCTTACTCGGAGTAACATGCTGTATTCGAAGCCCATTTCCTCACCAATGGCTGCGTCCATCAAACTCTCCAAGTTTGATTCTCCTAAATTTGATAATCCATCTTTGTATTGAAGTCTGGTTGGAGGTCTTCAATACCTCTAATTAACTAGGCCTGATGTTTCCTACAAGTTATGTCGGTTTTTGCATACACCAAAGCTCAGTCATTGGATTGCTCTTAAACGAGTTTTACGATACCTAAAAGGTACTATTAATCATGGACTTATGTTTGCCTATTCCTCAAATCGTGTTCTTCATGCTTATTCTGATGCTGATTGGGGAGGATGTCCTGACGACAGAAGATCAACTGGTGGCTTCCTAATTTATCTTGATCAACATCTCATTAGTCGGAGTTCAAAAAAACAGAAGACTGTAGCTCGTTCATCTACTGAAGCAGAGTATAAGTCCATAGCATCCGCAGCTACCGAGCTTCTCTGGTTACAAACCTTACTCTGAGAATTACACTTACCCTTGCATCAAGCCCCTACTCTTGGTGTGATAATATTAGGGCAACCTATCTATGTGCTAATCTAGTCTATCATTCCAAGACTAAACACATGGATATTGATTACTATTTTGTCCGAACTCGTGTAGCAGCCGACACCTTAAAGATTTCTTTTTGCGACTCAAAAGACTCGATTGCTGATGTTCTAACCAAACCTATTGTTGTAGATAAATTCACTAGTTTTAAGTCTCGTCTCAAGCTTGCTGACACCCCCTTGGACTCGAGGGGGCATATTAACATAAGTATTCCTAATGAAAACAGAGTGTCATAGCAACAATAACTCAAGCAAGATACAGGTCAGCAACATATCAACAATACAGTGACAACATAATGTAAATAAGCTTACAGCTCACTCAAAAATACAATTGTAATTATTTTTCTTTATTCTCTACTGAAATGTAAATTTTTCTATGATTTATAAAAACTTATATTCGCTTGTAAGCCCATAAATGGGCCACTGTTTTTCATAATGAATACACGGAAGGATTTCCTCATTCTGGTGTCCATAGCATTCTGTTACTCTCACATATAGCATGCAATGAGGAGGCCGAATTCCAGAATCTATGATTCAGCATCACATGCAAGCAAGAATGATGAAGCATGCAATAAGGACCATATATATTTGAAAGATGTAGAGGTTTCAAGTCAACCATGGCCCATGCTACACCAAACAGCCTATAAGTGTGACTATGACCATTTCATTTGGTGTTTAGGAACTTGAAGTAATGGACCGACTATATTTCTGATCTATTAGAAAGATAAAGGATAAAATATAAAGGATTGATAGATCTATAAGAAAAGAAGAGTGTATAACAATATATAGGTTTAGAATGAGTTGGGCCATTTAAAAGACAATTAGTCCATGAATGGTACAATCATGGGCCTAGTGACCTCGAACCTCATCCTCTTTGATCTTTACTTTTACCAACCAACAGGCTGGACCTTTTTTATCCCTTCGTTGGGGAGAGAAGTGCTATTTATGTTATGAAAAAAATGGTATATTAAAGCAATAATTTTTATTAACAATAATTTTTTTTAATAACAGTTGCTTTAGTGGACACTAATGCAAATTTAAACTGCATTCAAGAAGGATTAATACATTCTAAATATTTTGAAAAGACAAAAGAAACATTATCTCAAGTTAATGAAACCAAATTAAATATAGGCTATAAATTATCTAATGCACACGTTTGAAATATGTTTTAAGTTTTTATTCCCTCATATCTCAAAAGAAATTAATCTATTAAAAGAAATATCATTAACCAAAGAAATCAATCTATTAACAAAAAATTAAATCAAGAGAAAAGAGAATCAAATAAAATTCTTAAAACAAAAACTAAAATATAAGAGAATTGAAGAACAATTGAAAGATCCATTATTAAGTCAAAAAGTAAATAATTTTAAAAATACTATGGAAAAAGAAATATATTCTAACTTGCCAAATACTTTTTGGAATAGAAAATAACATATAGTTGAACTACCATATAAAAGAATTTTTTTGAAAAAACTATTCCTAATAAAGCTAGACCGATTAAGATGAATAATGAATTATTAGAATTTTGTAAAAAGGAGATCGATGATCTATAAGAGAAAAAATTAATAAGAAAAAGTAGGTCACCATGAAGTTGTGTCACCTTTTATGTACAAAAGCAAGCAAAATTAGAAAGAGGGGTTCCTCGACTAGTTATTAACTATAAACCATTAAATAAAGTATTGGAATGGATTAGATAACCAATTCATAATAAAAAATATTTATTATCTCGTCTTTATAATATCCGGGTCTTCTCAAAATTTGATATGAAAATTGGATTTTTGACAAATCCAAATTGCTGAAAAAGATCGACACAAAACAATATTTACAATCCCATTTAAACATTATGAATAAAATGTTATGCCTTTTGAATTAAAAAAATGTACCTAGTGAGTTCTAGAATATTGTGAATGAAATATTTAATCATTTTTCTCACTTTTCAATAGTCTATATAAATGATATACTAATTTTTCTTCATCCGTAGAACAACATTGAAAATATTTTAATATTTTTATCCAAATTATTAAACAAAATGGATTAGTCGTCTCAGCACTTAAAATGAAATTATTCCAAGATAAAATTAGATTATTTGAACTTGATATATATCAATGAACTATTACTCTAATTAGTAGGGTAATAGAGTTTGCTAATAAATTTTCAAATGAGATAAAAGATAAGCAACAATTATAAAGATTTTTAAGAAGTCTCAATTATGTAGCAAATTTTTATCAGTCTTTAAGACCAATATGCAAACCATTATTTAAAAGATTAAAAAAGAATCCACCTTCATGGATAGAAAAACATACAAATATAATCAGGCAGATTAAGTCTCATGTTAAGAAATTACCATATTTTGGAATTCCTTCTCCTCATACTTTTAAAATAGTTGAGACAAATGCCTCTGATCTTGATTATGGGGTAATTATGAAACGAAAATTAACTTCACATACCAAGCAAATTATTCGTTTCCATTTAGGATGTTGGAGTCCTACACAAAAAACTATAGTACTATTAAAAAGGAAAATTTAGCTATTGTATTATGCATTTCTAATTTTTAAGATGATTTATTAAATCAAAAATTTTTATTACGAATAGATTGTAAATGAGCCAAAGAAGTTTTGACTAAAGATGTGAGAAATCTGGCTGCTAAGCAAATATTTGTCAGATGGCAAGCTATATTAAGTATTTTTTTTATTTTGATATTGAACATATTAAAGGAGATTCTAATTCTCTTCCTGATTTCCTATTTCGAAAATTCTTATAAGGAAAATCATGTCTTCTTTAAAATTTAGAGTGAAATCTAAATCTTCTTATGCTCGTTCTCCATCTCCTCTTTACCTTTCTCCATATCCTTCTGCAACACTAAAATCTTACACAATATTATGAACATTACCACTATCTATTAGGCCATCATATAATCAACTCTTACTATTAGCCTCTTCCAGATTACCAATTTATTCTAAAGCAGCCTCTCATTTTTAATCATTTTCTCCTTTTCAGATTATTAATCCTCCCATTTTATCTCAACCTTCACCATCTTTTATAATTATTAAATCTCATTGGCATCCTATTTTTTCCATAGAACCAGAAATTTAGCATTTGTCTTATGATCCTTAAAAATTACTTGATGCATTCCTCTTTCCTGATTGACATTATGTTCTTCAAAATATTAAAAAGACCCATAATTTTTTATGAATTTGTATTAGTAGACACAGATTTCAATTATTATCTCTGAAATATTTTATTCTCTCCAAAATCAACATTTTTCACTGACAGTCCCAATTATTATTTTCCACAAAATTACTATTAAGTAAGTTCTTATATTAGAACAATGGGGAAATAGTCTCTATCTAACTAGAAAATTTTTTCAGCCTTATGATCTACCTTATTACGATTATTATGATTACTAGCTAACTGGACTAAAATATTTTTAAAACAAAATAAAAATTTGCGTTATTCGTGGTTTATTCGTTTCGACAAATTATAAGAAATTAAGATCCTTCCTAGATAAATTTCGCTATGGTGGGAACATTACGGATCCGAACTTTCTATTGTTCATCTTCCTCTCCAAGAAAGTTTCAAAATCTTTTCTTTCCCAAATGATTATTCACTTTCATTAAATCACTGTCCATTATTTATTCTTTTCTTCCTAAAGACAAAATTAAGCTGGATTATAAAATGGGAATATGCCAGTAAAACACATCCTTCCTCCACCAATATTATTATTTTTATTCGAAAAGTCTCTTTTAAATTATGGGAAAAGTACAATTATGATCATATCACGAAAATGTTTTCTCAAGTTTCAAAAGCTCCAGAAGTTCTGGTACAATAGAGTAGATTTCAAGCCCAATTAGCCTCAATTTATAGCAAAAGGTTTCTTAAAAAATTAGCCGAGACAATGTCTGAAGTAGCAGATAATGACGACGAAGAAGACATTATTCAAAATAAATTATCTCCGTCAAAGTAGAACACAATATTATCAAGCCAGTATGCTTCTCTTTCCCAGACACAACAAGCTTCTTCCTCCTCTCCTTAGGCTTATCATCCGTAATTAATGGATTCTCAAGACTTATTTGATCTGAAACTTGTAGATTATGATCCTCAATTGATTATGTAATTTCTAGAAGATTATTGTTCTTAACTATTCAATATGTGATTCTATAAAGATTATTTGCTCATGATTATTCAGCGTATTTTAGAAGATTATTATTCTCAACTGTTCAATATGTGACTCAAGATTATTGCTCTTAACTGTTCAGCGTGTGACTCCTGCTTTTCAGACAAATTATTTTTAGCATTCTGACATTACTTTTCAGAAGTACTATGACATTATTATCCAATACTGTCAGCAATATCATATCTTCAAGTACCCGCAATGCATGAAGATAAGAATTAGTGGATTACACTAGATTCCACTCAAAGATAATAGTTGTCTATTATCAATCACTTTGTAAAAAAATTACTTTTATATGCTTATATAAGAAAGTTGTAATAAGGAAGAGGGCATTCAAAAAAACTCTCATATGAAACTTTCTCAAATTCTCTTGTAATCTTTCTTCTAACATTTCTTGAAACTCTCCATCTTTCATGTTTGATTTCTCTTGCCTCTACTCCTAGCAAGAATTAAATATCCTTATAAGTATAATGTGTTTAATAAATTTTATTTTGTTTAGTAATCTTGATCTTTATATCTAAATCGCTTTTATTTCTCTGTTTATATTATTTGGGATATGCGTATTTGGTATTTGAGCTAAAATCGTTCATATAAAAGTCCATATTAAATAATTTTTTTAAAAATAAATAAATACAATATTTATATTAAAAATTAAAAATATTCAAGAGTCATGTAATTTTTTTAAAAAAAATTATTAGTTTTTATAAAAAGTAATTTTCTTAATAATAGTTTTTTAAAAATCATCATATAACATTTACAAAAAAAAAAAAAAAACTTTACTCTTAATAAAAAATTATATATATATATTATCTTTGACAATACTGTCTTAATATATATTATAAAATAAAAGAGAAATCTTGAAATTCAGTCTAATCGAAATTTTTTTTATAGCCTTCGTTGTTTTTAACAGTGATAAAAACCACACCGTCCAACCTATCAAAACCGGAAGAAGTCGACAATTCCACGATCTCCGATGTATCCCGTGCCCATTCTTTTATAAACCGTCTTATATCGTTAAAATCTGCCACTTCTGCTACGACTAGGAAGGAAGAGTAGGAAATTTCGTTTTTTAGTCCCTCCTCACGTCTTTTCTGTTCACTGTTCACATGTAATTGATTAGAATTAATTTGATGGACCTTTTCCCATAAAACGTCAAACAAATGGTCACCACCATCGGTTCTTCAAGATGGCCAGAGCCACCGACCAACAACTCTCCCACTAGAATTTTCTGATCGATCCCATCCACCCTCGATAGATATTCATTACCCTCGGTCTTCTCTCTCGTCACAATGTACCAGTGGAGGAAATTCGACTTCTTCGAGGAGAAAAACACTGGCAAATCCAATAGGGTGCCGGAGGAGGTGAGCGCTAGAATCGGTTGCTGCTCAAGCGGCCGAGGCAAGGTGGTCATCGGCTGCGATGACGGCACCGTTAGCCTCCTCGATCGCGGCCTCAATTTCAATTACGCCTTCCAGGCTCACTCTTCCTCCGTTCTATTTCTCCAGCAGCTCAAGGTTTTTCCTTTCCTTCTCCCATCTTTTTATTTTCCGATTACTTTTCTTGTTTGAGGCTGAGAAAATGCGTGAAGAATACTAGAAACTTTTAAATCTTTTGAGGCCTTTAACTTGTTATTCTAATTATATTGATATTGTCGAGCCGCTATTGATGTGATTTTTAAAAACTTCAGCAACGCAACTTTCTCGTATCAGTTGGAGAAGATGAACAAATATCCCCGCAGCAGTCAGCTATCTGCCTTAAAGTTTTTGATCTCGACAAGATGCAGCCGGAGGGATCAAGCACCACGATCCCTGATTGTATTGGTATATTGCGAATATTCACTAATCAGTTCCCTGAGGCAAAGGTAGCTTGCCATGCGGATGTTTGTACTTAAACCTCATTTCTTATCTGATTGTCTAGTTGCTTTTGTAATATCAACTTGAATTTGTGCAGCTAAGATTACTGCTTATCTATCTGCCTCTGCACCAGTGTTTATCTTAATGAAGTTTTATAACCCATATGATATACTGCAGATTACATCATTTTTAGTACTAGAGGAAGCACCGCCAATACTGCTGATGGCTATTGGCTTAGATAATGGTTGCATTTACTGCATCAAAGGGGATATTGGACGTGAGCGTATCTCCCGTTTCAAGCTTCAGGTTGATAGCCTCTCAGACAAAAGCCAGTCTTTTATAACTGGTCTAGGTTTCAGAGTGGATGGTCAAGCCCTTCAACTGTTTGCTGTTACTCCAGCTTCAGTTAGCTTATTTAGTCTGCAGGACCAACCTCCGAGACGGCAAACTCTAGATCAGATTGGATCCAATGTCAACAGTGTTACAATGAGTGACCGCTCGGTATGCAGTTTTTGTGCCACCATTTTGTTTATGCCGCCTCAATAAATGTGTTTTATATTCTCCAAGAAAGGTAAGAGTCAATTTTGTTTTTTTGTTCAGGAGTTGATAATTGGTCGACCTGAGGCCGTGTATTTTTATGAAATTGATGGACGTGGTCCGTGCTGGGCTTTTGAAGGAGAGAAGAAATTTCTGGGATGGTTTCGTGGATACCTTTTATGCGTTATTGCAGATCAAAGAAATGGCAAGAATACTTTCAATGTTTATGACCTGAAGAACCGTTTGATTGCTCATAGTATAGTGGTTAAAGAAGTTACTCACATGCTTTGTGAATGGGGTAACATAATCCTTATAATGTCTGACAAATCAGCTTTGTGTATTGGGGAGAAAGATATGGAAAGCAAGTTAGATATGCTGTTTAAAAAAAACCTATATACAGTAGCCATAAATCTTGTTCAAAGTCAACAGGCTGATGCTGCTGCGACTGCAGAGGTGCTAAGAAAGTATGGTGACCATTTATATATTAAACAAGATTATGATGAGGCTATGGCCCAGTATATCCACACTATTGGTCATCTTGAACCTTCGTATGTCATACAGAAATTTTTAGATGCACAAAGGATCTACAACCTTACCAACTACTTGGAGAAATTACATGAGAAGGGGCTTGCTTCTAAAGATCACACAACTCTTCTCTTGAATTGTTACACGAAATTGAAAGATGTGGAAAAGTTAAATATATTTATTAAAAGTGAGGATGGTGTTGGGGAACATAAATTTGATGTGGAAACTGCAATAAGGGTTTGCCGTGCTGCCAATTATCATGAGCATGCAATGTATGTCGCTAAGAAGGCGGGGAGGCATGAATTGTACTTAAAAATCTTACTCGAAGATCTTGGTAGATATGATGAAGCCTTGCAATATATTTCAAGCCTTGAACCAAGTCAAGCAGGGGTGACGGTGAAGGAGTATGGTAAGATTCTCATCAAGCACAAGCCAGTGGAGACGATTGAGATACTCATGAGGCTTTGCACAGAGGATAAAGAAACAGATAACCAAGGAACCTCAAGTGATGCATACTTATCTATGTTGCCATCTCCTGTTGATTTTCTCAACATTTTCATACACCACCCACAGTCCCTTATGGATTTTCTTGAAAGATATACCAATAAGGTGAAAGACTCACCTGCTCAAGTTGAAATCCACAACACACTCTTGGAGTTGTACTTGTCCAATGACATGAACTTTCCATCAACCTCACAAGCCAACCATATTGAGGATCTTAATCTTGGAGTAACTGGGATGTCAAGAGCTGAGTCCAATGGGAAATATGTCGCTGATCACAAAGACTCAGCCAAGGAAAAGGACTGTCCAGAAAGGCGGGACAAGGGGCTACGCTTGCTTAAAAGTGCTTGGCCTTCTGAGCTTGAGCATCCGCTATATGATGTTGATTTAGCTATTATTCTATGTGAAATGAATGTATTCAATGAAGGGCTGCTTTATTTATATGAAAAGATGAAACTCTATAAAGAGGTGATTGCTTGCTATATGCAGGCACATGATCACGAGGGATTAATTGGTTGCTGCAAAAGACTTGGTGATTCAGGTAAAGGAGGGGACCCTTCTCTTTGGGCCGATCTGCTGAAGTATTTTGGTGAACTTGGAGAAGATTGCTCCAAAGAAGTGAAGGAAGTTTTGACCTATATCGAAAGGGATGACATCTTGCCTCCTATTATTGTTCTTCAAATGCTGTCCAGAAATCCATGTCTCACTCTCTCTGTCATCAAGGATTATATTGCTCGAAAGCTTGAACAGGAATCAAAGCTGATCGAAGAGGATCGGAGAGCTATTGAGAAGTATCAGGTTGGTGCTTGCTTATTGCAGCTTTACGTCAAAGTTTATGAATTGAAACTATGACTGTTACAGACCACTTCAAGTTATGGTCTGGTGACATTTTTTTCCTGTGATAAATAGGGATTTTTTAAAATATGCGATACATGGAAGGTATCACCAAAAGAGAATGGCATGGAAACAGCTATCAAAATATTCTAAAAACCTGAAGTGGAAATGTTAATAAAGGAACTAGAATAGAAGGTCCTGGGTATGCTTATGGCTTTGATTAGGATTCCATCTTGGAAGGCTTCTCCAGGAGGTCTTGTTGTGGTATATTTTGTATTCTTAAATATAGTCCGAAAAAAGGTAGATTAGACATTTAGGTATGCTTAATGTCACAAAAAATCCCCGTTGCTCTTTTAAAAGATTGGCATGTCGGCATTAATCTGTTTTGGTTCCAGTCCTGGCATTGGGTATTGTTCTACTAATAAGCAAGGCAACAAGACCTTGAAAGTCTGGGATTTTCTTGATCAGTGGAAGTTTCACCTCTGAAAATGGAAATTCTAAGAACTCAGTGGCAGAAGCAAGGATCTTTTCTTAAGATTCCCATACCCCTAGATGGATGCTCAGTTTTTTTTTTTTTTTTCTTTTTAAAGTTTGTAGTTTTCAATTTTCTCTGTTGTTAATAAGGTCTTGAAGTGCATAGCTATACTAATTTGTAAAGCCCTTGAATGGCACCTGAGTGTGGACAAGTTAAAGCGTGGGAAAAGTAGCTCTAACAGCCGCAGGATGTTAGTACCCCATCCGAAGTAGACAACTTGCTTATTCTTCATGTAATTACTTAGTACCCTATCCGAAGCAAACAACTAGCTTTTTTTTTTATGAGTAAAAGATATTATTAAAAAAATGAAATTGCGTCAATGCTAGTTCCAAATACACATACATGCCCTCTTAGTTAGGCGCATTAGAGACTAGGAAATCATGAAGATCCATGCCATTAAAATCCACGGCGATGGACTATGCACAAAAAGTTCTAAAATATAAAACTTTAAGCTCCTCTAGAGATCTCTCATTGCCTTCAGAAGTTTGCTCATTGCGCTCTTACCATAAACACCACGTAATGCAGATAGGGATCATCTTCCAAATGGTTTTGATTTGTCACGTGCCCCATATCGAAGGCCAACCCGTCATAGTTGCCAACACTGTCTCCGGCATAACCCATGCAAAGTTTAGTCTGCCAAAAATCTCGTCCCAAAGAATCCATGCTGTCTCACAATGTAGGAGTAGATTGTTCACCGACTCGCCCCTTCGCCAACACATGCAACACTAGTCTGCAATGATGACCCTTCGTTTCCTCAAGTTGTTTGTGGTTAGGATCTTACCTAATGACGTTGTCCACACAAAGAACGCTGCTTTCAAGGGTGCCTTGTGACGCCACAGTTGTCGCCAAGGAAACTGAGTAGCAGGATCTTGTGTAAGAACCATATAGAATGAGCAAACTGTAAAAATCCCTCTCCTAGCAGGCATCCACCATAATTAGTCGTCTTGTAGTAAATTTGGTTTATGTGAGTAGATATGGCCATAAAAATCTGCAAAAATATGACAACTAGCTTATTCTTCATGTATTTATTGGTTATTGATATATTCTTGAGTATAGTTCTTCATTATAGTCGTCCTAGCAAATGCGAGGCTTTGCTATGTTACATATGTGTGGTCATATAGTAACCAGTAGCAGATCAACGAAAACTTGATCATTTATAGCATGCCTTTAGTTCTCTTTTTGAACATGCATAGTGATACTCTTAATTGTCACCATAAAATCACTATTCTATGAGAAGACAAAATTATTAAATGAGTTATTGAACTTGCAGGAAGACACGTTGGCAATGAGAAAAGAAGTTCAAGATCTCAGGACAAATGCCAGAATATTTCAACTCAGCAAGTGTACTGCTTGCACTTTTACGCTTGATCTCCCCGCTGTGCACTTTATGTGTATGCATTCATTCCACCAGCGCTGCCTTGGTGATAATGAAAAAGAATGTCCTGAATGTGCTCCTGAATATAGATCTGTCCTGGAAACGAAGAGAAACTTGGAGCAGAATTCTAAAGACCAGGATCAATTCTTCCAGCAAGTGAAGAGTTCAAAGGATGGGTTTTCGGTGATTGCTGAGTACTTTGCAAAAGGAATCATTAGCAAAACGACTAACGGACCCATCAGTGCTTCTAGATCAGGCAGCATTTCTTCCAGCAGTGGCCTCTGAGCATTGTTGCTTGCTTGTTTCTTTGTCTCAATATTGGTGCCAACAATTTGTTGCAACATGCAAGGACTAAGGGCAGAATTCTTACCATTAAGCAATAGTCATGCAAGATGGTGAATCCTGTTAAATTTTTTCTTGCTGGGACTGGCATCATTCTCACATTTGTCTTCATTTCTGCTAGAAATGAATAAGGGTTTAAATCTGTTGATATCCATGAATGAAGAAAAAAATTTGAAGCAAGAAAAGAGGTAACTTCATGAAATCTACTATACCCTTCATTAGAAATGCAAACTGAAGTTCAGACCTTTGTTTTTTAATTTTTTTCATTTGGTTAGTCAAACATGAGTCTTTCTACATGTATAAAACTGATGTGGGATTCAAGAGCTATTCTTTATCTTTGAAGACTTTAATTTCCTCCCTTCTCCCTGTGCTGTTGTTGATATAATTATGAAAATTGACCATTTTCCCATTATATTTTGCAAATCTAACGTGATGGATTATTGGGGCTCATCTGAAGGTTGGTTGGTTATTGAGCATATGAGGAGTCTCAAATGAAAAGAAGGGAAGATGTGCAACAGAAAGTTGCCTATAGTTCATGCTTTCATGTGCACAAAACATATTTGCTTAGTTGTGTCTCAGGTTTTGAGCAGGATCTTGAAATCCCTGTGTCCTCAGTGTTTCAAGACCTTGCGTTATCTAAACTTCTGTAGAAGCAGTTATGAAACTTTCTAAAGGCCATAGCAGAAGAAATTCCTTTGGACCGCAATTGTCCTCATGGATGCATTCATACTAGGGTTACAACACTCCTATCATTTTCTGTTAGCTCTTAAAAATTTCATTACCAATGCGTGATTTGATACTGTAAGCAGTGACTGCACCATGAAAGTAATTTTTAGGCCATTATGATTTTCGAAATGGTTCGGTATTTTTTGCTCTTCAGATTTATCATTGCTTTGTATTCTTCAAAACATTGTATTTTAAAATTAGGGAATTTGGATGACTTTTAGCGTTGAACATGTTCTATACCATGTTATGATTTGATATCATATAAAAGAAATGATATGATGTGATCTCTAAAATCCTCTAGCATATGACATTATGTTTCTGCTCTGTTCAGTTCTGACTTACCATGGGTGTAAAACTATGGGCTTTGTTTTGGGTTGGTACTATTTTTTCTTTTTCTGATGGACCCACTTTGAAAGTAAAGTAGTTTTCTGCGTAGTTTTTCTTGTGTGCATACTTGAGGTTTCGAGAATAAAAGTGAATGATTTCACATTCTATTTCTACTTAGTTGGCCGCTGAGAGTTGCACAACCCTATCACAAGACTTAAACATGGAATTTTGTTCTGATGTGATGTTTAGTTATGCTATGTCAAATGACTTTTGAATAAGAATATTTTGAACTTTTGCTCTGATATTTTTGGTTACATGTTTTGAATCTGCATTCTAAAATAAAAAATATTTTGTTCTGCATTCTAAACTCTATAAATACTTATGTTTACATACTAGTATATGTTCTCTACTTATTGAGTTATTGATAATTATTTATCTCTACAATATTTTTCAGATAATTTGATTATTTCGACTGAGGATCAAGA
Organism: Platycarya strobilacea; assembly: GCA_036898215.1. Taxonomy (NCBI): domain Eukaryota; kingdom Viridiplantae; phylum Streptophyta; class Magnoliopsida; order Fagales; family Juglandaceae; genus Platycarya; species Platycarya strobilacea. The sequence goes on from CM072555.1 coordinate 44,576,196, forward strand.
TTAGAGAGCATGGGTGATGATTTAAGCATGGTGGATTAAGCATAGAAGGTTTCAATGATTATTGGAGGATCTTATTATTAATTTTGTCATGTTCTGATGACTTGGTATTTGGAAGGTTGCCGTTTATATTGAGATTTTATGAGATTTTAGATTATTTATTGATTTGTGAGTTGTATGTGTCTTTGAAACTTTGGAGATTATGAATGTGTATGGTTGGGAGATGATTTTAGATTACAGGAGCTAACTTCTTGGACCTCTGGGACCGGAGCATTACATAGATGCTTCTTTAACTCTTTCTAATGAGTATTTCTACCATTGAGGTTAAAAGCTCATGTTATCTCCGTTGTTTATTAATTTCATTTTGGTTCTATGTTTTCATTGAGCGTTTGAGGGGCGTTGCAACTAATGATTGATGGATAATATGCAGCCAGATTTCTACTGAAATATCTATTATTGTTGCAGCAAAATACTTATGCATTGAGGGATGAGGTGGGGTTCCATCCTATTTCTGCTGGCATAGGTTTTCTATTCAGTGCAGGATACCGCACTTTGTTTAATAAGAAACAATTATAATTTCTGGCAAGTTATTTTAAAGGAACTTGAAAGTTAGTATCTTCTTAAAGAATGAGTGGGTGTCGTCTATAATATGTCACAAATCTGGAGTCTTTGTTATCTTAGATGGAGTTTGCAATCACATTTACCCTAAATCTGCATCTGCAAGATGAAGTTTATTAGTTGGTATCGAAACCATAGCAGGTCCAGTTGAATTTCTCATTCTTCTTCAACACTTTGGCTCCCATATTTCATGCTGTTTGTGATAAACGGACTCATGAACCGTGCATTTATAGAAATTTTGGGTGTCAGGGTGCTTGGATTGAAGCAGGTCTGGGTAAAGGCTAACCACAACGTTAGAGAGAGCGTGCTCATGTTATCCTGATGCCAAAGCTGCTAGTAGATTCAACCACAGCAGCGCAGTGTAGTACAACTGCTGCACATTGTTTTATGCTTTTCCATCAGAGATGGATGGGGTCGCCCCAGAGGGGATGTGAACGTAAGAGAAATAGAGACAATTTGAAAAGAAAACTCTCTTATCTTCGAGGGATCAAGAACTACCAAGAATACTTTTATTCACAACTTTTTTTTATGAATGCCTTATTACAACTAAGCTCTAGACTTTATAGAGAAAGCTATTGGGACTTGCTTCATACAATCAAGGGCATTAAAATAAACTCACTAAAGTAAGGACAAGAGAGTATATTCATCTCTTAATTGAACACGTGCTTTCTAATAAGAGTAACTAACTCTCAATTGACTTTCTAAGCAAAGTTTCAAACTCCCGACACCTGTCATTTATTCTTCCTCAAACGCATCATAACAACTACCCCCATTAAAAGACCTTGCCTACAAAGTCAAGGTAGTGAGTCCTTAGGTTGTCAATCGATTCCTAAGTAGAGTCTTCATCAGATGAGTCACGCCACTTAACTAACAATTCAATAAAAGGCTTGTTGTTCATTGGAGACATTCTTCTATTGAGTATGACTTTTAGTTTTTGCCTAAAATCACCATGAGAGTTAAGCAATGGAAACACAGGAGAAACTTGAGTATCGGTACTAATAAATCTCTTCAACCTCGACACATGAAAAACTGGATGAACAGAAGAAGTTGATGGCAATTCTAGATTGTAAGCAACTTCACCAATACATTCCAACACTTTAAATGGCCCACAATACCTTGCTGCAAGCTTTGATTTAGTAGCTTGGCTGACTGATACTTGTTTATACTTCTGCATCTTTAAATAAACAAGGTCTCCCACCTGAAATTTCCTTTGAATGTGATGCTTATCATATTGTTGCTTCATAGCATTCTGGGTAGCAAGTAAATTCTTCTTCTACAACAACAAAATTTCATGTCATGTTTTCAATTACTTCTCAACAACTTCATTCTGATTAGTACCTTGAACATATTGAATTAAACTTGGAGGAGGAATCCCATAGAATGCCTCAATTAGTGTTAGCTTGGTGGAAGAATGAACTGAAGTATTGTACCACCATTCAGCCCAAGGAAGCTAATAAACCCACTGCTTAGGTATTTTACTTACAAAACATTTTAAGTATTGTTGTACACACTTATTAACCAGTTCAGTTTGCCTATCTAATTGTGGATGATAGGCAGATGTGAAATGCAACTTAGTACCATGCACCTTAAACAACTCTTTCCAAAAAATATTTGTAAAAGTAACATCCCTATCAATTACTATGGTAGAAGGCATATCATGTAATTTGAATACCTGGGATATGAATAAAGTTGTCACAGACACAATTGTGTAAAGGTGAGATAAAGGCAAAAAATATGCATATTTTGTGAGCCGATCTACTACCACCATGATAACAGACACCCCCTTCGAGGAAGGTAAAGAATCAACAAGATCCATTAAAATATCACTCCATGATCTACTTGGGATTGGAAATAATTGAAGTAAGCCTGCAGGTTATAAGTTCTCTTACTTGCATCTCTGACAAACCTGACATTCTTTAATGAATTGTTTAATATCTTTCCTCATGCTTGACCATGTAAAATTAGCTTTAGCTCGATGGAGTGACTTCAAATAACCAGAACGGCATCCAAAAGCATTGTTATGTATAAATTGTAAAACCTATTCCTTTACATGTGACAGAGAAGATAAAACAACCTTCCTCTCTTGAATAACAATCCATTCTTCACTTCAAACTTCTTATCATCGAGTTTGCTTTCTTGAATCTTCCTATAAATTGTTGCTATCTCTTCATCATGTAGATAAGACTACCTCAACTCTTCTAACCACAAAGGATCCAGCACAGTTATAGCAAATAATTCCATTTCTTCTTTCTTAGATAAACTATCAGCAACTACATTATCTTTCTCATTTTTATATTCAATAGTGAAATCATAACTAAGCAATTTAGTAATCCACTTCAACTAAGATGGGGTACCAATCTTCTATTCTAATAAAAAATTCAAACTTTGTTGATCAATTTTTATTACAAGGGTAGCTCCCAAACAAATATGCCCTCCATTTCTTAGCAGCCAACACAAGTGCAAGCAATTCCTTCTTATATGTAGACAAGTCCAATGCTTTTCCTTTCAAAGCCTGACTTAAAAATGCTAATGGTCTACCTTTTTGTATTAGGACATCATCAATACCACATCCAGAAGCATCACATTTCCAACAAAAATAGTTTTGAAAAATCTGGCAAAGCCAAAACTAGGGGATTTGTTACTGCCTTCTTCAATTGCTCGAAGGCAACAATGGCTTCATTAGTCTATATAAATGCATATTTCTTCAACAACTGGATTAATAGTGCAACTACTAACCCATAACCCCTAACAAATTTTTAATAATGCCCTATCTAACGAAAGAATCCCCTAAATGACTTGGAGGGATTTTGGTAAGAGCCAATCTGTCATAACTTGCAACTTTGAAGGATCTGCTCTTACCCCTTTTTTAGAGACCAAATGATCCAAATACTCAATTTCTTCACAAACAAATCTACATTTACTCCTCTTGGCAAAAAGAGTATGTTTTGCTAAGGTCTCAAGCACCACAGCCAAGTGTTGCAAATGATCTTCTTTGGACTAACTATATACTAAAATATCGTCGAAAAACACAATGACAAACTTTCTCCAAAAAGGTTGAAACACCTCATTCATCAAGGCATGGAAAGTTGCTGGGACATTTGTTAAGTCAAAAGGCATAACCAAAAATTCATAATGTCCTTGGTGTGCCTTAAATGCTGTCTTTTCAATATCACTGTCCCTTACTCGAATCTGATGATACCCAAATCTCAAATAAAGCTTTGAAAAAATTGAGGCTCCATATAACTCATCAAGAAGCTCATCTATTTCGGGTATAGGGAATTTGTCCTTAACAGTCTCCCTATTCAATTCCCTATAGTCTATACACATTCTCCATAATCCATCAGCTTTTTTCACCAAAAGCACATGAGAAGAAAATGGGGGTTGACTACTTCTTATTACTCTTGCCTCCAACAATTCTTTTACAATTTTTTCTATTTCAGATTTTTGAAAGAAGAGATACCTATAGAGTCGAATAGATATGGGCACAATCCATTCTTTAAGGTTGATTTGATTGTCTTTCACTCTTCTTGGAAGCAACCATTTAGGTTCATCGAATACCACAACAAACTTTGATAAAATTGATTCCACCTCAAGATCTTGTTTTACTAGCAACAAAGATTTCTGCTCTTGAACAATCTGCAGTAGCAACCATTTTCTTTCTACCATACTCAATAGGCATATTTGCACATCTTCCACCAACCTAGACTTGCTAGAATTCAAGCCTCGAAGAGTCATAGTTCTTAATGCATACTCAAAAGTCATTGTGAGACTATAAAAATCCCAAAGGACAGGACCCGAAGTCCTCGGCCATTGCATACCTATTACCACATCGCAACCTTCCAAAGGAAGCAAGAAAAATCAATTTTGAATTCCTGGCCTTGCATTTGGATAGATACATTCTGAACTAACCCTTCTTCAACCCTTCTATCACCATTTGCAACCTTTACTTGAATATGCTCATCCTTCTTAACAAGTAGCTCTACTTTTCTTGCATTCACAGGATCAAGAAAGTTATGGGTGCTCCCTGTGTCAATAAGAATTACGACTGGATAGCCACTAATTCTACCATTCACTCTCATGGTCTTTGGATTATCATATCTTGCAATAGCATTCAAGGATATCACAGGTATTTCACATTCAATCAACATACTTCCATCATTGTGACTATCCTCTTGTTGTTCAATTAACTGCTTTTCTTCTTTTTGAAACAATTTAGTGTCTTCCATCACAAACAACTTAGTTTTCTTGCATTTGTAATTAGGATTTCACTTTTCATCACAAAATAGCATAATCCCTTCTGCCTTCTATCCTTCATCTCAACAGGTGAAACTTCCTAAATGGGAATATTAGATTTTGCCATAGCTGTCTTACTACCCCTAATTGGCACAAAATTCCTATTATTCCTTTGAATACTTTGAACATACTCCTCTTGAATTTTTGCTAATCCAAAAGCAGTATCAAGAGTCTTAGGATGTAACATTCTTATAGGCAACCTGATCTCATCACAAAGGCCACTCAAAAAACAAGAAAGTTTGTAGGATTCAAACAAACATTTAAGCTATTTGAAATCACCTCAAACTGAGACTTATACACCCCCACTATTGAAATTTACCTCAATCTTGTTAGTCACTCCACGAAATCATCATACCAAACCTCATTTGACCTACCTTAACAAAAGAATCCCAATAAGTAAAAAAAGCATTTTCTTCTGCATCTAGGAACCACACCAAGGCATTGTCATCCATGTAAAATGAAGCCATCAAAATCTTCCGTCCAACGAGCATAGGATGTAAAGTAAAGTAGTGCTCTGCTTTATAGAGCCATCCTGTTGGATTTTCCCCATCAAATCTTGAAAAATCCAATTTAATACCTTTAACTTGCATTCTTGAGACGACATTGAAATTCTCAAAATGACCTCCATCGCTATTCTTTCCACTTTCATTACGAGTTTTCCCTCCATTCATTGCTTCCAGCAACAAATCCATTTTAGATCCCAAAGTCGCCAAAGCACTCTGATGATCTTCTACACGTTTTTCTTGCGATTATTGATATTGCTTCAATCCGAGAACTAGCTTCTCTAAATCCCTAAACCGTGTACTGTCTACCATCTTAGAACAAGAATTTCCCAGAGTTGTGGAACTGCTTTGATGCCAATTATAAGATTCACCAAGAGAAATAAAGACAATTTGGAAAGAAAACCCTCTGATTTTCAAGGGATCAGAAACCTCCAAAAGTACTTTTATTCACAACTTCCATGAATGCCTTATTACAACTAGGCTCTAGACTTTATGAAGAATGCTATCGAGACTTCCTTCATACAATCAAGGGCATTAAAATAAACTCACTAAAGCAAGTAAGGACAAAAGGGTACATTCATCCCTTAATTGAACACGTGCTTTCTAACAAGAGTAACTAACTCTCAACTGACTTATCTAAGTCCCAAACTCCCGATACCTCTGCCATTTATTCTTCCTCAAACGCATCATATTAACAAACTCCAAATGATTGAATTGATTGATTTCGTGTGTGTTAGTACATGCATTACCTGTGACTCCCCTTTGTCACGCCACTTTACTGGTGATGGTCCACACGAGCTGTGATGACTAATTTTGGGTAAGAGAACCATAGTCTACGTTGACATTCCTGGTTACCATACTATTCCCTTAATTATTCCCTTAATTGGACACAAGATACACAAATATATTACAAGATTATCGAAAAAATTGTGATTTATTACGTAAAATCGAATATTAATAAGCAAACACTGCACTATCGTAGTCCCTCGATGCATGAATTCAGGATCCCAACGCGTACTCAAATGTTAACAAACGAAAATATACACCAACTGACAAAGAATGAGTTTACAATGAACGCGCCTATTACAATTGAGGGCTGCCGCAATGGTTCTGTTAATGCCCTTTTGGCGTCTCCTCAACTCTTAAGCTCTTGAAGAACCTAACCGCTGTGCCGCACGATCAATGCTAAGTTTTTGTCGATGTAAACCATGCCACAACTTGTTTGGGTTATCACCCAAAGATCCGAGCTTAGCTATCTGCTTGTGCAAGGCCTCCAAGTTGACAATGGGGATAGTTGTTGGTCGTCCATGAGCACACTGCATAACCAACCTTTCACGATATTAAAGTGTAGAGCTGATCAATACTCTCTCTCTCTCTCTCAACACCCACCCCCCCAAAAAAAAAACACCCGAAATCAATTTGCCCAATCAACTCAAAATGTTTCTAAATATTATTCACTCACCTGGAAACAAAGTGAGGTCTGGCTTAGCTCTTCCACAATGAGGGAGCATTCGGAAGGTAACAAAGAGTCCCCAAACATAATTGCACCTTAATACAGAGTACAACAAAAGTAAGGATTTCTTGACATAAGACGAAGATTTTGATCATTATAGTAGTGCTACTACCAGGTTCTTCTATCCCATGAAAAGAAAAGGACTGGAAACTGACTAACATGCACAAACTTGAAAGGAGGTGAAATGGGAGGGAAAATGAAGTCTCAGATGTATGTCTCTAAAATAAGAGACTCACATCACTTACTAAGACGAGTTAGTTTGGGAGTATTTGGTTAGGTCATTATTCATATAAAGCGTAATAACTTAATCCCATAACAGAAGCTAGAATCATAGCCATGCTTCACTAGAATTAAAAAAAAAAAAATCATAGTCATGCTTTTCGATACACCACTGTTCATGACTTTCATGTTGGTAATGAGATAAACGCATGTACCTCTGCATGCTTTCATATTAAGGACACGGAGGACTGATGGTGGCACTGTTGATGATCCATCCGTATCAGAAAGCTACAGATTGCACAAAAACTAGAGTTAGAAAGACAACAAATATGGTGTGAAGAAGGAAAAGAACAAAGGATAACCAAAATAAAAGGAAATGTTCCAGTAAGAGGTGGAGTGCCATGCATTACCTGCTGAAGAAATTCCAAAAGATCTACATCAGACAAATTGACACCTAAAATGTTCGGTACCTGCAAGATTTGCATAGAAAGCAATTATCTCAACAATAATAGACATAAAACAGGGCAGCACTTATTGCACCTCTTAAAAAGTGACCTGCAATAAATTTCCACTATGGCTGCAAACAGAACGAGTTGGCACCTAGTTTGTTGCCTTGATCCAATCAAGTTTATATGGCTCTTGAGCTTAGCTTGAACTTGAATTGAGCTTTGCTTAACCTTCTAAACACCTTTGCTAATAATCAAATAGTCGTACTCAAGGTCAGGCAATTTACTCGGGCCAAATGGTGGAATATACTCAGGGAAATTGAACTCCAAAACTTGAAAGTTTCATTGATATGCTCTGTTGTTTATGCACCCATAGGAGAATCTAGACTAATGAGAAAATCCTATAATTAAAAGAAAACTGACACAAACATGGAAAGATTAAATTACGAACTGAATTGGCCAACATGCCAGCATAGCACTGATGAAACAATCTGTCACCAACCACAAGCACAACCTCAAGCTTGGGGCAAGCAAGATCTATTTATACAAAATAAACTTAAATATTATCAAACATTGACTTGAAAGCTTACAAACCAAGCACAGCTGGGTTTGAGCTCAGGCTCAATTGACATAAGCAGACCACCAGTCGACCAAAGCTCAAGCAGTTAACAAGGCTCTTTCGCAGCCCTTGTATCAACCAATGAATAGTAGGATGGCTTTGGCTTTAACAAATAGTAGAGATGGATAAATCTCTTCTAATTACACATTTTCAACTCATAGAAACTTTTTTTTTTTTATGGGTAAACAAATATTATTAATAAAAGAATGGGCATAAATGCCAATTACAAAGTTAATTTTCAACTCATAGAAACATTAAATGTAAGAAAGTAAATAGACAAGAGCAGTGATTCACCGCAAGAAGAGTGACAACTATTGGACGCCTGTGGAGAAGATTCAAATTCCTGCCAAAATGTTTAATTTTATGAACCACAAAATCTAGGTGAGGAAAAAAGACATAAAAAAAAGTTATCTCAGAAAGAGGAAGAATAATAGGACATTATAAACCGTATAACAGTGAAATTCCCATCTAGCCTCATTAACAGGGAAAAAAAAACATGAACATGCACCTTGAAACTGCTTCAACCAGGCATTCGTAGTTCATTTCCAAGCAATAAAATTCTATTGATTTTGTTTATATTTCATAAAGCTAGAAACAGGCATTCTAACACCAGTGTTGAGTACCAAATTTACACATCCAGGGTTCTGTTGTTCTATTTAGATTATCAACACGTATGAAGATTTGAGAGAGAGAGAGAGAGTACCTCTTGAAAGACCTTGAATCTTGACCATGTATGTTGCAGATCCAACCCCAATCTTTTATCTGTTCAGCATAATTTTGCAGTAACTGATAGGCTATTTCTGGCAGGATCTGTTAATGCAATATTGATGTTATTATACTTGAGAATTATTCCCTAGCCAACAGAAGAATAAGATAGAATCAAATTCCGACATACCAACTCTTGCTCGATATTAAGATAATTAATTGTCTTTGCCTCTCCGGAAAACACCTAAGTAGTCAAGCAGTCTTATTAGCCACAGTAGATGTATCAACTACACAAGTTAAAAAAAAAAAAAAACCTTCTTGCGTAGTTCTTCCAGTCGAATCCTTTCATCAGCAGCATGCTGTAGAATAGGACTGCTGCTTAGGTCATAACTCTTAATATTATTTATGCAGAGTCAATGTGTGTATACATGTGGGCATGGGCATGTGTTGAGATACAAGTACACTTATGTTATAGTTTAAAGAAAAGGGACAGCTGTCCAACTTATTTGGATTTAGTTTCCTTCAAAAATAAAATCATATAGGAAATTAGTATCATTATTACTGCCCTCGTTTGCCTATAAAGACCACCATGCATTCAGTACAATTTAAAAATATAATCAATGCAAGAATTCTTATTGCTACCCCATCAATGAACCTAAGGTGTTCCTAGCTAGTAAGAAACTTATTACTGAAATATGAAAAGCAGATAATGCATAAGCAAGGAGAAAAGGATCCAAAAGAAATAGTCATATATAAACCTGGTCAATAACAGCAAGCGTTCCAGCAGCCACAACTGGAATGAATTTCTTATCCACCTGCTGAAGAACTTTGGCATTACCTAGGCAGTTCTTGTTGATGGATTCAGGAACTAAAGAATCACCAGCAAGATGCAAGAATCCAGAAGAGATGTCAAGTACATGACTTTCATTGTTGGGATCACACGATTTTGTTTTGTTCTGAAAAAAAAGATAGAATCCATCATGCATTCATTGGTTATGTTTAAATAAAAGGGATGAAAATCTCATCTAAATTTAGCAAACAACAATGCTACATACAACTTTGAAATACGTAAATGTCTTGCAATCGCTTTGAAAAAGAGTGAGGTTCACTATAAAAAATTACTTAACTGTTATCTGGGAAGAGAAACTCCGCCATTTAGACCGAGAATTCACAGAATCTTGAGTTTTCTTTGAGAAGAAGACTGAAAGAGAAAATAATATAGTTCCATGCTACATTACCCAATCACAATAACAAAAATATATAATAGCAACAAGCACGAGCCAAATGAAACAAGATTAGCGAAAAGTTTTCAATAACGAATTCTGATACAACATTTATTGCCCGTTGGCCAATTAATAAAAGTTTCTAGCATTTACTTATCAAAAGAAAATTAAAAGTTTCTAACATTATTGAAGAACATAATTGCCATGTCCACAAACTCTTTTTGTGAGTAAACAATTGTACCAGCTACTGTATGAATGTGTAACTGTGCATAATACATACATACATACATACATACATGCATACATACACATATATATATCAACACTTATGTCATGTAGTATCCACACTTATGTCATGTAGTATACAAACCTACGAAATTTTGTCCTTGAATTAACATTATATGCACGTTAGCATAATAAGTCCTCAAACAAGAAGCATACTTGATCCTGAATATTGACATCCATTACCTGGAGCCATGTCTTGACTGCCAAAATAACAGGACTGTTCAAGAGTGTCACCTTCTTCATTCTCCTTCAAGTTTGCTGAAATGCTTGTCATCTTCTCCACATCCAGTCTAAAAGCAAGATTAAGACAAGTAAGAAATTAAGCAACATGATTTTGCATGAGAACTCCTATGGTAAGGATGCAAAATTTTTTATAGTACCTATTGTCTGACAACAAATGCTCCACAGAACCTGGCTTGAAATATAAATGACAAGCACCAAAAGGTTGTTTGGCATGTTTCAGCAGATCATCTTCTGTAAAGATTACAGGTGCAATTTTAGTTAGTTTTATTTTTATTTTACTTTTTTGGCAGTGAAAGGGCAACTCAAATCACAGCAAACCTGGATGAGGAAGAGCATTGTGAAAGATTTTGGCTTCGGGTTCTCCCGCTTTCTTAATTGAAGGACAATTTAAGGAAAAGAACCTCCTTTTCCCTCTGTAAAATGGTGGGGCTGAAATGCTTCTTCTTGACCTTTTTTTAGGAACACGATCCTGTTCAAAATCTTGATATTCCATTGTATCTCTTTGGCTTTCATATTTGTCAACACGTGTGTAATCTTTAGCTTCTGATTCCAGATTCAACCAGCTTGTATCATCTGGCAATATATTTGCATGTTCAAGAGAAAATTTATACTCTTGATTAACTCTTGGAAAGAATTTGCAGGAATTTCTACTAAAACAAGCATAATCATCAAAATCTACTTTTTTATACAGACAAGTGGAGGTGCAATATTCCTGTCTAGAGCCCTTTGGAATGATATCGAAACTAGATTTGCAGTCACTCTTTCCCGTAGACTCAAGATGCTGATAACCAGCACTTTCACCAGAGTGAGAACTCTCCCTGAGTGCATTTTCATCCCTTAAATGCTCCAAACCACAAGGGGTGGCTGGAAATAAGGAATCTGAGGCCAGGGGACACCAGTCAGAATGACTAGAGCCTAATTTCCCCAAGTGTTTGACAAATGAATCATATTCAAGAACATCTTCTTCAATGAAATGCTCTGCATAAGATGGGATTGACTTCTCAATAGCTCTTGATGGAAAATCAAAATCTGCAGGCACGCCAGATTTTTTAATTTCTCTGGTAAAGGACTGAGAACATGATGCATCTTCTTGCCAGTGGGTCCTTGGAAGTAAATCAAAACTCTGTTTAGTGCCTTCAAATTCCAGAACATCAACACTGTCATGAGCACTTCTTTGCTTCCAGTTGGTCCTGAAGCCATCCTTTTGAAATTCATATCTGTCATCATTTGCAAACAAAGCCCTCTCAAGGGGCAGCCTTCGTTGTGAGGAGCAAACCTGTAGGAAAGGTTTCTCGATATCCCTGCCAACCAAGTCACAAGATAATGCAATCCCTGCCAATTCATTGCTCACAACTGGATCGACTTTAAGGAACTCATCTCCCCCTGCTGAGCTTAAACTGTTCTCCAAATCATCATTGGATCTATTCTTCAAGCAATTATCTTCCATGGATAGAAAATTGTTATCAGATCTGAACAGATGGTTCTCATACTTATAGGTTGCTGAGGGTATGCATTTGGCTTCAAGACCATCCCATGATTGGAAAGCATAATCATTTTGACAAACAAATCCCATCTCATTTTGTTGCTCTCTATACTCAGCAGAATTTTTGTGCGGGTTTGCATAAGGAATTTCATCATGTTCTATGTCAGACAAATGGTCGAACTCTTTGAGCCTCTCTGAAGGGGAAGAGAAAATGTCAAGAGAAGCTTTATGATTTTTTACCCTGCACTTCTTTTTTGCAATTTCAAAGGTTTTTGACAAGTCTATAGCAGAATTTTTGTGCAGGTTTGCATAAGGAATTTCATCATGTTCTATGTCAGACAAATGGTCAAACTCTTTGAGCATCTCTGAAGGGGAAGAGAAAATGTCATGAGAAACTTTATGATTTTTTACCCTGCACTTCTTTTTTGCAATTTCAGAGGTTTCTGAAAAGTCTATACCAAGAGTTAGATTGTCGTTCCAAAATCTTTGAATGGCCTTCTCAATGAAGGTAAGTATAGGAGCCCAATCCTTGTAAAAGCAAACAAGAAGAATTGAGAGAAGTCAGTGGGGGTTGACAAAAGTAACAGAACTCTTAACTATTAACATGTTCAAGGAGTTTTTACTTATAGGTAGAGGCTAAGAATTTCCCTGTGCGCATTGACAAAGCAAACTCACAATCTTGCCATTTCTATCTTGTGGGAATATCTATCACAGAATTTAAACAACCAATTGCTAAACATTCATTTTGTGTGTGTGCATGTGTGCATGAGAGAGAGAAAGAGAGGTCTTATTTGGACATTACAATAAGCTTGGATCCATAACAAAGAAATCCTCTAGAACATAACACACTTTATAATCATTAAGCCACTTGACCACATTGAATTCAAAATAAATAGATCCAGAAGAACTCATACAACCAATTACCAATTAAGGTAAATCAGAATTTATGATTAGGCACGAAAGAGGATTACCTTGAACTCAACTTTTGCCTTTGATGGTTCAAAGGTCAAATCATACAGAGAATGAGGGCAGCTTATATTCAAAATATAAGCTGGATAAGCTTCAGACCTACTTCTTTTCTGGTCTTGGGAACTGATTTTCCATGGATCCAAACAGTCAAACTGAATGGCCAATTGATTCAGCAGTTTATGAATTGGACCTTTGCAAATGAACCGTGAGTTAATATCTGCTAATGTGAAGGTCACAACAACATTCAAATGAAATTCTTAATCCTCTTCAACCCCATGACACCAAACATAGAGGTTAGTACTCTGCTGACATATCTACATAGTCGTGGATACAGACATATTGAAAGGCCTGAAAAAAGAAGGCAGTGTATAATAAGAAACAGGGACAATAAATAAAAAATAAAACATGCAATTAATCAGTTCTATGATCAAATATAAATCTTCTACCTTAATTTCAAAACCATCACAGGGGCCAGATATGTAGCCAGATAGCTTTAACATATCATCACTAACGTTCAATTCATGAAGAGCGTCAGGAACTTCAACCCCAAACTCACTTTTCAATAGTGACAAAGGAGAAGTAGGATGAGTGCAAAGAAGCTCGTCCCCACTAAATGTAGAGAATAAAAATATAAGAAAAAAAGCATGATAACTGAATTAGAGCAGTCTTATTGGCTTGGCTAAAGTTCAATGATGGTTAAATTTTAGCCAATATGTGTAAAAAACCACCACATTGGATTAGGCAAGTCTATATAAATTTGGACTTTAGCTACAGTAACTCATCAAATTTGTAGGTGAACAGTAAGTTAGCCAAACATTAAGGTATTCATTGCTCACTCCTCTCACCAAATATGTAGGTGTTTTCTGTAATTAAGAAATTTTATTTGATTTATTATTATCAAATATAAAATGTGATAAAAACAAATTAATTAGTTAATATTAATTAGAATATTAATTATTATTTTATTGTAATATACTAATTATAAAATAATTATTATTAACATTTAATTGATAGAACTACAAAATGTGATAAAAATAAATTAAATAAAAATCTATTAAATTAATATTATTTTATTATTATATAGAGAGTAAATGGATAATCTAATGTGGGGATTGAATTTGAGTGAAATAGGCAAATGCAAACTCCTGGTATTAGCTAAAATATGAATTTGCATTTGGCCAATTCAATGGGAATTCTCTTAGCTACAACTTGAAAATGTGACAGAAAGAAACCTTTCGTTATCAATGACTTTGAAGGAAATCTGTGAGTGGACAAGGGCAATCATAAGGACTCCTCTCTTGACCGAGTGCAACACCCTCTTGGGGCTACCAATTCAACAATGCAAATTGAAAAGCGAACGGAGTTAGTTCAAATAGAAGTGCAAAATTGTTATTTTATCTGAGACAGTTGAGAACTATATTTTTTAAAAATATGGGCCAAAAAAAAAAAAAAAAACAGAGAACCTGGATTGCATAAACTTCCTCCGAACTGGTTGGTTGTAAAATAAATCGCGGACATTAACTACAACATGTCAAGCAATTAGTTGAAAGTTTATAGTGCGGTAATTAACTAACATATAGAATACAAAAATCATCTCCATATATAATAAGTTTAAGTTACATGGTCATGTGGAAATGAATAAAATCATTATGAAGAATAATGCAATAAATAAAGGTAGTTCAAACGATATAAAAAAATTATTCTTAATTGAGAAAGAGAGATTTTAAAGCATGAATGTATCTGGGACAAAGTAGGTATCAAAGTGTGCTGATGATATCAATAACAAAAAATAAAATAAAATAAAACAGTATATTACCTGTAGTGCCTACCTCCTTCCTATCACTGTCAATTCCAAGATATATGCACTTGCATCCCTGAACAGGTGCCAAAGTCAATCAAAGTCATGCTTGATAAATAGCAGCAAAAATAAGCAACTTAGCTTCAGGAAAAGCAAAATTGAAATAGTAATTAATAACTCTTGCCTTTATGACTTTACGATATCCATTCGGCCTCCCATAAGCTTTTGTTACAATTTCCAACACCGAAAGATCGGAAATGGAAGCCAATGCTTCTCCCCGAAAGCCAAAGCTCTCACTTGCAGCATCCATATCAGCCAGCTGGGGAAACTTTGATGTTGCTGCTCCAACAAATTGTGCAAACACCCAAACATTAAGTTTTTATAAGCTCATATCCAAACATTATTACAAACGCTAGCTACTAGCAACTCCAAATTCATATAATATACATCTTGACTTCTCATGCATGATGCATCTAAATCTATTCCACAAGATCAACCTTATGTTACCCTAATTGATCAAATTTTGGTTATGCTCCAGCTAGATCCCCATCATAAAAAAATGTCAATGTATTAGTTAAATGCGTTAACAGTCTTCAACCTCCCATATTTGCTGATGGTTAAGCCTCCTAGTCAGCACACTCACTTTTCTTTCTTTTTAATTTATGTCTGCCATCAAGGAATCGACATCTATTTTACAGAAAATCTTTGTAATTCTGATAAGAAGAAAACTGCAGGTCCAATGATCGAAAGAAAATATAATAACTGATAATTTGGTTACCGTATCTTTCTCCCACCAGCACCAATCCGTCCCTAGGAATGCCAGATCCTACAAGTACATTAAACGGGAAGAAACAATATCGAAAGTAAACATGCTATGCAAATTTAACCTACAGAAAGACTTGGGTACTAACCATCATCCACTACTTTTACTGAACAGGTGCCAATCCCTACATAAACTGATACCTGAAACAACAAATGATCGTCGGATGTCAGAATTTTGATGTTGGTCTACAATGAAACAATTTATATGGCACCAAAAATTAGATTACATCCAATCTCCTAAAGCATAGAATAATTCATACGTCATGGGCATATTACCTTCGTCGCGCCGGCATCCAGACTGTTAAAAACCAACTGTTCCACAACCCTTGGCAGGTCAAAGAGGATAACGCCAGAGCGCACCGAACTACGAACTGCCCCGGGCAAGGGATTGATGCTCCTCATTGGAAATTAATCTGAAAATCAGAAAACAATTTCGACCATTGTAAATTCGCAACTAAACCAGACCACATTATGGTCTATTTGTCATAGAATCTCGAACGATACAATTATTGGGTAGCACGAAAATGTAAAGACGGATTGAACTGGTGACCTGAAGAGATGATTCTCGTTAATCATTAGGGATTAGGGTTTTATAACAACGTCAGCGTTTGAACAGGCCATCAGCACCGGTATTGTATTCACCGGTTTTGAAATGGACGACTGGGGAAGCTAAAAGGCGGTCGAGGAGATGGGCTCTGATAAGATCACAGATTCACAGGGGAAGAGCTAACTTGGGCACGTGTCACCAGTGGCCTTCCCATTAATTACTCTACACTCTCTAGTAATTACGGCCAAAAGAATAGTTTGGCAACAAGGATCGGTGGGTTAGTGCAGTCCCCTCGAGTTGGCTAATTTTTTTTTAAAAAAAATATAAGTTTGCATATATATTAATTTATTTTTATTATATTTAATTAAAAATAAGGAGAAAAAAAGTGAGAAAAACAATAAAAATAAATTAAAAATATATATTTTTAAAAATGAATACCAACCCTTCAAATTTATTTTTTTAATTAAATATGATAATTTTTTTAATATATATATAATTTTATATTTTTTTTTTAAAAAATTATTCAATCTAATAAAAGTGCTTTAAGAAACATTCTAGTAAGGGCAGACTTCCTCTAACACACGCCTCTTTTAGCGAGAGTTTTGATCCATGGTTAGATTCTCAACATTAGTGTAGCATTTAGGCCCAAAAGGTGGGTCAGAGGTTGATTTAGGCTCAATTCATGGGTTTCTCCCCGGAAAAAATCCTGTACTAAATATTTTTTTTTAATTATTATGGCATTCAATGTGATGAAGAATACAAACCAAATTGGCTAAGATGAAATTTCCTTAAAAATCTTACTCAAAATATAAGGTATAGAGAAAAAAAATAGATATATAAAGAGATTCATACCATTCTTAATGGCCTAGATCAATGGCTACACGTCACTTCCAGTCATGACACGCTTGTGCGTTTAGAGGTGTAGATATACGAGGAAGTGTCATAAACCTCAAATTCTTAAAAATAAATGATAGTAAAACATGATGGTATGACATGATATGTGTGAATCGTGCTATGCTATCTTGATTAACGTGATAATATTATCTCTTATAATTAAAATGTTGATTTTTACTTATATGATTAGGGCAGTTCTCCGACCCGACCCGACCCGACCCAACAAGCATCATTTCCGACCCGAATTGATAGGCTTCCCAATCCGCTTTTTTGAATGCTCGAATACCCAATACCCGATTCTTCTTCTTCTTTTCTTTGTTTTGATTGAATCTCACTAACCTAACCTAGAAAATCTTCTTTTTTATATTTTGATTCAATCTCACTAACATAACCCAAAAAATAATATTTTTTGTGGAATGAATCTTGTTAACCCAAATAACAACGTTGACGGCTAGGGAAAAACACATTTGAAATAGAAAAATCAAAACTCACTTTTATTGGCAACTAAACATACTTTTTAATCGAAAGGCATCAAAAAGAGAGGTTTTGAGAAGAAAATAAAAGTAAATCCCAAAAGGAAAACTCACTTCTTATCTTCAAACTCCAAAACATTCTTCATATTTTCTCATTTTCTCGACAATCAAACAGACACTTTATAACCTAAAGATCTCAAAAGAAACCCCAAAAGGAAAACACACCTCTCAACCTTCAAACTCTAAAACATCCTCTCCAAACAATGCTTTCAAATGGCGTTTTAGTAGCTGGTGATACAAACGAGCAGTCGAATTGGAAGCAGAAAGACGAGCATGAGCCGATCTTACAGTCAATTTCAACGACGAAGGGTCAGATCAAGGAATGAAGCTCGTGGGGAACTTGTGAAATCGTTGAAGTCCAACGATTCTTTAAGAAAATAGAAGAATAAAAAATCCTAATTCAACAAGGAGATTGAGAACGCTGGAGGTAAAAATCGTGTAAAGAGAATAAAAAAAATAAAGAAAAGACAGATAGAAATGAAATCTTAAGGAGTGGAATTGTTTTAAAAACGATAAATATGTTTAGATTGGAATATCCATTATCGATTAACTGATTATGGGTCGGAATAACGGGTAAGAAAGAATTCGGTGTAACGGATCGTCGGGTCGGATAGCAGATTTTGTTCAGCCCTACAGATGATACATTATTGCAAGTAAATTATATCATATCCATATTCTAAAATTACATAAAAAAATCTCACTTATAGCTGCACCAAGCATCACTCCAAGGTGCAAGGATATTGGCTGGATTTATCGACTCACTTCACGCCCCCGAGGATTTAGATGGTGAGTCTGAGACTGAGAGAAGGGAAGCACTGGCCCCCTACAAAGAAAAAAGAGAAGGAGAAACGAAGTTACTTGGAATAGTAAAGGAGTAAAAATGGAGGTGTTGTAGAAACAGAGTCATTCCAAAATACTTTCTGACATCATATATAAACTCATCTTCGGTTTTTTGTCATGTCATGCCCTGTATTTTCTTCCTCATCTCTCATTTTCTCTCTCCGAAAACCCTAATTCAAAGTCCCCTTCTCTCTTTCTCTGATTCTTTCAGAGATAAAAACAAGATCGGCAGGTAATTTCCCAGCCTTCCCTTCCTCATGGGTCCAACTCTTAACTCTTTTTTTTTTTTTCTTGTTATGTTTATTTAATGTGATGGCGCTTTAACTGTCATTGATTTACATAATTCTGTAAAATCAAGCTCCTGGCTTTCCAGATAAATGTTGAATTCTGATTTGGCTCTTTGTTTTCGATCGTAACCTTAGTAACATTAGAACTTCCGTGCTTTGCATACAACTTGGTGCATGAATGATTCTGCTAGTGTTTCGCGTCAGAATTCTGCTTTGCTTTCAACATTTTGGCTTTTTGTTTTGTTGTCGAATTGGATATCGTTGATGCTTTGCTTGCTGCCAAGAAATATGAGGTCTTATGCTTTTCATTTTTGTTTTTCGAGGGAAAACAGAATTCAGCTCAAATACTTGTGTGAGATTTAGTTGAGGCAATTTTTTTTATGTTCCTTTTGGAAGCAAGATATTCAAAACACGAGGTTATTGATTTCGTTCTTTATGTCTTTGTTATTCATAACAACCAACGAAAGCATCTGTGTATGTCATTCACTCTTGAAAACTGGTTGAATTTTGGATCTAGATGAAGAAGTATGCCAAATTAGAGTGAGTTTCAAAAATTTTCAAGTCTGTATTGATTTCATACTGGATTTGGTCTTGGATTAATTCTGAAGGTGTAATGTCTTGATGTTTGTTTTAGCCTGAATGTAAATGGAGCTGTCGATATTCATATGTGGAAAATTATACAACATTTGGTTGTAAACCAAAGTAATAAACAATAGGAATGATGGAGGCAAATATATGTGATGTCAATCACTTGGATGCGGATGTCCTTTTGCCTCCTCGAAAGCGTCTGCTTGCTGGATTGAAAAAACAAAGCTTGGAATCTGATGGTGCTTTGAGTCTCTCTCTAATTGCTTCTTCTGCTTCCGCATCCACTCCATCTTCTGCTGCTTTGAGTGACTTTGAAACCCGTCTTAACAATCTGTTAAGTTCTCATTCAAATAATCCTAACCTTACACCGGGGGAGATAGTAGAGGCTTCAAAATCAGCGGCAATCGCTGCATCTAAGTCTGCAGAGGCAGCAAGAGCTGCAGCTGAAGAGAAGGCTGCAATAGCATCAAAAGCAATGGCTGCTGCCAAGCGAGCTTTAGATTTGGTTGCCTCATTTTCTGGCGAGGCATCCTGTAAGGAAAGATATCTGAAAAAGAATAAGCTGAAGAAGCATCTCCCTGTTCAGCTCTTGTACAAAAAATACCAACCAATTGAGAATAACAAGAGAGATGAAGAGTTGGCCCATAAGTTGCATCGAGCCATTAACAGCTCACCCAGAATCTCAAAAAATTCATCAAGTTCTGACTGGAAGGGTCATAAACACAAGAAACCTAAAAGCTCAGCAAGTTCTGAAAAAAGTAGGGTATCCAATGGGGGTATCGTATTGGAAAGACACCTCCCATCTATGTCCAATGGTCATGCATTAACAGGCAAGATTGAATCTGAAGGCTCCATCCATGAATTATACTCACACAAAGCTGATGAAAAGTCCTCCAAGTCTGATAAAGCTGGTCAACTAGAGATGGATAATGAGGAAGCAGAATCAAGTCAGCCAAAAGATAAAACTGGAGAAGATGTGAGTACAACTGGTAAAAGGAGGGGAAGAGTGAAGCTAAAAAGGTTGCCCTTAAGTATTTGTAACTTTAGGGATCAATCAAATCCCAAGGAGGAGATGAATGTGAGAAGCTCCCCATTGTCTGAGAATAACATGGGCATGCAGCCTGACTGCCAGCGGTATGCTCTTATTCTCAATGCAGACTTCGGCTGATGGGTGATGTCAATTGGGGCTGCTTCACCAGTGTGGAAATGCCAGGAGTTCAATGTGCCAACATGTATCAAGCAAAATAAAGTCCTGCAGTCGTGATGCTTAAATATGTAATGGGTCGACTGGTAGATACTATGATAGAAGTTGATAGCTGAGGTAGGATTCATGGTGTTCTTTTTATAGAAAAGGCTTTCTTTCATTGATGTTTTTATTCATATATATATATATATATATTTTTTTTTTTTTCTGGAGTTGTAAGGAACTTAAACTGACCCGATGTAAATTTAGATATTTAATTGTTTGCATCCGTGCTTTACAGAATAGCAAAAGCTTCAAGGTAAGATGCGACTGACTGACGCAATAAATTGGATATGTGTGTTAACATGTTGCATGTTCGTCCTCCTCATAGAACTGATGATAAATGATTTATACAATGTGAGTGTGTATACTCTATGATGTAATTTTTTTGCAAGTTGATTCTATTTTCATTCTTCCTTTTTATGTACGAAAAACTATACACGAAATTATTGCAACGGTAATTATTTGTTTAACATTTGATGGTACTTGTTGCTGCTGTTAATTGTTATAGATACAGAGTATTAGCAAGGAAAATATCGATAATAACTTATAACTTTAATGAAGAGGGAGATTAAAAGTTGTAAAAGTTGCTCGATAGCTGCAAGATCCGATGTGCAATGTTATTTGTAGAACTGGAACTTATTACAGTTATAAAAAAGAAATCATGTTAACACATTAATAATTTTATTTTATTTTTATATTAACTAATGTGACGGATATCTATCTAAGTAATGTGTTGTATATGTCGATTTAAGTGGTCTTGCAAGTATATATTTTTTAGCAATTACTTTTGGCATGGCCTTCCACTTTCATACTTCCAAAATTTATATTACTTCATTCGATATGTTTCTAGAAAACATCTGTTAATGGCTAATGCGATGTGTCAGTGAAACTTGGATCCTCTTTGTGTGTATACATATACATATATATATATATATAGAAAGAAATGATACTTACCATCTTTTTAATATTCTTTGATGTGGCATCAAATAATTGAAAATTATTCAAGAAGATGGTAATAAAAAAGACAATAAATAGTATTAAGATATATACCAGAGTATGGGTTTTTTTTTTTTTTGTTTGAGCAGAGTATGGTGGTTGTTAGTCAAACCAAAAGGGTTGGTCCGGGTTCTTATAATCCTGGAAGAAAAAGAAAATGTAGTGTAACATTTAAGTTGTTCAAACATCTATTCACGTGTGGAAAATGCAGTGATAGGGATCTATCCGTATGGAAGACTTCCAATGCTAGTTTCAACTTTCATCCGCCCATTCCATACAATACCATTAAGATAATATTTTTGCTATTATAATAGAAGAAAGATATCGGCCACAAGAAACTTTTGGCTTTTTATATTCTGTTTCTTAGGTGGCTGGCAGTCTTGGTCGAGCCAGTTCTCATTACTTATTAGAAAATCTGACATTTTTATTAAAAGATGAGATGGAGAAAGCGACGCACTTCCAATTCTATGGAACATCTTTTAGGAAACGCTTTGAAGAATGGTGCATGATGTTGGGGGTAGGGTACTTATTTATTCTTTCTTGTTTAGTTTTTAAATCACTGCTAAAAAAATTATTAAGATTTAACAGAAGGCAGAGTTGCATACCATTTACGTTTGGGTTGATTTATCAGGTGTTTGATTTTCTTTAAAATAAATAAATAAATATAAATAAAAATAAAAATAAAAATAGAATAAAAGCAGTGATATTATTATTTGTATGTCACTTTGATCAGATGTGCGAGACAAAAGGTATGACACATCTTTGGTTGGTGGATCCACATTTTGGGAGGGTGAAAGTGAAACGAAGCAAGTTGGCTAATTACATGGATCCCAATAATTTCAATCAAACATTTCTTTCTTTTGCAATCTTATCCATCTCATCACATCGCATGCTCTTCCTTTGTCAGGGTTCACTTTGCTCATGCAATATTGAAATGACATCTCTGATATTATTGAAGATGACTCGTCGATTCATTGTCTTCAAGGTGAAAGTTTCTCTAAAATAAGGGGAGGAGTGGTGGCAAGGGAAAACGACCTGAACCTAAATGGTTGTTCTGAAGTAGGAATTACTCTCGGGTTAATCAACTAATTACTGTGTTCGGGGCTGAAACATTTTAGCTTAGTCGGTTATATTGTCTTTTGAAGCGAACATGGGAGTGGATTGCAATTTCTTGATAATTTAGAGGGATGATTGCTATAATAGATAGATCATGAGGTGATTGCAAATTGTGTGCAAGTTTGAGAAACTTGTGTGTAGTTTCCGTGCACGACACATACCGTAGAATACAAAGTTTCCCAGCAACACGCTCATACAGAAATCTTATATGATGAGTTCCATATAACGAGATCCATAACTCACGGATCAAGAGTTCCTCTGATTTCTACTTTTGTTTGTTTGTTTGTTTGTTTTTTTTGTTTGTTTGTTTTTTTGTTTGTTTTTGTTTTGGAATGACATGAGAACCCCGAGACTTGTGAAAATCCTACATAATGAGCTCTGTATAAACGAGTCGAGGAAACGAGGAATTCACCCCTTCTCATTGATGAAACATGGTCCCAAGAAATTGTTTACACCCAAGGGTTTAATCTTTAGACTTGGATGAGCGCCCTAAGAGGCTAAGACCAAGGCCACGACACTTACACTTGAGCTAATCCATAGGGGTAAGTTCCTAAATTGCTACTTCAAAGATACCATTTATAAATATTTACATAAATTCATGTTCCCGTTAGCTCCCAGAGGAATTATAGATGCAGTCAAATGTTTCTCATTAAAGTCATCAACTCTCAAGAATCATTACTACTTTACATCTTGTAGAGTTAGTAAAATAAATAAATCTTAATAGCACCGTAACAAACCAAAAAATCGCAATCAATAGTCATACAGGGGAAAGGAGGGGCTCTGAAATAAAGTGTGGCTCTATCAACATTTTTCATGCCTTGTTCACTTACCCACCTTAATCTGAAGTTTGCTCATCCCAACGTTTAAGTTCCCCAGATTAGCCTCATTATTCATCTCACCTTGTGTGGAATTCCTTGGACTGAGCCATGGGTGCTGCAGACACTGCTGTGCAGTTGGTCGCTTCTCTGGTGCAAAATCGAGAAGCGGACAGAGAAACTCTGCAAACTCACCCGCATCATTCTCAGAAAATTTGAACCTATCAACCAGCAACCGATCAAGAGGCCAGGATTTCAGCCTCCGAATTCTCTTCAGATCCCCATGTCTGTCGAAGAAATCTTTGGACCGTGCTCCTCCAATGGCTACCTGTCAACCAAAGCCAAAGACAGGAATCAAAACCATAGTTATTGGATAACCGACAGTGGCAGAATAAATGTGCTCACCTTTCGAGGCATCTTTCCAAGGAGTTCCATCATTAGAGCAAGATGATCCTGAAACCAACCAACCACATGAGAGTTCCATTACCTAGCTATATAGGTTCACAGCAACAGCAACAATAACTAAAAATGTATTTTACCATTTAGGTGATCAATAAGGAGTAGTTGATAAGGTAATGTGATTTAATTGATTGCCATTCTAGATCATTTGGAGTAAGTTATTAAGTGTGTATCAGCAACATGAAATAAAGCTTAAACAAAAAAAAAAAAAAGATACAGGGACCATTAATAAAAAAAGGAGGGGCAGGGGAAGAAGGCAAGAAGAAAAGAAGGGGGGTGGGGGTGAGGGCAGTCGAAAGTTATTAGGAATGGATTTCTATGCTCTAAGCCATTACTTGAATAAACAATGTGATGCCTAGCTAACGCGGGTGAAGAGCAATGGAACTCAAATTTTATACTAGCAACAGTTTCATATTTATATTTTCCGATATGTTCATCTTAATGTTCCTTTATATGCTACTTCCATTCAACTTCCAAGATAAATCATGAAGTTATCCAGTTGAACTAATCTGTCCTAATTGCTATTGTGCAGCAAATAGTCATGGATCCATCACTGAAGACAACAGGAAAAACCATCCTACCTCATCCTCGCTAAACCCATGTCCACTACTGGGAGCAAACATCATGTCCCCAGTAGCAAGTTCAAATGCAGTGCAAGCAAATGACCACATATCAACAGAGAAGGAATAGCCAGCTTGTAGTATAACTTCAGGAGCTCTGTACTGCCTAGTTTGGATTTCTTGTGCGAACTGATTATCAGCCCAACATGCATTTCCAAAATCCACAACCTTGCATCTCAAATCAATCCCATTCAAATTTCTCTCAGATTTTGCAGCTCCTCCTACTAGTCCTCCCATGGAGGCTCTTCTTTCAGATATCTTAGCAACTGCTCTCCTCGCCCTTCTTTTCAACTTTTTTTCAATGAGATTCATAGTAGATCCACCATTTGCATTCCCTTCAGGCCTCTCAAGAATTGGTCTGAGTTCAGACCTAACTGGGTCTTTGCTAGGATCAATGGTGGAGAAGAGAAGAATATTTTCAGGTTTCAGGTCAGTATGGATTATACCAAGTTCTCTATGCAGATAGTCCAGACCTGCCAAAATGCACTTGCAGATCTCCCTAACTTGATTCAATCCAAGGCCCTTGTATCGATTATACCTGATCAGCCGGAGTAAGCTATCGCCAAGAAACTCAAGCACCATGCAAAGATGCTGCCCATTTGGGCCTGTATGCTTAAAGTGGTCAATGAGTCTCACAATGCATCTGGAACTTGAGGGATTGCCACTGGCAATAGCTGAAAGGACTTCAATCTCATGAAGTGCAGCTTGAGCAAATTGTGCTGCACTTTTCTGGATCTTGAGAGCCACAAATTCCTGACAAAGAGAAGGAAAAATAAAGGTATTTGAGCCTACAATAAATGTAAAGAGTTAAGCTTACCCAAGTCTCAAACTTAGCCAAAAAATGACATTACTTGCATATACATTTTGCAACATTGGACTTAACAATGTTTGGACTTGTATGTGTGTGTGAAGAAGCTGTCTGATATACCACCGGAAAACAGGTGCACCATACTAAGTTGTTCAAGTCAATCAAATTGTACCACTAGTACATTTTTTTTTTTTATCAGAGTTGTATCAGAAGTAGATTGTTAGTTCTAATTACTCAAATTCTCGTATCTACTTTCTGATAAAAAAACACATTCTCGTATCTACTTCAAAACGTGACACCAAGGTTTATGTCATTTTTGTTATGGATAAGCAAGATTTTATTGAGACGAGTAACAAGGTAAAGCCAAGTACACGGGAAGTGTACAAATACAAAACCTAGTTACAAGTCAGGAACAGGTTTATATCATGTAATTTGCACTGTTATTCGATAAAAACACGGAAAGAACAAACATTTACCTGACAATAATCTGGTCCTAAAAAAAAGGGGCAAAGATGACCTAAGAATCATTAAACTCCAACATGTGAAAAAAAGTCACAGTTGAAACTTAACGCCTGAAGATTGCAGTTGCGTTACTATGCGATAAAAACAGGGAAATAAAGAACATTTTTCTGGCAAGAATGTGGTCCATAAAAAAAGAGACAAGGATGATCTAAGAACCATTAAATTACAACACCTCGATGACTTGATATAAGATTTTCCCACAACCATAGATAACGAGCAGAGAATATAAAACAAGATTGAGTCCAAGCGAGATCACGAACAAAAGCATGGAAAAAACCAAACCCAATAAAAAAGATAACAAATTTGAATTAAAAAGGAAAAAAGAAAAAAGAGATACAGAGGTTCGAGTATCGTAGGCGAGCCAGACGGTCGAGAATTGGCCCCAACCGAGCTTCCTCTGAGCGATGTAGCGGCCTCCCGCGAACTGATCCCCAACTCTAACGGCGTGGTACCCTCCTTTCCTGTACGACTCCATTCCCTCCTCATCTTCCTCCGAACCTGATGAAGACGAACAAGACATGTCTTTCCCTCTACCGTCTGATTTGATTGTAATAGATTAGTTTTCCGGGTATGATTGAATTCTGCAGCACTTCTTTTCTTTTCGTTTTATAGCAACAAAAATCCGGGACGATGAGAAAGAAAATGGATGGATATGAGATTTGGAGAAGACCCAAAACCAAAAGAGAACGACAGAAAAGAGAGTGGGTCTCTTTTTTATGTTACTTGCAGGTGGTGATGATGTGAAGGAGACTCTTTCCTTGCTGTGTTACCCTCTTTATTTCTTTTCCTTTTTTGGTTTTCCTTACTTCTTGTTTTTCCTTATTCTTTGTTATTTCTGGTGTGTTTGTGGCCTTCCAACGAACGCCATGTACAATGAATACTCTCTCTCCACTTTTTTCTCTTTTTTTCTTTCCAAGTTCCAACCCCTTCTTCTCAGGCTCCTTGGCTGGTGGTTCTTTTCCATTTCTTTTCACCTCTTTGCTTCTTTCCCTTTCATTCTCACCTTTTTTTTTTTTCAAATTGTTTTAATTTTTTTTAATAATTATATTCTATATTTCTTAGTATATTTATTAATAAACACAGAAATAAATTATAATATAGATATATATAAATAATAAAATTAAAACAATTTTCTTAGCCACAAACTATTGATTAAATAATCTGAGTAAAGACGATATATGCTAAATTAGAATGTAAAATGATTTAAACATTATACAATAAAACGGGATTCATATTATTAGTTAGCCATCCAAATGCACCAAAAGTGAATTAAAAATAGAATAATTAAGGAAAAAAAGAATTAGATAGATGATAAAAGGGGTACAACTTGAAGGTAGAGTGGAGTGATGGAATTGTTTAGGAGGAGCTGATGGATCGTTGTTGGGAATGATGTGGATCCGCCACCTGCCTTCTTACTATCTAGTCTAATTCATATGCTTTTTCGGATTATGGGCCTATAATTGTTATGTGAAGGCCCATTAGTTTGGCAATTGAGATACAGAAATAATTAAGCTCCAAGACATAATAATAGTTGAACGGGGCTAGTGAGGGCAAGAAATTTGTGCTAGAAAGGCCCTTGTTGATTTGAACAGCCTGTTAACTGTTATTATGTGCTTTGTTTGATGTACTATCTATTATTTTAAATCTGATTTTTGAAGAGCATTTTATTTTTGTGTATTTGTTGTTATCGTATTCCACAGCTTGAACTACTGGACAAGGCCCAAACAATTCTTATATGCTCAAAGAACCAATGAGTGGGAACAGAGGTACCTTACGATAGCTCCAATGCAAAATTTAGTATAAGTAAAGAGATAAGAAAAAGTATGGAAGCAAATAGTAGGAATAGATTACTTGACCTTTGGGTGATAGAATTTCCAACTATTTATAGGGCTTGGCACACCCTAACCAAGTTGCCCGGGAGATGGGACAATCGTCCTTTTCCCTGTCAGATCATCATTCATTTTGCTAGGTTCGAATAAATCTTCCTATCCTTGGGATTCTGTCCTGGCGTGCTGTCATTTCTTCTGCGTTGCATCAATCTTTCTATCTACCTTAGAGGCATGTCTGGGCTCTTGATCTGCATTTAATACGGTGAGGGAGGTTTTATCCGAGATCATCGTGTTAGGGGTTTTAGGCACATTTGCAGTGTTTAGCATTTAATGCATCGTGCCGTAGCAAATTTCCGCATTTAATGCAGAGTAGACGTGTTTGCTTTCTTGATTATTTTGATGGTGGCATGATCCTTTATGGGGCGAGCGCGTCCGCCCAGCTCCTTATGTTCTTGCCTTTTGTGCTGGTCACCTATTGCTCGGCTTCTTAGGCTTTCACATGTATGAGTCACCTCTTGCTTGCACCCTTTGTGTTCTTCCTTTATAGGTTTGGGCCTCTCTTCCCTTCTAGTCCTTATTACCTGGTATTGGGCCCAAGGCCTAGTCCTTATCAGGAGGGTTTTCCCTTACAGTACCCCGCAAATTCTTATCAAATGGATTGAGGTGAGAATTGTCTTGGTTCTCCCATGCCTATTAGGCAACTGGCCTAGTCATCTGACCCTAGTCTGGGATCAGGGCATCCAAGTTTGATTGGCTGCTCGAGGTCACCCTAGATGGGGTTGTATGACTACTAGTTTCCCTACCAGCCATGGGTTTACCACAGGTGGGCGATTGACTGACTATTGGTGCAAGGCTCGCCGGTCCTAACCCTAGGCTTCCTAGTGGACGTTTTGTGTTCCCTATGGTTGGTTTGCCAGTTGGCTATTATTGTGCAGTCTACGCATGAGCATCGTTTCGACTCCCGGGGGAGCTTATGGGTTTCCCAGCAGTTGATTTGATAGTTGGTCATTATTGTGCAATCTGCGCATGCATGTCCTTTTGACATCTCGGGCAAGCACTTCACATCTGTGGATTTTGATTGATGCATGGCACGAACGTCTTGGGCCATTATTACCATCTTCGGGTTTCTCGCCCACGCTCCTTGGCCCTCATTGGTTTGTTACCCCACGCATTTGCTGCTTTCTATTCCCAACGTTTACTGGATATGGCATGGGTTGTCACGTTTTTTTGTTTCCCGTGAGCCTTAACTCCCCTTCGAGTATAAATAGGGAGTGGGCTCCCCCGAAACCATTTTCACCCTTTTACTCCTCACTTTACGTTTCTTGATTTCTTCTTCCTCTAGTTCTCTGAATTCTCTCATTTTCCTGCTATTTCTTTGTTTCTGTTTGACAATGGCGGCCTCTACTTCTTCTCGCTTTGTGGGACATACTTGGGTGACGGCGTTCCCCGAGGGCGCCATCTAAGAGCTTCGTGAATAGAACAACATCCCCCTATGTTGTGCTGGAGCCTTTTCAGGGCTTTCCTTGAGATGTTGAAGGGAAGGCCGAATATGTTCTGATGTAGAAGCACATGTTCGACAACGGGCTACGCCTCCCATCCGTCTGGTGCGGGAGGTCCTTCATTATTTGGGTCTGACGTCTGCTCAGCTTCTCCCTAATGCCTAGCATCTGCTACTGGTGAGCCGTATAGTTTTCTGTGTCACCTTTCTAAAGTCGGGCGATATCTACTCAGACTTGATAGTTGGGAAATTTTTGTCTTTTTACCACATCCTCTAGCGCGGGGGAAACTAAATTGGTTTCTAGGCCAGGGATGGCTTGGAGAGGCTGTGTACTTTGGAGACTCGGTACTCTCATGCCAAGAAATATGAGAAGAGGTTCTTCTATGTCTAAAGGAACGACTAACAGTTCACTAATGATGAAGTCCAAGGGGAGTTCCTAATACAGGCAGATTGGGGAGAGTTACCGCCCGCCTCAATTCTGTACATTCAATTCAACTCCAGTGAGCGCGCTCAATGTGTTGTAGTTCTTGCCTAGGCGCAACTAATTCCCTACGTCTTCAATTTTATAGGCTGCTAATAGAGGGGAACATTATTTTGTTCCTAGTTGAGCCGAGGCGAGACTGGGCTAAGTGTTAGAATGTCTTGGGGGCACCTAAGGATGAAGTGTTAGGCTTGCGGGCCCGCCCCCGCAAGCGAGCGGCCTTTCACCGCAAATCCCCTTAAAAGCGATTGAAGGCTCGCTGCAATCAAGAGGCCTCCACTTCTGCTGGTGGTTCGGTCACAGTCTGACCCCCTCCTTCCCAAACTTTAGTTCAGTCCCCGTCTTTCCAAACTCAGCAAGGCGAGGGTAGTGCCATGGCGATCAGTGAGGAGGCCAGAAGGCTGATGGCCAAGGCCCGGTCTGCATTATGCAGGAGGGCAAGGGTGAAGTCCTCTTCACCCCCGCCTAGCTTGTCTAAGAGTGAGGGGATGGGGAAAGATGATGAGGCTGAGGTGATTCTCAATGAAATTCTATCGCACCCGCCTGCTGTCGTGCCCGAAGTCTCGCTCGAGCCACTGGTAGTCGATAAGGATGAGGTTGATGAGCTGGAGCTTGCCTTTCATAAGGCCTTGGCACACCCCCTGCCCTTTAATGCGGGGACTTCGTATTTTATCCCTGTTGCTCGAGATTTTGCTGAGGGTCAGGAGGACCAGGAGGCCACCAACAATCAGCTCCCACGTACTCCAGAAGACTCCTTTTCTTCCCACGACTCAGGGGCTCACCCTAGCTCCCCAAGTGAGTCCAAGTCACAGTGCCTTGACCCAAGTGATGCATGACGTTGAGGCGGAGGATCGCGGGGCAGCGGGTGGGGATGCTATAAAGGACCAGACCAAGGTCAGGGTCAAGGCGAGATTCTCCCTAACACGAAAGTCGGTGCTGGGGACCCAGCTAGTGGGGGGCTGCAATAGACCCTACTGGTGAGGAGGCTTCAAGAGACCAAGCCAGGGTCTTTGATGATGAGGCAAAGGCAAGAGATCAGGGCAAGGTCCCTTTTGATGGAGAGGCTGGGAGAGATAGTTCCTCGAGTTGTGGAGGTAGGCCTTCGGGAGGTGATGCCCAGCAAATGTACACTAAGGCCCAGTAGGCATATATGGAGATTAGTGATGATGATTCTTCACAGCCTCGAGCGTCCTGGAAGATAGGGTATGGTTCTGGGACCCACTCGGAGTGTGCTCCCTGCCCTCTCATTCAATCGCCACCTCGGATCCCTTCTCCTCCTCGCTCCCCCGTTTCCTTGCGTCTTCCTTTGCCCTTTTGGTATCGAAGCGGGGCCTCTTTCATGAACGGCAGCCTTCTTCTAGTTACGAGCAATCTCGGGCCACAATGATTGAGAGTGCAGCCTGCCCGCTCCAAGCCCTTATTGCTCAATCAAGTCTTTTATTCCCTTTTCGTTAGGTTCTCATTTCTCCCTTTCATCTATTTTGTAACTTTCTTTTCTACATGCAGGTTGCTGGTCAAATTGTCAAGGCGGTTGGCTTTAAGATGGTCGAGCTCGTTGAGTATAATGAGGAGCTTAGCTTGGCATGCCGCCTTAGCCGCTTCTTGCTAAAAAGGTCCAAGGCATTGGGCAAGGATCTCGAGAGTAAGTATTAGCAACTAGGCGAGGTTGCCGTTGCTCTGACGAATGAGAAGGCGAGGAACGTGAACCTGGTAGAGAATAATGCTACGCTGCGGCATGAGGTGGCTACTCTGCAAGCAAGGGCTCGATCCCTAGAGGTTCCCTGAGCTGAGGCCGATTGTGTCCGAGAGCTTACCGAGAAGGAGCTTGCCTATCGTGAAAAAGATCTCGCTACAACCACCCAGGATGTTGAGTCCCTAAAAGCCAACTTGGCGATCTCCGAGCAAGAGCGTTTTGGTAGGGAAAACAAGGTTGAGACCTTCCAGATTAATCTAGAGGCATCAGACCTAAGGCATAAGGTCCTTGAGGGTGAGCTGAACGATGCTCGAGTTGCTATGGGCAAGGCCAATACCTAGCTAAAGGCTTTTAGGCCCCAAGTGGACCAGACCCACATGATTAGCATCTCGGTCTAGGGTTACGACTACTCACAGGGTCTGAGAAGATTAAGGGAAGTGATTTTGGGCAACCATTCCTTCGACCTGATGGGCATGGATCCTTTTGAACTTGCTCCTGACGCCATCGCCTGGTTTTTGCCAAGTTGATCGGGACGCCGGGTTATCCTCTCTTTAGGAATTGCGACCCTCGTGAACCCCCACCTCCTAAATGATGATTTTTTTGTACTCTTCATATTAATGAAATGCTTCGTTCTTTTATATTTATGCTGTCTCGCCTTTATTGTTATTCTAATGTACGCTTAGTACCCTACGAATCTTTATCAAAAGTACTTCGATAGGGATTTTTACAAGGGTTTGGGTTTTGCAAAATTCCTCGGTCTTGAACCTCGACCTCTAGGCGAATTGTAATGCGAGGATTTAGGAGTGGGCAAGAGCCCATGACTTAACCCCGTGATTCAAATGTGTGTGGGAGGCAAAGAAAGTTTACGAGTGTGCTTGGACTAAGGCCCTAGCTTCGAGCCTTAATCTCTAGATGAATCGTGATGTGAGGTTTTAGGAGTGAGCGAGAGCCCAGGAATCGACCTTGCAATTCAAACGTGTTGGGGAGGCGAAAAGGGTTTACGAGTGTACTTGAGCTGGGGATCTAGCCTCAAGCCTTGACCTCTGGGTGAATCACAGTGCGAGAGTTTAAAAGTGGGTGAAAGCCCAGGACTCAACCCCACGATTCGAACGTGCTGATAGACTTTATCATAGGTTGGAGCTTTGAAAAAAAGTTCCATATCTTGATTTCATTAATAGAGTGATAGGGTTACGTGTAACACGAAGTCACTCTATTACACGTAGTACCTCTTCAAGTGTTCCATGTTCCACGGGTGGGGGAGTTACCTTCCTTGGCTACCTTGAGTCAGTACTAGCCTGGCCAAGCTAGGGGCCAACTTGGTACCTATCTGAACTCTTTGTTTTGGCTGGTCGGGTCGAGGGTGATTAGGGGTGTAAAAAGACCGAACCGGACCGGCGGACCGGACCGGACCGGTTGTCCCGGACCGGGACCGGACCGGACCGGTTGGAGTTCGGTCCAGTCCGGTCCAAAAAATTTATGGACCGGAAAATTTCGGTCCGGTCCCGGTCCAAGGAGTCCATCCCCCTGGACCGGACCGGACCGGACCGAATCCTTTTTTTTTTTTAATTTTTTTTTTAAAATATATGTATATAAAAATAATAATATAAAATTTTTAATATTAATATTAATATATATTAATATATAATATATACTCTTATAATATTAACATATAAATAATAAGTGTATTATTATTATTTAATATATTATTACTAATTTATTACTATTTACTAACATATAAATATATAATATACTAATATAAATTGTAATAATGTTATTACTTATTAGTTATAATTCATTAACATATACTAATGTAATAATATTATTAGACTATTAGATTATTAGTTATAGTTTACTAATATACTTAATATTTAATATTAACTAATATATTAATAGATAATATATACTCTTATATATTAATATATAAATAATAAGTGTATTATTATTATTTAATATATTATTAATAATTTATCACTATTTACTAACATATAAATATATAATATACTAATGTAAATTATAATAATGTTATTACTTATTAGTTATAGTTTATTAACATATACTAATGTGAAAGTGTTATTAGACTATTAGACTATTAGTTATAATTTACTAACATACTTAATATATAATATATACTAACATATTAATATATAATATATACTAACATATTAATATATAATATATACTGTTATAATATTAACATATTATAATTTATAGTAATTAAATTTGGACCAAAAAAATATTTGATTATTGTAGAATTATATATTAAATTTAGCCCATTAAATCATATGGGGCACCCCTGGACCGGACCGGACCGCCCCTGGACCGAATTGGACCGGACCGGTATGGACCGAACTCCTGTTCGGTCCGGTCCAGGGTGAGAGAATTTTTGGACCGAATGAAATCGGTCCACAAATTTCCCGGACCGGACCGGACCGGACCGGACCATTTACACCCCTAAGGGTGATTAGCTCTAGCGGCTCGTTGGGTTCGCCCTGTCTAAGGGACTGTTTGTCCTGTATCTCGTCATCCTATTCTACTAAAGGAAGGGAGCATGTAGACTAGTCGCCCTTTCGCCAGTTTTGACGACGATTATCACCTGACACTTACGCCTCAACTCGCGGGCATAGGATTCTCGTGCAAGTATTTGCTCTCCCCTAACTTCTCCCATTTATTTGCCAATGGGGAATTTCAGATTTAAGTGGAACGTTGAGGTGACCGCTTTTAGTCGGTTTAGCGTGGGGCATCCTAGGATCGCGTCATGGCCGTTCTCGGGGCAATCCCTGCCAGGATTAGGAGGGTGATTAGCTTTCCCGGCTGGATCACATCTTTGGTGAAGCTTTTAAGAGGGGTTGGCACTGGTAGTAGTCGGTCATGCTTGATTTCCATATTGGTGAAGGCTTCATAGTATAGGATGTCCGCGGAACTCCTATTATCAACCAATATTCTCCTGGTAGTGAAGTTTGTGATCTGTAGGGTCACCACCAAGGCTTCGTCATGAGGGTGTTGTACCCCTTCTTCAACCTGTTCGTCGAAGGTGATAGGGAGGTCTTGGTGAGTCGTGCCTCTCGTGCGGGCACGTCAGATGGTGAATACTTCCTCATAGCGAGTGTCCCATGTGTAGGCCTTTCTTGACGAGGAGGTCGCTCCACCTCTCGGGACCCCTCCGATGGTTATCCTGATCTTGCCCAAGGGCTCCCTCCCCCTAGGTAGGCTTTTGTGGTCATCTCGCCATGGTTGTCATTCTCGTGGGGTTGTACTGCACCATTATCGATTTGGCAAGTGTTCGAACAAATCATTTCTCCCGTCATACAGATCCATCCGAGGCACTTTGAACTTTGGCGAAAGGGGTATGACCATTACATTTGCCCTATATAGCATTCCATAACTACTGTAGATCTGGCCGATTATGGATGGCACCTCGATCAATTTAGTCATTTCTGCATATTTATCCTCGAGCTGCTTGAGCTCTAGGTGCAGCTTGCATCTAGGGATGGGCAAATTTTTCAACTTCCAACTTCCGTCCGAACTCCGCTCCGATTCCGACTCTAATCGGTGTCGGAATTCGAATTTCGAAATTTGGAGTCGAAAATTTCTGACTCCAAAGTCAAAGTCGGATTTCAGAATCAGAGTTAGTTTCTATACTGAATACCGACTCTGAACTCCAAAGTTTTTTTTTTTAAAAGATGCAAAACGACGCCGTTTTGTATCTTTCTTTTTTGTTTTTTTAAATTTAGCTAAACAACGCCATTCTAATTAAATAGGAACGACGTCGTTAGTCCAGGGTATCTTAAACCCCAGCGATTCTTCTTTCTTCTTCTTCATTCTTCTTTCTCCCGTCCACAGTCGAGACTTCGAAGTTCGAACCCTACAACACTGCTCGTCTTCTCCAACGGCGATTCCGAACCTCCAGTGGCTAGCGCCACTTCCTCCTTCACTCTCTCACACCGCCGTTGCGTTACATTGTCTCCCAACGCCCGCTAGCCCTCTGAATCGGCGAATCCGAAATTAATTGGGGTAATTTCTTTTATATTTAGTGTTTTTAATTAAAATTAATTAAATGTGTTATTTTAATGTGATTCTTTGAGTTGGTTGGCTTGTGAGTTGTGTATGCTATTATATTATGAAAAATTCGAGTTTATATTGTGTGTTTTGACAGTGTGTGTAAACCATTCAATGAAATGTGATTGAGAAAAAAAAAAAAACTCGAATTTGGCCTAAAATATCGCCCTCTCCGATGCTGAAGAATCGTAGGTGGTCTGTGGCAGCCTCTATGATG
The DNA here is from genome assembly GCA_036898215.1 of Platycarya strobilacea. Lineage (NCBI taxonomy): Eukaryota > Viridiplantae > Streptophyta > Magnoliopsida > Fagales > Juglandaceae > Platycarya > Platycarya strobilacea. The sequence continues at coordinate 44,611,977 of CM072555.1, forward strand.
ATGTGATTGTATTTGATCATGAGCAGAATGTAGTTTTAATTTGATAGATGCGGCAATTGTTTTTCCTCAGACAAGTAATTCATTGCAAATCATTGCACTTGCATTGCCAAACTGATATCTAATGTCATGTTCTCATCTTTCTCTGTGGGATTTATTCTATTTGAATATAAAACTCATTAAGAAGACTTACTCAAACTTGGACCATTTTTATTAAAAAAAAAACAATATCTATGTTGCAGGTAAAAAAAAAAATACACTACCTGTTCTGTTACGTACTTACAAAATGAAGTTTAGGTTGTGTTTGAATATTGACGCGATCTCAGATGATTTGAACTTATATGTAAATAGTAATGTTTGTAGGTTATATTGAGATCATGTGTTTGAATATAAATATATTGAAATATTTGTTGGATTGTATGAAATAGGTTTAGATGAATTTAATTTTTTTTATAAAATATTTATGATATAAGATGAAATAAAATAATTTGATTTTATGGAATCAAACCCGCTCTAATTAATTATTTTTTCCAAGAATAGATCAAGTCATCAATTAGAACAGCCGGAAAGGGAGAGATCAACTCATCCTACGAGTACTAGTCACATCTTGAAGTATTAATAATGGAAGCTCGTGGTGTTAAGGAACCAAAGCATAATTAGGTGGTAATATCGTCCAACACCTTTAGTTACAAAGTTATTGAAACACAACGGGATGCCACACTTTAATTACAAAGTTAGGCAAATGAGAAGTGGAACTATCTACTACTTATATTATTACAAAAAACTGCATATACACACATACATATATAGAGAGAGAGAGGGAGAGAGAGAGAGTGAGGGAGAGATTAATTAGGAATTAGCAAAGCCAAAACAACCTATAATGATTAGCTTAAAACTAATATGAATCATTACAGGTAAGCGTCCTAATCATGAGCCCTTTCCTATAATTGAGATAATTATATTGATCTATGCCCTATATGCTTGGCAGCTTGCTATGTTCCAATTTTCAAACATTTTTTTCCAAGTAATTTTCAAACACGTTTTAGAGTATAAAAGTTTATAATTACATCATTGAAGGCTCTAATGCGCCTTGTTTTGTTTATAGAGTATTTATTTTCTCTCTTTTCCATTCCAGCTGTTTGCCATTAAAAATCATCATCATTCACCAAACAAGATGCGTATATTCAATTCCACAAGTTTTTTTTTTTTTTTTTTTGCAGAAAAAATTAGATTACTGGGTTAGGACTTCAAATTTTGATTGCAATGGTTGGATGATTTCTTGATAATTAAACAAATGTGTGTGTAAACACTTAGATAGAAATATTTTACTCATAAAAAAAAACTGTGTATCTATGTACTTATGTATGCATGTATATACTTGGTAATCAAGGACTCTGTGCTTTGTTGGTTTTCTTTCTCTTTCCAGCCAACTGAGCTTAGCAGCTTGCTTTATCGTGAGGTTTTGACCAATTTTATCTTGGTTGCTCATTTTTTCAATTTTTTTTTGTTTCATTTTAAATTTTTATTGTAAGTTGTAACTTATACTCAGATATCGACATGCTAGACTACAAAATCTTATCCAATTTATTAATTTTTTTTATCCAATTTATTAATTTTTTTTATTCATTTTGGATTTAATTCTTGGTTGGTTTGCTGAAGCAATGTACATGTGCATCACAATTGGGTGGGCCATGAGAAATATGGCATAGAAAAATATGCATTTTCCCCACTTAATAAAAAAATTTCTCTATTCAGTACAAGTCGTGAATTTTTACCTAATAACAGTTTCCTAATATTGTATTTTGTTACACTATAGCATTATAATTTTTAGGAATTTACTAACTTTTTTATATTGTTATATTTGAATTTTAGGTCTACAATTACAAATAGATGGATCCCTCATGCAGTGCTAGTGAGACTCCGACTCCACATGAGGCTCCGAATCCGGATGGTAGGACTCATTCAGCGCTCCACGCTGCAGCTTCGAGCCGTAATCGGCTACCCTCCACTCGAGCACAAACCTCGTGTGCTAGCAGTGGATTTCCACTTCCAGTCAACATAGAATTGGAAGTGGAAGATCCCGACCAGTTTATGGAAGAGGAGGAGATGGGCAGCTGCGAGGCCATCCCGTCCACTGTCAAATAAAAAAAATCGTGGATATGGGAACATTTTGAGAAGGTTGAGGGTGGGGATCCCCAGAATCCACGTGCTGAGTGCAATCATTATGGCGCTCGAGTTAGGTGTCATTCAAAAAGGCAAGGCACTTCTTGTCTTTCAGCACATCTAAATGGTTGCAAGCGCTACCAAATAGCAAAGGGGATGGCATCAAGAGGTTAGTATCTTGCTTTATATGCTACTTAGTTTTGTGATTATGATCCTATTTAATTTTCATTTTAAGACTAATATTGGCAATAAATTATTAAACGCAGACGCAGGTAGGTCTCAGACTAATCTTAGCTACGAGACTTCTACAGCCACTGATGGGGCAGGAACACAGATAAGGAATCTAGCTGTCCCTCAATACAGTGAGAAGATGTTTCGTGAGGTGCTTGCGATGATGATTATAAAAGATGAGATGCCCTTTACCACGGTTGACAAGGATGGGTTCTGGCATTTTGTGAAGCTGCTTGAGCCAAGATTTTCAATTCTATCCCATTATACAGTGATGCGAGATTGTATGAAGATGCATCAGAGGGAAAATGCAGAAATGAAGAAGATGTTCTCCACTACTAGCCAGAGAGTGTCATTTACGACCGACACATGAACGTCAGTACAGAATACCTCGTACATGTGTATTACAACATATTACATTGATAGTGAATGGAATCTTAAAAAAAAGATTATTGGATTTAAAAAAATAGTTGACCGTAATGGTGCATCAATAGGAGTGGAGATGGATGATTATTTGGTTGATTGGGGCATCCAAAAAATATTATGCATTACAGATAACAATGCCGGTGCCAATGAGACTGCCATCGAATGGTTTATCCGAAATACGAGGGTGAGAGAAGATGTGATTAAAAATCACTAGTATATCCACATTCGATGCAATGCTCATATAATCAACTTTATTGTTGGTGAGTCTTTCTGGTTTTAATTTTGTATTTTGTATTTTAATGTTTTTATGATTAAAGTTTTTGAAAATAGTACCATTTTTTATATTATTATGATAATTAGATATTTTTCAATGATGAAATAGTTAAGGAGTTGGAAAATATAGACGACTCTATCAAGAAAGTCCGCAACATTTCTCCCCAAAAGCTGTAAAAGTTCAAGGCAATAGCAGAACAGGTTGGGGTTGAGTCTTCAAAGATGTTGTGCCTGGATGTTCCCACTCGATGGAACTCCACATAGCTGATGTTGGATATGGTACTAAAGTACCAGAAGGCATTTGAGCGGCTGGAGATTGAGGATGAAGGTTTGAGGTATGCCTTGCTGGAGCCTAATGGAAGGGGGCTGGGTCTGCCAGACAACATCGATTGGCAACATGTATCCGAGTTTGTCACATTTTTACAAATCTTTTATGACATCATGATGCGGGTTTCTGGATCCGCATATGCGATGGCAAACATATGGTTTAGCGAGATCTCCATGCTACACCACCACTTAAAAGAAAGTTGTGCCAACCCGAGTGGATTGTTATTTGGTATGGCATCACAGATACAGTCCAAATATGATAAATATTGGGAGCAAGTTGAAAAGATAAATAGATTGTTGTTCATAGTGTCGATCCTCGACCCCCGATTGAAGTTGGCAATGGTAGAATAGTGGGCAACAAAGGTTCTCGAAGCAGTGAAGGCTAAGACGTTTATCACAGCACTCAAGGCAGATTTGAACGACTTGTACACCCATTACAGTGCCAGTAGTCCTACTTCATCCTCACGAGCCATGGGTACCTCATGTTCGAGTTCGAGTTCAGGACCAGCCACAGATGCTCGTTTGAGTAAGGCCAGTGTAGCCAGTCGATCCCGAGGCTTCAACGTCATGACGTCGTTTCATGCACGGTCAACGAGAATTCCATTGCAGTGTACAAATGAGATTGAGCGATATTTACTGACAAAAGTCGAGGAGCCAAGTGAGGAGTTTCAGATCTTGATTTGGTGGAGAGCTAATTCACCCAAGTACCCGATTCTCTCTCTCATTGCTCGAGATATACTAGCCGTTCCTATCACTACGGTTGCACTGAATCGGCATTTAGCACTTGAGGTCGGGTGTTGGATGCCTACCGGAGTTCATTGTCACCGTCAATCGTGGAGGCCCTCGTTTGCACACAAAACTGGCTCAGTGATGTACCTACTGAACTAGAAGCATTGGCATCGATGCCGTGAGCTACAGACTTGAGTCAGATAAACTTAAATTAATTTATTTAATTCTTTTTAAATGATTAAAGTAACAAAGTTTATATAATTATTAAATTATTTCAATAATCTTTTTTATAATTTCATTTTCATAAATCTATTTAAATTTAAATTTATACTATTTATGATTTCATAGATTTAGTTATCAACCCTACCATACTTGTCGATGACTGATAGAGCAATTATCGGTTACGTATATTTTTTTTTCTAATTTATAGTTACTTGTTTCATGTTTGGTTAATTTTAGATTTTTTTATACAATAATACATTTTAATTTTATCTTAATTTCAAGTACGATTCCGTATAAGTTCCAACAACAAACTACTTTGCTATAGCAAATTTTTTTTTTTTGTAACATCGATACGGGTGTCATTGAATCAGAGTCATCAGATTATCAGTGATAATCTAATTTATATTTTGTATTATATTTTGTATTAATAGTCTAGAGTCCTGAACTATTTTTTGTATTACTATTTTTTGTATTATGCTATAACGCTATTGGCTGGCATTAACATTGTAATTACTATTTTGTATTTTTTGTTTAATTGTTTAAAACTAATTAGTAGTGAAAATTGAAACCTGAATAGATCAATAATTGTGGCAACTCAATTGAATCTAGTATCTAAAAACTCAATTCTCATATCATTAAATTCATCTCAAGTCAAAACTTATTTACATATGAGATTTTAATTCAACATTTCTTTATATACAAAATTCATAAATTTTAAAATTTTATAAATATATCTAAATTTATTCTAATATTAAAATATATTAAAATTCATTTGAAATAAATCTCATAAAACTTATTTTATTATCTTAATTTATTATTATTTATTAAAAAAAATTATTCTATCTCAAATTAGCTTCAACCATTAAATGCAGTTACGCAAATTAAAATATAAAATGTTACTTCCTATCCATGCATGGTAAACCCAGAGAGATTATGCGGGAAACTTAAATATTTGGCTCCATTATCAAAGATCGTGCACGTCAGACAGCTGTATGACTAATGGATTGATTACTTGCCAGTTGCCAAGTCTACTATACATGTTAAGTAAGTATGGTTATTTTTTTACAAGAAATACATCTCAATTGAACAAATGAGCTCATATGGAATTAGTATGGCCCAATTGGGATCATTTGGTTTCGAAATGAGTGTAATTTGGCCGATACCAAACTCACCAAAGGAATCAAAATTCGGAGTTCCGATCGGAACTCCAATCGGGGTTCGGAATTCCGAACTTCCGATCAAAACTCCGATTGTAATTCGGAATTCCGAACTCCGATCGGTGTTGGCCTCCGACAGTGTTTCAGAGTCGGAGTCGGAACATTTTTTTGGCTTCGATGATTGTCGGAGTCGGAGTCGGAAACTCCGAACTCCGACAATATCGGAGTCAGAGCACACCCATATTTGCGTCTCTCTTCTTCTGCCTGATTGGGAGCTTCTTCTTCTCGTCGGGAGCTTGCATGCTCACTGGCAGATGGTTTGTGGTGGGCTGCATGTTCCTCATTGTTTTTCCGCAACTCCTCATTTTTTTCTGTCAACTTCTTGATGGTTTCTTCCATTACTACAAGTCTTGCCTTCATTGCTCTATCGTTGGGTTCTTCTCTATAGGTTGTTTGGGACCGCTTCGTTGCTGGCAATCCCACAGATGGCGCCACTATTGTTGTCGTATTCCGCGGCCTAAGCTACTGAGCGAGGCCCAAACAATTCTCCTCTTGCTCAAAGGTTCAATGAGTGGGGGATAGAGGTGCCCTGAGATATTTCCGATGCGTAAGTTAGTATGAGTAGGAGATAAGAAAAAAGTATGGGAGCAAATAAGAGGGATAGATTACTTGACCTTTAGGTGGTGGAATTTCCGGCTATTTATAAGGCTTGGCACACCCTCACCAAGTCGTCTGGGAGACGGAACAATCGTCCTTTCCCTCGTCAGATTATCATTCTTTTTGCTTAGTTCGATTAGATCTTCCCGCTTTTGGGATTCTGCCCTCTCATGTTATCCTTTATTTTGTGTTGCATCAATCTTCTTATCTATTGCAGGGGTGTGTTTTGGCTCTTGATCTACATTTAATGCGGTGAGGGAGGCTTTATATGAGATCGTCGTGTCAAGGATTTCAGACACCTTTGCAGTGTTTAGCATTTAATGCGTCGTGCTATAGCAGGTTTCCGCATTAAATACGGAGTGGACGTATTTGCTTTTCTGATTATCCTGATGGTGGCATGATCCTTTACGGGGCAGATGTGTTCACCTGGCTCCTTATGTTCTTGCCATTTTGTGCCTATCATCTCTCGCATGGCCTCTTGGGCTTTCGTTTGTGTGGGTAAGCTCTCGCCCTTTGTGTTCTTTCTATACAGGTCTAGGCCTCTTTTCTCTTTTGGTCCTTGTTATTCAGTATTAGATCTAAGGCCCAGTCCTTATTATAAATGCCTCCCCTTGTAGTGTTGATAGTTTAAAACCAAATACAATTGGGGGAGGTGTGTCCAAAATAGAAAAAAAAAAAAATGAGAGAGAGAGAGAGAGAGAGATCTGAGTTGTTGCTGTAATGCGACGAAGCAGTCTATGAAATAGCTTAGAATTAATTATTCATATTAAAAGTGGCCCCTCCGAATTCATTAATTTCGAAGCGACAAAAAAGTGTACAATAGAAACAGAGAGAGATGCATCATGCGACAAAGATAAATGACAAGAGTTGGAATATTCGCATTGATTTTATTATTGAACTAATCAAATATTTTGATAATTATATTTAAAATAATTTTATATTAAATTTATTAAAATTTATCAATTTAAATTTTGAATTATATTATTTGAGTATTTTTTTTATATTTAAAAAAGTATTATTTACTTATCAAAATATTTTTTTTATTATATTTTAACACATTTATTAGATGAATAAATTATAAAAATATTTATTAATTTTATATATTATAGATTATATTATTATTTTAACTAGTCTAATAATAAATTTAATATAAAATTATAAATATTGAAGTATTAATTTGTTATTAAAATTATACTTTTTTATCAATTTTTTTTTTTTAAAAAATAACTAATATCAATTTATCGTTGCTCTTACACACAACACTTTTTTAAGAAACTGGAAAACGACCTTTTGCCAACCCTTTCATCCTATTATGTATTCATTCCACTTGGGACCACTTCCCCTCTCAATTATTATATAAACAAAAAAAAAAAAAAAACAAAATAAATGAGGTTGCAAGAGAATGAGGTAAGATTTTTCAAACAAAAACTCGATTGGTGTGAAAACAAAACTCACTAAAAAATAAAATAATAAAAAGACAATGATCAAAAGTTGAAGTTTTTAAGCTACGATTATAACCTATCAATCGCAACCGGTAAAAGTATGGTCTTCCACGGTTCCATCTGGGAAATGATACTCATACTCCCATCGATAATATTTTTAAGATTTGTATTTGTTTATATTTTAGTATTGTATTTTTTTTAAAGATACATACAAAAATACTTTTAAAAAAATTACATTGTATGTGGTTTCCTTTACATAATGCTACTGTAATGACGTTACATAGAGAAAGTACCTCCGTGATAGTTGATAGTTGAGTCATATGTGTTATTTCATATGAATAGCATAAGTGTCAATTAATTTTTTTTTTTAAAAGAGAACTGTTGCATACATAAATACATTATAAAAAATAAATTAATATAATTTTATAAGATCAATTAGATTTATTTTATAACAAAAACTAATTTTATAATTTCCATTTATTTATAAGTTCAGTTTACATATAGACTCCAAAGATGGTCAAATATAATAATAGTATAATTAAGACGAGCTTGAAATGTTTTCTTTAAATAAATTTAAAAAAAAAAATACTTTTCAAAATGATAAGAAGTTTTTATAAAATTGATCAAGTCCTTGGTCGATTCTCCAAAGCTTGTAAAGGTTTCCAATTCGACGCACTTGCCATTTCTACCTATTCGGTCAATGCCGTGTGTCACGATATTCATGCAATGGTTATTGAACAACTGGAGCTGAGTCCATGAGAAAACCAAAGCCAGATTCATTGCTCAAACCAAGCCTGAATTACAATTTACCAAATAATCTACAACAACAGTCACATGGTAAATAGAATAAGATGATCATTGCAAAGAAATCAAAATTTAATTGATTCCAAAATAACAGAAAGCCAGTAGTAATGAAATCAGACTTTGGGAGCAAGAATCTCCATGATTGAAGAACAGGTTCGGGTGACTGCAATAACGATTCCCAAAACCACAATTGCACCATCCAAAACCATCCCATGCCAACCCAATTCTTCCTTGAACACCAACAAATGAAACAGAGCTGGCAACACAAACCCCAGAACAACACACACGCTGCTGCCCACTAGTGACAAGAAATCTGCAAAATTAGGCACCAACAAAGCCAACATGCTCAACCCCAAAACTATAATCCACCTCCCCCACAAGCAGTACCTTGAGCCATAGAACCGCCTCTCAACCACCTCATACACCGGGTTCATCATTAGTGGCAAGGTGAAAAACAGGTTCACGCACAGTACCAACTCTACCAAAGTGCTAATCCATCCTTGGCCCAGATTGGTGGTTATGATGTCTTTGGTCTCTTCGTCGAAAGCAAAGTAACCCATGAGCAGCCCTCCTCTCTTCTTGTTGTCCCATGAGCAGCCCTCTTGTTGGTTTGCGATCCTTGTTTTCACTCGTTCAATTTCCTTGTGCCGGGGCGCCTCGAGGGCTTGGAGGGTGTCTTCTGTATTTATGTACTTGTCGGCCCTGTCCATGAACTCCGCTAGGGTCGTCAGAGTTTTTCGTGCAATTTTCGCCATAAAGGGGCTATTGAGCTCTATCCTACCTAGGAGGATGGCCAGGATGATTTTCTTGTCTTGGTCATCCGTAGTCATTCACTCTCTTTTGAATCGAGAGAGGTAGTTCTTCAAGCTTTCTCAGTTATGCTACTTGATTGTGAGAAGATAAGCATCTGGGCGTCTCCTCTTGCGGCTTCCTAGGAATTGGGTTAGGAAGAGGTGGACTAGGCAATCGAAGTTGCTGATTGTTCCTATGGGGATGGTTCCAAATCACCCTCTCGTTGTCCCTTTCAAAGTGAGGGGGAAGGCCTTGCACGCTATCTCGCTGGGGTAGCCGTGCAGGCTCATGTGCATCCTAAACGCTTCCAAATGTTCGAACAGATAATTTCCCTCGTCATACAAATCCATCTGAGGCACTTTGAACTTTGGCAGAAGGGGTATGTCCATTACATTTGCCCTGTATGGCATTCCAGAATTTCTATAGAGCTGGTTGATTATGGATGGCATTTCGATCAATTTAGTCATTTATGCGTATTTATCCCCGAGCTCTAGGTGCAGCTTGCGTCTCTCTTCTTCTGCTTGATCGAGAGTTTTTTCTTCTCGTCGGGAGCTTGCATGCTCAGTGGCAGATAGTTTGTGGTGGGCTGCATGTTCCTCATTGTTTTTTCTCAACTCTTCATTTTCTTCTGTCAATTTCCTAATGGTTTCTTTCATTACTACGAGTCTTGCCTTCATTGCTCTGTCGTTGGGTTCTTCTCTATGGGTTGTTTGGGGCCGTTTCGTTGCTGGCATACAAACTACACGTTAAAACCAATCCCACATACGACGCTACTATTGTTGTTGTATTCCATGGCCTGAGCTACTGGGCGAGGCCCAAACAATTCCCATCTTGCTCAAAGGGTCAATGAGTGAGGAGGTAGAGGTGCCCTAAGACAGCTCCGATGCGTAAGTTAGTATGAGTTGGAAATAAGAAAAAGTATGGGAGCAAATAGTGGGGATAGATTACTTGACCTTTGGGTGGTGGAATTTCCAGCTATTTATAAAATTTGGCATGCCCTGACCAAGTCGTCTGGGAGAGGGGACAGTCGTCCATTCCCCCATCAGATCATCATTCATTTTGTTGAGTTCGATTAGATCTTCCCGCGTTTGGGATTCTACCCTGATATGTTGTTATTTCTTCTGTGTCGCATCAATCTTCTTATCTACTGCGGGGGCGTGTCTGAGCTCTTGATTCGCATTTAATGTGGTAAGAGAGGTTTTATCTGAGATCATCGTGACAGGGATGTCAGGCACCTTTGCATTGTTTAGCATTTAATGTATCGTGCTATAGCAGGTTTCCGCATTGAATATGGAGTAGACGTGTTTGTTTTTCTGGTTATCCTGATGGTGGCATGATCCTTTACAGGCTAGGTGCGTCCATTTGACTCCTTATGTTCTTGCTTTTTTGTGTCGGTCATCTCTTATCCAGCCTCTAGGGCTTTTGCTTGTGTGGATCACTTCTTGCCCTTTGTGTTCTTTTTGTACTGGTCCCTTCCCTTCTTGTTCTTGTTATTCGGTATTGGATCCAAAGCCTAGTCCTCATCAAAAAGGCATCCATTAACACCATTGATAATTTAAAACCAAATAAAATTGGGGGAGGTGTGTCAAAAAAAAGAAAAAAAAATGAGAGAGATCGATCTGAGTTGTTGCTGTAATGCGACGAAGCAGTCTATGAAATAGCTTATAATTAATTATTCATATTAGAAGTGGCCCCTCCTAATTCATTAATTTCGAAGCGACAAAAAAGTGTTCAATAAAAACAGAGAGAGCTACATCATGCGACACTTGAAAGGATAAAGATAAATGACAAAGAGTTGGAATATTCGCATTGAATTTATTATTGAATTAATCAAATATTTTGATGTTTTTATTTAAAATAATTTTATGTTAAATTTATTAAAATTTATCAATTAAAATTTTAAATTATAAAATTTGAGCATTTTTTTTTCATATTTACTTATCAAAATATTATTATTATTTTTGAGTTATATTATTATTTACTTATTAAAATATTTTTTTATTATATTTTAATACGTTTGTTAGATAAATAAATTATAAAAATATTTATTAATTTTATAAATTATATATTATATTATTATTTTGATGAATTTAATGAAAAATTAAATATAAAATTATAAATATAAAAGTATTATTTTTTCATTAAATTTATATATATTTTTATCAAATTTTAATTTTTTTAATATAACTAATATCATTACTATTACACACAACACTTTTTTAAGAAACTGGAAAACGACCTTTTGCCAACCCTTTCATCCTATTATTTATTCATTCCACTTGGGACCACTTCTCCTCTCAATTATTATATATATATAAAAAAACAAAACAAAATAAATGAGGTTGCAAGAGAATGAGGTAAGATTTATGTGTGAAAACAACACTCACTAAAAAATAAAATAATAAAAAGACAATGATCAAAAGTTGAAGTTTTTAAGCTACGATTATAACTTATAAATCGCAACCGCTAAAAGTATGGTCTTCCACGGTTCCACCCTGACCCCTCTATCTAATATCTATGGTCCCATTTTATAAAAGAGAAAAGATAATAGAATTAGAATATAATTAAAGACTGGCTCAATCGTCATCGAGTTACTCTCAAGTAGAACGCTGTAATATATGTTGAGTTTTATTTAAAATACAGATTTACTTTAGATTATGGATATTTGTTGTTAAAGAATTGATTGAATTTTTTATTAAAAGCACCTGTGCCTTTTTCATAAGGGAAATGATACTCAATACTCCATGGACAATTTTTTAAGATTTGTATTTGTTTATATTTTAGTATTGTTTTTTTTTTTTAAAGGTACATACAAAAATACTTTTAAAAAAATTACATTATATGTGGTTTCCTTTCCATAATGCTACTGTAAGTCTGTAATGACGTTACATAGAGAAACTACCTCCGTAGTCACTTCACTAGGTGATAGTTGAGTCATATATGTTATTTCATATGAATAGCATAAGTGTCAATTAATTTTTTTTTTCTTAAAAAGAGAACTGTTGCATACATAAATACATTATAAAAAATAAATTAATATAATTTTATAAGATCAGTTTGATTTATTTTATAACAAAACTAATTTTATAATTCCCATTAATTTATAAGTTCAGTTTACATATAGACTCCAAAGACGGTCAAATATAATAACAGTATAATTAAGACGAGCTTGAAATGTTTTCTTTAAATAAATTTAAAAAAAAAATACTTTTCAAAATGATAAGAAGTTTTTATAAAATTGATCAAGTCCTTGGTCGATTCTCCAAAGCTTGTAAAGGTTTCCAATTCGACGCACTTGCCATTTCTACCTATTCGGTCAATGACGTGTGTCACGATATTCATGCCATGATTATTGAACAACTGGAGCTGAGTCCATGAGAAAACCAAAGCCAGATTCATTTCTCAAACCAAGCCTGAATTACAATTTACCAAATAATCTACAACAACAGTCACAGAGTAAATAGAATAAGATGATCATTACAAAGAAATCAAAATTTAATTGATTCCAAAATAACAGAAAGCCAGAAGTAATGAAATCAGACTTTGGGAGCAAGAATCTCCATGATTGAAGAACAGGTTCCGGTGACTGCAATAACGATTCCCAAAACCACAATTGCACCATCCAAAACCATCCCATGCCAACCCAATTCTTCCTTGAACACCAACAAATGAAACAGAGCTGGCAACACAAACCCCAGAACAACACACACGCTGCTGCCCACTAGTGACAAGAAATCTGCAAAATTAGGCACCAACAAAGCCAACACGCTCAACCCCAAAACTATAATCCACCTCCCCCACAAGCAGTACCTTGAGCCATAGAACCGCCTCTCAACCACCTCATACACTGGGTTCATCATTAGTGGCAAGGTGAAGAACAGGTTCACGCACAGTCCCAACTGTACCAAAGTGCTAATCCATCCTTGGCTCAGATTGGTGGTTATGATGTCTTTGGTCTCTTCGCCGAAAGCAAAGTAACCCAGAGCTCCAAATGATCCATACAACAGAGAAATGAAAGCCATACACAATCCCAAGACCTTCCCAAACTTCTCCTTTTCTTTAGCCTCCGACTCCAACGGCAAAATCATTCCAATCCCTTCAAACGCGTAAACAGCCACACCCAGACCATAAAAGAAAACGGAAAGGCCCCCAAAAGCCTGCAAATTAGCAGGTCTTTGCTTAAGAAAAATCGTCACGTCCTCTACCATCACCACGCCCATAGCTCCCAAATCGACCACATCGGCGAAAATACTCAAGGGAGCCAAAAGGGTCAGGGTGGGAATCGAATTCAACCCCAATTGGAAAGGGAAACAAGCCCAAAGATAGAAGGTCTTCGAGGTCAAACCAAGAATACGAGTCGTTAATGAGGGATCGGAAAGATAAGATAGAGTGTTGGCTATGAAAATCAAATAGCTAACGCAGAAGCCAGCTTGGGCGAGAACGATCATGACGTCAACGGAGAAGCGACCGAGGGGGCCACAGACGGTGAAGCCGAGGTCGCCGAAGGAGGAGATTTCGGAGAAGCCAAGGAGGAAAGGGTCTTGGAGCTTTCGGCGGGTGTGGACGAGGAGCATCATGCAGTGGTAGGTGAGGAGGGCGACAGTGAGGAGCATGAGGAAGCCCAAGAGCCAGCCGGTCCTCTTGAAGGTGTAGGGAAGACCGAGAACGCCTGCGCCGACGATGGCGATGAAGACGTTGGCGAAGGTCTTGGATTGGGAGGAGAGGCGGCGTGGTGATTTGGGAAGGAGAGGGGTGACCGCATCCTCCCGCGGACCTTGAAGGACATGTGGTAATGAGCTTGCTTCCTTGTCTAGTCCCATGACAATTGGGGGGGAAGCTAATTGGATCACAAAAAGGTTGTAGCTTGCTAGAGGAGTAGGAAGGAAGAGGAGATGCAATCGATTGTGGATGGAGGATTGACTAGTTTTAGAAGTTGGTCTCTTTCTCTGATATTCTCCTCCTCTGATATTTCTTCATCAAGAGCCAGGAAATGGGGGTGGGATGCCTTCTACAGTTGCACTTCAAATTGGTGGGGGAATCGTGTTGTAAAGGGAACTTGGGGTGTGTCCAACGTGGCAAAAGTGACATCATTCTGTCACTGCTACTCGACGACTCACTGCTACGCTCGTGCCTCGTAAGAAAAATCACATGTTTATTGAGTATTTATTAGATTCATAAATAATATCAGACGAGACAAAATAATTTTAAATAAAATATAAAAATAAAATAAAATATTATTATTATTAATTTAAAATTAAAAAAATTATTTATTAGATTTTATATAAGAATTAAAAATTTTAAAAAAATAATAAATGATAAAATAGGATCCTTTGTATTATAAAAGTGTCAAGTGTTTCGGATTACTGTGTTATTCAATTGCATTTTATATTTACTTCAAATTCGATAGAAACTGAGAGCCGAGAAGGGGTCTTTCGAGTACGAGCACTTCTACACAACTTCTCAACCTCCACACATCATCACTTTTTATATTTTCTTTAATTTTTTAATTTTTTTAATATTTTTTTTTGAATTTGTTCTTTTTAAATTAATTTAATTTTTTTATTCATTATTTATATATTAAATATTTAATTAAAAATAAAATAAAATAATGTGTGGTGTGTGGAGGTTGTGTGAATAGTAGGAGGATGAATAGATTTTTTCTTCAAGTATTAGGGTTAGGGGCTTCTGATATTGAGGAAAATTTATGTTATAATTGTATAGATCTCTTACTTAAGATTGTAGCATTCAGTACCATCAATAAAAATATTCGTAGATGTTATTTTTATTGTAAATATAGATCATTAAAATCAAACCACATAAACTCTTTTATATTATTTCAGATTTCTTTACTTTTACTCTTAATTTTAAATGTTCTTACTTTAATTTCTTATCAAGTTTGGCACTAATAACGCTAATCTCGTTGTGAGTTGGCTCTGCACCACGAATACAAATCAACAATTTTTGAATTTAAACAGGGGCTTAATGTATCTACACATATATTATAACTTTCTATTATTTTGATATTCACATTTATAATATAGAAATTCATTTTTAGTACCCAACAATATGACATCTAAACATGACATTTTTAATATTGAACTCATTATATTTATCGAAGGATAATGATAATATTACTACCTCTTGTCACCCATTTACTATTTTATAGATATTTAAAATTTTAATTTTTATTATATTTTAAAATAATTTTTTAACATATTTAATCATTAAGAAAAATTAAAAAAAATATAAAACTTCACTAATAATCACTTTTTTAACTATTAAATAAAAAAAATAAAAGAATAATAAATAAGTAGTAAAAGATAATAAAACTCAAGTCTTTCATTTTATGATTTAAAAAAATAATATATTTAAGTTGGGGTATCTATTTCAGGTATATTATTTCAAGATAGCAAATTGCTTCTTTTTTTAAGAACCAAGTAATGAAAAAGTACTGTTTAAAATTATTTGACAAAAGATAATTACTAGATCTATTAGCAAGTAAATGGGATTCACCAGGTAAACCAGGCATGTCTGGGGCAGGTGGTGCCTGGCGAAATGAAAAGGACGAACTGATCATTGTTGGTTTTGCCATTTCTATATCGAGACAAATACGAACAATTTTGCCGAATTTATGGGGCTTACTTCAAGGTCTTCGGATGGTTCAATTTCTTGGTTTGCAATAAATTGAAATTGAGTTGGACTCTAAGACAGTGTTTGTGTGGTTAAGAAAGAAAATATGAATTTTGTAATAAAGATGAATTTTGCTTTAGTAATTTAGGCAATAAAGTTTAATTTTATAGTAAGTTGTTATTATCTGTCATAAATAAAATTTTATTAATAAATTTGGAGAGTCTTCACTTTTTATAAATATATATAAATATATATATATAAAATTTGATATGATATATAAAATTTATTTTATAATAAAAATTATTATATTATGGTATCCAATCATAAATCTATTTTTTAAGAACTCACTGTTTCTCTTTTCATAACAATCAAACATAATTTTTGATTTTTGAAGCATCCCGACATGCTAACGTGAGTTGAGAGTGACCAATAGTGGGTCTCTACTTTGAACTAATGGGGCCATAGAGAAAGGAGGAAATGACAATTATTTTAATAACGCGTCAATAAAATTATTAACAATTTAAGAGCATGTGCTCTACTGCTACATGTAAATCATTCAAAATAGAAAGTGAAAAAGGTTTAGCTCCCAATCCCATTATTCCACCTTTCATCGAAAATATTTCACTAGTCCAGAATGTTCATTAAGTAAAAATGGTTTCACATGCATCTCTTTAACGGCTTATAAAGATCCTAATACTCATAATTTGGAGCAAAACTCAAATTATAATAAACTCATTTGGAAAATTTTTATATTAAACTATTTTTCTAAAAGATTAATGCTAGATAGAGATAGATTTATGATGTGTGCAAATCTTATGTAGTTATTTTGAAATTTTGATTTATATATAAATTTTCACATGGTTCTCACTTTTTGTCACAAGAATTTACAAAACTTATAATAAACTCAAAGCTTGTTTAGAGAAGTGTACCCAAAGCTTGTTTAGACTCAAAGCTACCTCAATGTTTATTAGATTTCTGTCTTCTATAGTGGAAAAGATCCACATGTTTTGTAATATTTTTCCATTCTGTTTACGTCTTTATTTTTTGTATTAAGAACTCGTTATCTTCTATCTATGATCAAAGCTTGTTTAGGGGAAAAAAATAAATAAATAAACAAAGCTTGTATAGAGAAATGTACTCATCATCTCACATCATATATTTTATCTATTTTAAAATTAAAATTAATTTTAATTTTAATTAAATTAATTGATTTTTTTTACTTATTATTCATACATTATATAGTTGTTATAAAAGAAAAAAAAAGTATAATGTATAATGTATAATTTGTGAGAATAATAAATAGATTTTTTTTAATAAATTATTCTTTCTTTTAAAAAACAAGATAAAAATGAGGAAGCATCTTGAAAAGAACAGAATTTTAATTTAATGTTGTCAACCCAACTCCTTGACAACCTTAATCCCCATAGCTTCAGGGGATGAGCGCGTGAGTAGGACAGTTTATTAAGTGTCTTGGCCCAACGCTTCGTAAGCGTCACTAAGCCCACTTTAGATTTTTATTTTGAGCACAAGCAAGAATAATATTAAATATAATTTTGAAGTGCGTAAGTATATAAATTTTATATTTATTATTTTTTTAAAATAATTATACACCATTTACCCACTTACTATTACAAGTATTATTTCTCCATAAAAAAATGCTTATTCCAAAAACAAAAGCCAAATATAGTGGTCATCCATTCTATCTTATTTTACGAAGTGATTAAAAAGTAGTTTTAAATAATGTAATAAAATCTTTTAAATGGGTGGTTTGGATTTAAAGATGAGATGAGATGAGATGAGTTATAAATAATAATAAAATGAATGGTTGAAATGGGTTGAAGGTATGAAATGAATTATGAATAGTAAAACTTAATTTATTCGGTGTAACCACCATCAATAACTTTTGTCTGTGAATATAGTAGGATAAAAAAAAAAAAAAAAAACTTATGAACAACTCTTCTTCATTTGCTCCATCCAACCAAAAAATTAAAAAAAAAATGGAAAAAGAAAGTTTTTGCAAAACTTCAATTCTTGAAGTTACACATCATTACTAATCAAAACACGCCTTCGAAGTCGTAAAACAAGTTATCAATGGTAATAGAAATTCTGAAATATAAAAACCTCCAGAATTGAGAGTACTCTTTTAGACTGACAACAGGTATCTCAAATGCACAATACGATTTTTCAAAGAAAGGAGCAAATGTCGTACCACAGTTGGGGGGCAACACACGGTGAGAAAAATGCCCCATAGAAGAAGTATACATCAATTCTGGTCTTGAAAAAAGTCATATGAAAATCTTGCTCATAAACCATTCAAGACGCCCTTGAGAAGATCAAGCCCTTCAGCTGATATACTCCTCCTCTTATGGGATTTAGGAATTTCAATCTTAGGAGGTGGATCTGAGGAGAAACAGACCACAATAACTGTCAAGTTATCACAGGTGTTGCGTTGGAGTGCCTCCTTGACAAGTGCTCTTGAACACTTCTCAGGATCATTATGCACCATTAGTTCCTTCCTCACCATCGTAACTGCACACTGGCTGCTCATCACATCCCACAAGCCATCGCAACCCAATACCAGAAACTCGTCTTCTTCTGTCAACACAATGTCTTCTAATTCTGGCTCAGAGCTTAACGGGCAGTTTGAACATTTAGAGCCCTTGATATGCCAGTCTCCAAGGGCACGTGCCACTGATAGTTGACCATTAAGGTACCCATCATAAATGACACCGCCCAATTTCTCAATTCTAAGTCTTTCGGAGGTGCAGTTGGGTTTGTGGTCTTTCGATAGCTCAATTGCTCTTCCTCGCTTCCCCAACACGGCTCGAGAATCCCCAGCATTAGCAATTAACATGGTCCTATGGTATTTTTAAGTGTTAAAAAAATATTTGCCACAACCTAAACACCACTCAAGTAGAACACTAAACCTTATCATGTTGCGTCAACTTTAATAATAATAATAATAATAATAATAATAATAAAAACCAATACTTGAACCCGTCAAGACCAATTTTATTTGCAACAGTGATAGGTAGCTTCGGAGTACAAATCCTAACCTTCCCATAATTAGGGCAGTCAAAGCCGTGGTGCCAGCAGAGCTATCAAGAGTTGCAGCATCTGCAAATGCATGATCAGCCTTCACAAAAGCACTCCTAACTGCCTTTTTCATTCCAGATGGGAAATGAGAGTCTTCAACAATATAGTTAAGTAGGTTCTTTCTGATGAATGACGCAGCATCTATACCGCCATGTCCATCAAACACCTGTACATACCGCACCCACGGTGACTTTAATTAGTCGTTGACATACAATGTAGAGTGATTGAGGAATTATATATATAGGTGCTCCTTGGTGTGTAGGCCCTAACAGGTTAGAAGACATGATCAACATCTGGGAAAGATAACAAATATATATGTACTGCTAAAAGTAGTTAAAAAAATGAGTCACACCACTGAGTCTAGTATTTCTTGGGTTCGACCCCTCTTAGGGAGGGAGGGATTACCCCTCGTGTATCTTCATATTGCCATATTATCAGTAAAAGAATGATAAACTATCATGATAAGATGGCTTATAATGTCATTAAGCTTGGCAAATGGATGCCTGCATTCGCAAACCGGGATGCATGCGTTTAAATTACAAATTTGGATGCATTATTACGAGACATTCCACTCGTGAACGTGTTAATGGGTTTCAGCCAAGTAATAGACGCATGCTATTCAAACAAGTTACACACCCCATAAAATGCACCACGACAAGAGAATTTTGCTGCAATGCCATGATGTTCATGAAGATCATCTACACAGATGTACTCATCCTCCATGTACTGTTTTGGCCCCTTCTCAGAACAGCTTCCCGAGCGACATATAGGTAAAAATCCAGCTTTCTCATCTGAAGGTGACTTCAGGCCTAAAATCCCAATATCTAATTCCTACATTAAAGGAATATAAATAAATAATTAGTGAAATGTATCTTGAATGCATCGTTAAGCAAAGGACATTATGGTATAATATTTACAGGTTTTGACACAATGTTAAACAAAGGACATTATGGTTTAAACTTCACAGAGAAGTGAATCTAGTGGATTAGAAGGATCTCTGATAGTTGAATATAGCATGCACCTTGCATTGGAGTGTTGAGTCTTTGCTCTAACAAGCTTAGTTATCCAAAATATAATCTTTTACTTCATAAACGTAAGAAAACAAAACCGCTAATTCATAGAAGGGAGGATTACTCCTGTGCTTTATGATACAGATGCCGTGCTCATAAAAATCCTTGAATTGCCAAAAGACAGATCCTTCTAAAACATAACATATTAGTGTATTACTCTGGTGATTTCAAAAAAGAATAAATCCCCCGTATATCCCATAAGCACGACTCAGATTTCCTTTCCCGATAAAGAACATTGCAGAATTAGAAGTCATCCTCTCTTTGCAAATCCACATACAATTTGTATCAATGAGCAGACTTTAAGGACTATCAAATTGTATAAATATTTACTATACAAAATAGTTTGGTGGACAAGAGGTTTTGCTCACCGATTCAGCCAACAAAGCAGAGCTAGTGCAATGCCGCATAACAGAGAGGTTTCTCGGGGGTTTCCTCGTATTAACTTGGGCCATGCTTTCCAGTGTATCATCATTATTATAATTCTGACCCTCCATTGTAGTCACTCCAGTTTCCTTCAAGCACCCACCATCCATTACGGTCATTTGAGGCGATAACTCAGTTCCTGTAGCCATTCTCTCCCCCTACCCGTAAAGAACTCAATCCATTAATCACAACCAAAAAGGCAAAACAAAGAAAGATCTCCAGAAAATGTCATTCGCTGGATTCCCAAGAGTTTTCCGAAAATCATTTCTGTCAGATTACACCCATTGCTCACAATTTTAAAATAAAAATCCCATTTTTAGACAAAAACCCGAAAGCCCATACAGTACGAACCAGCTGTACTCTCCTCCGCCTGCTCAAGCACTTGTTCCAAGACTAAAATCCTGCGAGGTATGTACACAAATCACAAGAAACGACGGCTTTCTTGCTACCAAGAATAATGTAGCCACCAACATTTCTCGGACTTTCCAAGGATCCAAACGCATCTCTATGTCCAAGTCTTTGATGTCCCAAAAGAATGGATAAAAACTTACAAAATCCAGATGAAATATATCGCAGTGACCAAGAATCCCAAAAGCTAAAAACAAAGCAAATGCATGAGGGTGATTTTGAGAAGCCAAAGCACAGTAATGGGAAATGGAGGACCGTTAGAGATTGGTTCCATTTATATATATATGAAGAGGAGAGAGAAAATCCTGCTTTCGCGGTCGCCATTGTAGCGGTTGAAAGGGAGATTAGGCTAATGACATGTGGCTTGCTCTCGGTAAAATGTGCCGTATTTGTTTTGATATCGGCATGCTAATGAATGTCACGTCTTTATTAGTTTATTTTCGTTAGGAGCCTGTCCCTCTGTTTTACATTAATTTTCCCAAAGTGTAAGAGATCCTTTCATCAAAAAGAGCGCAATCTTGTTTACATGCGATATTGTCTCCAACAATTGACAATTGTCATCGAGAAACCGAGGGACTAGCTGGATCTCCAAGTGACTCGTGACAAATGGCTTCCATTACGTAGTTGCAGCAGAGCAAGTGCCAAGAGACGTAGTCTTCAGCTTATGTAAAACATCGGGGCCTCCTTTTAGTACGCAGCCTTGCTTCCTTTCTCCATCGCCACAAAAATTGTGTTTTGGAACATTTTTATTCTGTATCAGTCTGACGGTAAAAACTGAAGATAGTTTTTGGTGATAATTTTGAAAAACCGTCACAAAAGTTGAAGATTTCCGTTTTCCAACGTATAAACGTTACGATCGAATATCCGTTGACAACTATTCCAATGTATCTAAACCGTTGTTAAATAGCATGCACATGTTTAAATGGTTGTTATTTGTACCTGGTCGTTTTGCAGATAAAATTTATTATTGTTATTTGTTCTAAAAAATTGATTGTTTCGATTTTATTAATAACCCTCCCAAAGATACTTTATATAAAAAGGTACAAGGATTTTACATCCAAATCCAAGCTCCAAAGAAAATATAGATACATAACAAGAACTAACACAATTATATAGTGGTGGAATTAGGATTTTGCTTTAGAGAGCTGAGCAAAACTAAAACAATATATAAAAAAGATATTTTGTTCTATTTCTATACAACTTTTGTTGTGATATAGAATAATATGATAGGAAATTTAAAATAAAAATAAAATATGTTTAATATAATATATGTATTAAAAAAATATATGATATGTCAAGAATAATATATCATTAAAATAATATAAAAATACTAATACAAATATATTAAACAAAAAAAATATAGAATGTCTAAAATGATAAAAAAATTATGTAGAAACATATCATCATGTTATAAGATTATTTTATTTTATATAAGAAATATTTTATTTATTTTATTTTTAAATTAGATTAAAATAATTATGTAAAAGGGGGTGAACATAATTTTTTAAAATGAGAATTAATATAATATAAAATTAATATGATTTCATTAAATTATAAAAAATTAATATATTTTCCAGTTATTTTTAGGGGGTGGCATGGCCCACTTTTAATCATACTAAAAGTTTAATGCCAAAATCGAATGGATACCGACAAGTTAGCCAAAAGAGACCAATCATGTGTTTAGATAACCAAAAGGAGAGAGAAATTGCCCATGTTATCCATAAACCAACAAAAGCAAGGTTTTTTTTGTCAAAACATTTCTTTCTCTGTAAATATAATAAATGCTAAAAGAAAAAAATATTTTAAACTAAAGAATGTCATCCCAAATGCTAGAATAATACTAAAACAGTGAAAAATTATTATTAAGCCAGTTAATAGTAAGGAGAGAGCATTTTCTTCTCTCTTGAGATAGAGTAAGGTTCCAATGCCTTTTCTATTGACAAAAGGCCAAGTTTCACCTCTTGTGAGTTATGTCAACTATTATTACTTGGTGATGGAGGTAAATAAACTGATTGAATGCTGAGAGTGATCACACTTGTCAAAGGAGGATAGCCCCTTCTTCAATGTCAAGTAGGAAGGGGTCAAGGAGGGAAGTAGATGTGAGAAACATTGTATCATTGGAAGGGCCTTGATTGATAAGGGTGTTAATAGCAAAGCAATCAAAGTAAGTATGTCTCAAATTTGGAGGTTTGATGGTTAGGTGAAGTTCAAGGAGCTAGGTGACTAGTGCTTCTTGATCAAGTTTCAACTGATAGTGGATAAAGAGAAGCATGCTAAGCAGACGCCCTTTGTTCTTCGATATGAGCTTATTAACCTTATTAGAGGTTGATGAAACTATTTCTATCAACGCTTTACAGTTTGGTTATGAACCTTTTTGGATTCGACTTCACAACCTACCACTGGATGCCATGACAAAAGACTTCAGGAAACGGTTTGCGACTTCATTTAATTATGTCATTAGGTGGATGTTGAGTCTGATGGAATAGCATGGGGGAGATGCCTTCGTGTCAGGGTTGTTGTGGACCTTCATCAACCCCTCTTATAAGGAAAATGGTTGATGTTCGACGAGCAATAGTATTGGACCTCTTTCAAGTATGAGAGGTTACAGAACTTCTATTTTCAATGTGGGGTGTTACATCATAAAGGTAAAAATTGCACAAGATTACATTATGAACAACAAGGAGACAAGCAAACATCACAATAGTTTGGTTATTGGCTTAGAGATTAGCCTATGAACATAAATGTTTTTGACTGCCAAAGATATGGTGGCTCCTCTGGTCATAACCATCCTCAAGGGGGGCAACAAGGAAAGGGGTGATAGGGGAGAGTCCAATTTGAACAAAAAACTTATCAAGTAGGAACTTTTGGCTGAGATGCAAGAGGTGCCTACATTGGGAATGCTTGAAAAAGACACTTGAGGCACTGAAGGACAACCTTTAATAAAGGGGTTATCAGACAAAAAAATAAAAAAAAAACCTCAGTTGCACATAATTTCGAAACCCCCCATAAAGTCCACCTCAAGAGTCAAACCTTGCTCCAAAGCAATCCTTGGACTTGCATGAGGTACACATCTCTGTAGCTGAACCTGGGGTACAAGAAACAATGGTGCTTACCACTAGGATGGACCTAGACCCTGACACATCAGCTTTGAAACATGTTGCTAAATAAGCAATCCTTCACACATCAGCTAGATTTCAAGAGATGATCCATAACAGTGAGGTGGCAAGCCATGCTAATAACACTAGTTTTAACACAAAAGGTTATGCCAACTCTGTGTTGGCATGTAGCTTACTTGGTAGAAAGGTATGCAAGGGACCTATTAGATGTGATGTGGGGCTAGCTGCTAGAAGTGATGGTTAGACGAAAAAAAAAAATTGGGAGTATTCCTCCTCCACAAGTGATGGTTTTATTAATAAAATTGGGGTATGTGCTACTATTAGACATGTGGCTCTAATTCTTCGTTAAAAAAAAAAAAGAAAATTAAAATTAAAAATTAAAAAGTATGTATGTTTATGATATTTGGATATTGAGATGAGATGTGATAAGATGAATTCAGATGGGATGAGATGAAGAGCTTTGGAGATGTAAATTTCTTAGACTCTAGCCACCTTAAATGATGGGAGGGAAATGAGATTCCAAGAGATCAATTTTCTTTTAACAAAGTCCTTTTACATCCCTTAGAAAATATTCATGAATGACATCAACTACTTTTTGTGGTTTTTTTGGAGGGTTGAAGAACAAAGAGAATTGGATTGTAATATAAGAGAGCAAAAGTTTAAGAAAGGTAAGTTTCTCCCATCGGATAAAAGATGATCTTCCCAATTAGCAACCTTCTTACAGATCTAGCAGAGGATGACATCATAAGCAAATATAGAAATCTTTCCATAAAGAGATGGAGCTCCAAGGAAAGTAGTGGGAGATTTTCCTTTCCTAAACTTAGTTGTAGCCTCAATGTTGTGCTTTTTAGATCTAGAAACATTCTTGTAAACAAGAAACTTTCTTTTAGAATGATTAATTTTTTGTCCAGAGATAATCTCATAACAAGTAATGATTCCCATAAGATTATTGAGGTGTTTCTTTGAATCATTATTGAAAATCAAAAAGTCATCCACAAAAAAGTTATGAGAAATAGAGGTGTGTAAGAGAATTGAAGTGTTAGGAGTAAAGGAAATTAAGAAATAGAGGATAATCGAATTATCTGAGTTTTCGAATTGAGAATTTCCAATATCTGAAACATGATTCATGGATAACTGTTTATAGAGTTTTAGTACAATGGAGTAGCTGTCCTATAGCTATTTCAAAATATTTCAAAATTTAAATAAAAACAAAAGATCATTTCAAAAATTAAATAGTAGTAGAATAGCAACATAAGATCTTTTCAGAATTAAATAAAAACAAAAGATCGAATCGGTTGTCCTCCAGTTGACAGCTACGACTTTGCTTGCTTGATTTGTTATTTAGCTCCACATTTGTTCTACATGCCCCCTCAATTTGAAGGTAGTCTTTGAACATTCAGATTGGCCAAGATGGTTTGAGACTTACGAGGGGACACCGACTTAGTTAATGAATCAAAAAGTGAATCTCTACTAGATATAAACTGAACATTAAGCTACTTTCTTTGAACTTGGTCACACATATAATGAAAATCAATCTCGATGTTCTTTGTACGGGCATGAAATATAGGATTAGCAGTAAAATATGTGGCTCCAATATTGTCACACTATAACACAGGTGGTTTTGGAATCTTAAGGGCAATTTCACATAAGATCGATTACAACCATTGTAGTTTTGAAGTTGTATTTGCAAGGGACTAATATTTAGCTTCAGTACTACTATGGGCAACCGTGAATTGTTGCTTGCACTACTAGGAATTAAGATTTTTGCTAGGGGTGGGCAAAAAATTTTGACTTCTGGCTTCCGCTCTGATTCTGACTTCGATCAGAATCGGAAGTCGGAAGTCGGAGTCGGAGTCGGAGTCGGAAGACTTCCAACTCCGAAATTGGAGTTCGGAATCGGAGTCGGAGTACACGATTGCTCTGAACTCCGACTCCGAACTCCGATCTTTTTAAAAATAACCCAGATGCAAAACGAAGTCGTTTTGCATCTGGGTTATTTTTTTTTTAAATGAAACGACGTCGTTTCAATTAACGAGGAACGACGCCGTTTTGCATTTACTTTATCTCCCCCCTGATCCCCTCTTCTCTTTCTCTCCTCTTCTTTCTTTCTTCTTTCTTCCGCTTCGCCATTCCGTTTCTCTGCGCGCAGCGCAGCCCTGCTCCAGCAGCCCAGGCCCCAGCTTCATCTTCTCCCGTCTTCGAGCAACCGTATTTCCAGTCGCGACGCCGCCATCTGACTTTATCCAGCTGCGACGCAGCCCTGCCTAGGAGATCCGGGAAAACCCCCAATTTCAATTGGTATTTTTAGGGTTTCAAAATAGGAATTTATTTTTAATTTTAATCCGAGAAATTGAGTTTAGATTGTGTTAATTATTTTCTATTGTATTAATTTTGTAAGGTAATTGAATATTTGAAATTTCTAGTGTTTAATTTCTTTGTTTCTTCAAATTCATTGATTCTAGGGTTTCGAAATTTTTTTGGTAGCAAATTAGTGTGCTCTCTGCTTGTATATGGTTTTGGTTGTATTGCATATAGTTTACTTAAGAGAAAAATTATCTTTGATAGAATGCTGAGATGCTCAATGTTGTTTGATAGAATACTCAATCCGTATGAAACATTTATGATTTGAGTCACTTTGATGGCTGCCGGTTGGTATTTGGTGACTGGTGTTATGCAAATATGATTATCACAGATTCACATGATAAAAGTTTCAATGTTATGAGTAGAAAAGATTGAGAAGAACAATTCAAAAGAAACTAAAAAGAGAAAAAATAGTTTAGTTTTCTGAATTTAGATTAAAATTTAGAAAAGCTGAATTTTCTAGACAACCTATTTTAGATGCTTAATTAAAATATTTTAAACACAATGTGACAATATGAAATGAATAGATGCTTTTTTTGAATGATATGTGTCTAAATTTCTTATTTTAGATTATAAAGTTAGGATAAGAAGTTAAGAACAATAAAGAATCTTGATCTAGACTATCCAATATGATTAATTAAAATATTCTCTCAATACCAATAATATATATGTATATAAATAAACTTATATTATTATATATATATAGATAAACTTATATTATTATATATTTGCTTCGTGGGTTGGAATGTGAATGATATAAGAATGATTATATTAAAAATGAAAAGAAAAAATGTACTATGATGAGGTGTAAGATCATAAAAATTTTAAGAGATATGTATTACATGTTTATATATATATATATTATATATATATTATTTAGTACAATCAATGTATGGCTATGAGCTATAAGAAAGTCAAATGGGTATAATTTTTTTTCGTTTCTAAAGTTTATGTGATCATTGTGATGGGATTAACTTCAACATCCTTCCACTTTTTCCCTTAATAATAAATGGACAGATTGCATAGGGTTTCCAACTTTTCATCTTTTGCCTTGAGCCATTGCTTTTCTCATAGTAAATGAATATATTCAATATAATTCCAGGGCTTACAGCCTTAGGCCTTTACATGACATCTACCACGGTCCACACCAAACACCTAATATTTAAAGAGTTACTATTGGTATAAAAACTGGTGGAATCTTATCGACACAGAACCTATATATAAATTATAATAATATAAAAAAAATGATAAACTAGTATGGTCTTTGACTCCTTTACATGATTTCTAACTGAGATTCTTTAATCAAACATATATAATTAGTGGCATGAGTTGGGTGATGCTTTATAAGCATATATATAAACTTATATATAAGTCAAACATATATAACATTTTTTATATTGTTATACTTGAGTTTTAGGTTTACTTAACAGATGGATCCCTTACACTCACATGGTGCCAGTGGGAGTCTGACTCCATATGAGATTCTGGATGCTAGGACTCCGTCGGCATCCCAAGTAGCAGTTTGAGTCAAACTTGGAGTCTACTACCTAGTTCCACTCGAGCACAGACCTCGTGTGCTAGTAGTGGATTTCCACTTCCAGTCAACATAGAATTAGAAGCGGAAGATCTCGATTGGTTTATGGAAGAGGAGGATATGGGTCTTGGGGACGATCCGGTTCAGGATCCGGATGTACCAGTACATCCCGCAGCTATGAGGCCACCCCGTCCACGATCAAGTAAAAAAAGATCGTGGACATGGGAACATCTCACGAAAGTTGACGGTGGAGATCCTGAGAAGCCACGAGCTGAATGAAACTATTGTGACGCTCAAGTTGGGTGTCATTCAAAAAAACAAGGCACCGCTTGTCTATCATCACATTTCAACGGTTGCCAGCGATACCACATAGCGAAGGGGCTGGCGTTAAGATGTTAGCGTTTTATTAATCTCATAGGGCCATATATATTATGTATGCTAATTGATTTATTCATTTAATCCCATTTAATTTTAACTTAAAAGTTTAAAACTAATATTGGGCCAAAAATTATTATATGCAGTCGCAAGTGGGTCTCAAATTAATCTTAACTACGAGACCTCTACAGCAACTGATGTAACAGGAAACCAGATGAGAAATTTGGTGGTCCCTCAATATAGTGAGAAGGTATACCGTGAGGCACTTGCAGAGATGGTTATAGAGGATGAGATGCTATTTAACATTGTTGAGAAGAAAGGGTTCCGCAAGTTTGTGAAACTGCTTGAGCCAAGATTTCCACTGCCATCCTGTTATACAGTAATGCGTGATTGCATAAAGAGGCATATGAGGGAGAGGACAAAGATGAAGAAGATATTCATCACCACTGGCCAGAGAGTGTCATTTACGACTAACATATGGACGTCTGTACAGAATACGCCGTACATGTGTATCATAGCACACTGCATTGTCAGTGAGTGAAATTTTAAAAAGAAATTTATTGGATTTAAAGAAATAGTTGACCATAAGGGTGCATTAATAAGGGCAGAGATGGATGATTGTTTGGTGGACTGGGGTATCCAAAAAATGCTATGCATTACAGTTGAAAATGCCAGTGCTAATGAGACTGCCATCGAGTGGTTTTTGTGGAATACGAGGGCAAGATACGATGTGATTAAAAATCATCAGTATATCCACATTCAATGCACTGCTCACATACTCATCCTTATTGTTGGTGAGCCTTTCTGGTTTTGATTTTGTATTTTATATTTTATAATTTTTATGATTAAAGTTTTTGAAAATGGTATCATTTTTCAATGATGAAACAGTTAAGGGGATGGAAAATGCGGACGACTCCATCAAGAAAGTCAGTAACATTATGTGGTACGCGAGAACTTTTCCCCAAAAGTTGCGAAAGTTCAAGGCAATAGCAGAACAGGTTAGGATTGAGTCTTCAAAAATGCTGTGTTTGGATGTTCTCATTCGATGGAACTCTACATATCTGATGTTGGATATGACACTAAAGTACAAGAAGGTATTTGAGAGGTTGGAGATTGAGGATGGGGGTCTGAGGTATGCCCTGCTGGAGCCTAATGGAACGAGGCTCGGTCCACCAGACAGTACGGATTGGCAAGCTATATCCGAATTTGTCAACTTTTTACAAATTTTTTATGATATTACTAAGCGGGTATCTGGATCCGCATATGCGACGTCATACATGTGGTTCAACGAGATCTCAATGATATACCACCACTTGAAAGAAGGTTGTATTGACCTAAGCGGACTGTTATCTGGAATGGCATTACAGATGCAGTCGAAATATGATAAATATTGGGGGCAAGTTGAGAAAATAAATCGATTGTTGTTCATAGCATCGATCCTCGACCTCCGATTGAAGTTGGCGGTGATAGAATGGTGGGCAACTGAAGTTCTCGGGGTAGTGAAGGCATCTGCATTTATCACAACACTTAAGATAGATCTGAACGATTTATACACTCACTACAACATTAATAGCCAGCCTTCATCCTTAGCAATCGCAAGTAGCTCACATTTGAGCTCGAGGTCAGGATCTTCTTCAGATGCCTGTACTCGTCAAGCCAGTGCAGACAGTGTCAGTCGATCCCAAAGTTTCAACGTTATGACGTCGTTTCACGCACGGTCGACGAGAAATCCACTGCAGTGTACGAATGAGGTCGAGGAGCATACTGATGAATTTCAAATCTTGATATGGTGGAGGGCTAATTTCTCCGAGTACCTAATCCTCTCCCGTATTGCTCGAGATGTACTTGTCATTCCTATTACTACAATTGTATCTAAGTCAGTGTTTAGCACCGGAGGTTGAGTGTTGGATGCTTATCGGAGTTCATTGACATCGTCAACTGTGGAGGCCCTAATTTGCACACAGAATTGGATTAGTGATATTCCTTCTAGACTAAAGAACATTGGCATCGGTGCTGTTAGCTATAGGCTTGAGTCAGGTAAAATTAACTTAATTTGTTTACTTGTTTTTTTATGATTAAAGTAACAAAGGGTATATAATTATTTCAATAACTATTTTTTATGATTTAAAAAATCTATCTCACTTATATTGTTTATAATTTCACAAATCTACATATCAATCCTCACATAACTGTCGATGACTGATGAATCACATTACGATGGAGCGATTGCGTATATTTTTTCTTTACTTTACAAATAGTTTATTTTGTAGTTTGTACTATTATTTTTATTATTCACTTTATCCTATTTTTTGTATTATCCTTAGCAGTTAGAATTAACAATTAGTATTGTAAATTATAATAATATAATTTGTATTATTTGTTTATCAAATATCAACTATTCAACGGTAGATTATTTACGACTAATTTACTAATTAATTTATTATTTATATGTAAAACAAATAAAATATATCAAAAAATTGGATCCTTCCAATTAGAATCAGAAGCCCATTTTGTTTCGAAATGTCAGAAATCGGAGTCGGAAGTTGGAGTTCCCACTTCCGTTCGCAACTCCGATTGAACTCCGATCGGAGTTTGAAACTCCGAACTCCGATCGGAGTTTGAAACTGCGAACTCCGATCGGAGTCGAACTCCGATTCCATTTTGGAGTCGGAGTCGGAGTCGGAAGTGATTTTCGACTCCTACTTAAGTCGGAGTCGGAGTCAGAAACTCCAAACTCCGACTCCATCGGAGTCGGAGCCCACCCCTAATTTTTGTCCATAAAATTGCAATATGCACCTACTGATCGATGATCATCTCGATTAGCTACCCAATTCGAAATATGAAAAAGCTTGAATTGAAAAATTAGATGACCTGCTAAGGAACAAACCCGTTGATATGATATGTCTAAGATGACGTAGAATCCTTTTTACAGCTTGCCAGTATAGTTCCAGCTGGTTATGCATGAATTGACTCAATTTGTGAACTAAAAAGCAAGATCATGTCTGGTGAAAGCTAAATATTGTAAACTTTCAACAACCTGTCAATAGAGAGAAGGATCTGAACACTTAGTGTCTTCAGTTGCATATAGTTGACAGCTAGTTGACATAAGACTCGTGCATGGCTTGGCTTCTGCTATGTGAGTGTGTTTCAGAAGATCAGACACATAGTTATGTTGAATTAAACACATACGTTCTCTTGAGTACACGACTTCTACCCCCCAAAAATGCTAAGGTTACCAAGCTCTTTAATTGCAAAACCAAAATGCAAGGCCCAAATTACATGTTTTATGGCATGACCATAATTACCCATGATAATAATATTATCAACGTAAATAAAAATCATGACCAAAACCCCATTTTTGCACCAAATAAAAAGAGAAGTGCCGACCTTGCTATCATAAAATCCAACCTCGTGTAACTTATGGGGGATAACATAGAGAATGGTATGACCAACCTCAATGAGATGGCTAAAACTTATAGTTAAAGGTTCTACAGTTTTAAGAATGAAGAGTAGGAGCGATAAGGAGTCACCCTGTGTTAAACCCCTATTAGAGATTAACCATTATGGCTACCATTAAGGTAGATAGAAAAGAGTAGGATGAGAGAAACAATGTTGAAACATAGAGCTCACATCCCTATTAAAGAAGCCAAACGGAGCAAGGACGCAAGAAAGGTAATGCCAACTAACACTAGCAAAAGCTTTGGCTAGCGTGTGGAATAATGGGAGTACAAGAAACATAAAATAAGAATCTAAAAAAGATCCACATTGAAGCAGACTCAAAGCAAGTAGTTCAAGCAATTTTCAAAAGAAAAAATATAATAGATTGAGAAATACAAAATATCACAAAAGATATACAATATCTGTTACACTCTTTTGAAAAATGAAAAGTGAAAAAAAAAATGATCGATTACAAAATTGACGTGCACACGACATAATACAGTTGGCATGTACTAATCAGTATATGGAAGCCTACCTCTCATTAGCATTCCACCATGCTTAAGCACAGTGAAAAAGATCCTCCCCTTAGATCTCTAATAAACATATGTAACTATTATATTTTTTATTTCAATGAATTTAACTTGTCGAAAAAAGAAGAAGTTTGGAGTGTGCTATCAACATGCCTGCTAGCTCCATACAACCCATGTTTGGAGTGGCCGCTTTCTCTTTGATCCCTTTCCCATGTACATGTGTGTACACGCCTAAGCAATAGCATGTACATGACTAAGAAATATCTGCATCTTTTTATTCTCTTTCTTTGTTTTTCGCGTGGGGTTTCTTTAAAGGCTCATTAAAAGTTTCAACGAATGACTATGATTTTTTTTCAACACTCAAGTAAGGGTTATATTTTCTTTATTTGTGAAAAAATGCTTTTACATATATTAATATATCAAATGGTAAGTGCTCTTGTTAGGTGATCACCCTAATTAATGTATTCAAAAATTAAAATATAAAGTCACTTTGCTCCTTCAATTCTAATTTCATTTCAGATATTGGAGTCTCCACTGGTAAGAGATGAGGCGTATGCTAAGGTTCCAACGTTTTTTGAGGAGTCAATGAGAAATAGAACAAATAAAAGTAAAATAAAAACGTACAAAACGATACATAGGGTCCAATCGATCATATATACAACTGTTTTAAATGGCCCATTGGGAACAATTTTTCAAAGCTGTGGCCGAAAGACAAGACTTGACTTCGACTCGATATAGATATATATATTTCGAACACTTGTGAACCAAATTTTTAGTTGTCCACTTTGTTGGATTTGATGACGTCTTCATGATGTTCTTTGGCTGAGCTCTAAAGAATTGAAGGATTGAACCCCCCACCTACTGTTTTTGGTCGTCCTCAAATTATCATCAAATATGATGCACTATATATATGCCTGATCCTATTTGAAAGATTTAAAAGGATGCACTCGATCCCAAACACGCGGGTCATGATGATCTGAAATGATGTGCTTTCGGATCATTTCATGATCATGATCTGAAATGAAATACGCGGGTATGTGGAGTGGGAATGTGTTGGATAATCACCATGTGTGGCACAGGAAAATTGAAAAGCCACTTAATAATTAGTGAGTTGATGATGAAGTTTTAGATCAACATTCAACACAAACCGAAAATAAAAATGCGTTTAAAGTTACATTAATGTATGTGTCTTTTTAGGCTACCCAATGAGTGATTTGCAGTTGTAGCTAGTTCGAAAGCATGACGTTAATAATTAGAATATGGTTTATTATTTATGAAGGAGTCAATTTTATATATATATATATATATATTCTGCAAGGATTATCTAATCCTTTAGATTGAATCATAGTTATACATGAATGTATTAAGGTTTATCTTGGGCATTAATTAAATCTTCCACATGTAAAGGAGAATGTTAAAAATATAATAATTATAGTTATTATATTGATAATCCTTTAGATTGAATCTTAGTTATACATGAATGTATTAAGGTTTATCTTGGATACTAATTAAATCTTTCACATATAAAGGAGAATGTTAAAAAAATAATAAAAATAATTAAATCTATATCTTCTTTTTATCAACTTATGCTTTTACGTTGCAGAATCCCATGCTCCTATCATCTTAGATGAGCTTCTCTAGCTCTTCCTCCCACCCCCTCTAATCTACGAGTTTCCCCCACACAAAAGTCTCTCTCTCTCTCTCTCTCTCAAATGCCTTTCGGATTTGTCCAAAACCGCATTACCTTCGGTACCAGCATATATAACGAAGGTGAAACAAAAATAAGGGCTAAATTTATTGTATTAATTTTTTTTTTTTTTTGGTTCAAGAATTGAATGACTCTCTGTCCCTCAAGTAGTTTCACATTTTAAAAACTTTCTAAAATGCACTTCTCTTAGGTTCGCATCCACCACGGTGCCGGTTCCCTTTCTCCCTCAACATTGTGCATCTCACCAATTAAGTGCCCTCCTTTTCACAACCATGCATCGCCGTCATGCATGGCCAGTGCGCTTTCAATGTCGAGTCTCCCTATAACATCCATTTTCTTGTCAGATTTCAAGTGGAGAGAGAGAGAGAGAGAGAGAGAGAGAGAGAGAGAGAGAATCACCTGATGTACTGGGTGGTTTTCTGTGGAGGCCTGAATGTCACTGTTGGGGTCGGGAGTTAATGTAGAGCTCTGCGTCCTCTACGATAAAAGGTAAAATCTGCTTATACTAGGGATTATCGGTCAAAAAAGTTAAAACTTCAGTAAGAACGAGGCGAATTTAAATTTTAGATATAAAAACAACGGCACAGGTACAAAGATTGGTCTGCTAATGCCACATCAACTTCTTTTTTAATTAAGAAAAATTAAATATAATAAAATCTTAAATGCATAAATATCGTACAAATCTTTTATAAAAAAACAAAAAAAAATAAATCTGATTATGAAAATAGCATAAAAATTTATTTTTACTTGATAGGGTTCATATTATTACAAATTTTTTTTACAACATTTGTATATTTTAACATTGCTCATTAATGAATGGCCAGGAACCTCATTCACAACGGCAGCCGTCCAGATGAATGGGTACGCAGTTCTTGTTTCCCCGTGTTTCATGAATATTATGATTAATAATCTCAATCCAACGAGTCTGGTATAGACTTATAATGTGAGTCACCGGTCACCCTGCCCCTACCTGCACGATTGTATTTGCCTTTAGCTTTTGAAGTCTCTATGGCTTATATATATATATATATATATATATATATATATATCCACAAATATCTAAGAATAGGACAACAATATTCAATTTCATAAGTTGTAAACAACTCATGTGCAGGGGTAAGTACTATTATTGAAAGAGTAAAGTAGCCGTGTTTCCTTTAGTTTTCTTCATGGCCTCATATGTCCACAATATAATATATAATTGTGTTTTCTGTGTCGGGACCTATTTAACATAATTTTGGTAGGAAGCAGGGCCTGTATGTAGTGTTTATCCTCTAATTTTTATCATGTATTAGCAGGAAGTTGTTTGGTGTCTTTGCAGTGCAATCCGCCACGAATATGTCGTGGATTCTGTTTATGTTGTTCTGCAATTGGCTTTTAATCACCACTACAAGTGTTTCTAAAAGACCCGATGTTGTCAACATTGGGGCTATATTGTCCTTCAATTCTTCCATTGGCAAAGTGGCGAAAGTTGCACTAGAAGCTGCAGTAGAAGATGTCAACTCCAATCCAGTTGTTCTAAGTGGAACAAAGCTGAATCTCGTGATGCAGGATACAAAATTATCTGGCGGATTTCTCGGAATTGTTGAGGGTACATCCTCTGTAGATTCTCTTGCACGTTTGTTAGTTCCATTAGTCAAATTATAGAACCTTATTTAGACTGCAATTTGTTTTTTTAAAATTTTCCTTTCACAGCTTTAACGCTTATGGAGAATGATACAGTGGCCATAATTGGTCCCCAGCACTCGGTAATGGCTCATGTAGTTTCACATATTGCGAATGAGCTCCAAGTCCCTCTATTATCCTTTGCAGCAACGGACCCCACTCTGAATTCACTTCAGTTCCCTTACTTTGTTCGAACAACGCAAAGTGATCTCTTCCAAATGGCTACAGTTGCAGATATTGTACGATACTACGAATGGCAAGATGTGATAGCAATCTATGTTGATGATGATCATGGCAGGAATGGGGTTGCCGCACTGGGGGACAAGCTAGCTGATAATCGCTGTAAAATCTCATACAAAGCACCTCTCAACCCCAAACTAAGCCGGGAAGACATCACCAAGACACTGGTTAAGGTGG
This sequence comes from Platycarya strobilacea, assembly GCA_036898215.1. NCBI lineage: Eukaryota > Viridiplantae > Streptophyta > Magnoliopsida > Fagales > Juglandaceae > Platycarya > Platycarya strobilacea. Next base: position 44,647,965 of record CM072555.1, read on the forward strand.
CTTTGATGGAGTCTCGGGTTATTATCCTCCATATTTATGCTACCTGGGGTCTCGAGGTACTTGATGTGGCATTGAATATGGGAATGATGGGAACTGGATATGTGTGGATAGCTACTGATTGGCTTTCTACCATACTTGACACAGAATCCTCACTCCCATTAGATGCAATGGAAAGTATTCAGGGGCTTCTTACGTTGCGTATGCACACTCCGGATTCACAACTCAAAAGGAAATTTGTTTCTAGATGGAGCAACTTAACAGCTGCAAACTCGGATGATGGTCTTTTTGGCCTAAATAGTTATGGTCTTTATGCCTACGACACTGTTATGCTTCTTGCGCAGGCACTTGACGCATACTTAAATCAGAGGAACAACATTTCATTTTCAAATGATCCGAGCTTACGCGAGTTTCGTGGAGGGAACTTGCATTTTGATAACATGAGCATCTTTGATGAAGGGAGTCAATTGCTTAATGGCATTTTGCAGGTTAACATAACTGGAGTAACGGGCCAAATCAAGTTCACTTCAAATGGAAATCTCATGCATCCTGCTTATGAAATCATGAATGTAGTTGGCAAAGGGATGAGAACAATCGGTTATTGGTCCAATTCTTCCCGTTTATCAGTTATTCCTCCAGAGAAGCTCAACACAGGAACCACTAATTCCGGTCATCTTTATGGTGTAATATGGCCTGGACAGACAACCCAAAAGCCTCGTGGGTGGGTATTCTCAAGCAACGGAAGGCAACTGCGAGTTGGAGTACCAGACCTTGTCAGTTTCCGTCAATTTGTCGGACGAGTTGGTAGCTCAGATATCTTTCATGGATATTGCGTTGATGTATTCAATGCTGCAGTTGAATTATTGCCATATGCACTCCCGTATAAGTTTATTCCATTCGGAGATGGACATAGTAATCCAATAAAGACGGATCTTCTGTACAAGATCACAACGGGGGTAAGTAAGATCGGTTTCCAAGTTTATTACACTTAATTGGCCGTAAAGTTTTTACCTTTTTTTTTTTTTTCCTTCTTATATACTCTAGCTCACTGCTTTTCATCTTGCACGTACGCGTAGGACTTTGATGCTGCAGTTGGCGACATTACAATTACCACCAATAGGACAAAGATGGTGGATTTTACGCAGCCATACATCGAGTCCGGGCTGGTGGTAGTTGCCCCAGTTCGGAAGTTGAACTCTAATGCTTGGGCTTTTCTGAGACCATTTACTCCAATGATGTGGAGCGTCACAGGTTTATTTTTCCTTGTTGTTGGAGCAGTTGTTTGGGTTCTGGAGCGCAGGACAAATGATGATTTCCAGGGCCCTCCTAGAAAACAATTTGTCACGACCGTATGGTGAGTCCCTAGCTAACAAATAATTACATTTCTATCACTACTGCTATTTCTAAAACATCATTTGGCTCCGTAGATCCTGATCAAGTACCACTGTCTTAATTTTTAATTTCCTTTATTTGCAGGTTTAGCTTTTCAACCTTGTTTTATGCTCATAGTAAGTCAAATCTTCTAGCTCATCTTCACTAGCTAATTATTAATTGCAGATGCTTTTCATAGCGCAAGAATTTTACTCCAATATTGCTCCTTATAAATTTCCTGCGTTACATAGGAGAAAAGGTTGACAGCACCCTGGGTCGGTCAGTGCTTATCATATGGCTATTTGCGGTTCTCATACTGAATTCGAGTTACACTGCAAGTCTGACCTCAATCCTTACGGTGGAACAGCTTTCTTCCCCCGTCAAAGGGATCGAAAGTTTAGCAACAAGCAATGATCCCATTGGTTACCAGAATGGTACGTTTATTGACAGTTATTTAACAGAAGAGTACCACATACAGAAGTCCAGACTTGTTCCTCTCAACTCGGCAGAAGAATATGAGAAAGCCTTGAAAGATGGTCCTCAGAAGGGTGGGGTCTCTGCAATTGTCGACATGCGTGCATACATGGAGCTCTTCCTCTCCACCAGATGCGAGTTTAGCATAGTAGGTCAAGAGTTCACCAAGATGGGCTGGGGTTTTGTGAGTATCTTTACTTTGGATCTCATTAATTAATTTTTTTTTCCGACTTTGGTGGTATATAAAAAAAAAAAAAAAAAATTCCCTGTTGTGAAATGCTTATGTGGTTCTGCCATTGACCATTTATGGAGCTACTCGTGCAGCACATTGAAAACGTAGAGTAGGAATGCTTGCTTGATTTGAAACAGAGTAAATGCCCTTTCCATGTTTCATTTGTGCGTGATCACAGCTTTGAAACAACGCTGAGGACAAAATCATGTCTATGCATCTTTTCATGCTCATCTATGATTCTTTTTAGGTATTCGACATTAGTGCTTTAGTTGAGATTGATTAGAAATGGATAGCATATTACAAGATTTGATATACATTTGTGATTGAATAGGCGTTTCCAAGGGAGTCGCCACTGGCCGTTGACCTGTCAACAGCCATCTTGAAACTGTCTGAGAATGGGGAATTACAAAAGATTCATGACAAGTGGCTTGGAAGAAAAGCTTGCAGCCTAGAAGGTGCAAAGCAAGACGTAGATCGCCTTCCGCTTAAAAGCTTCTGGGGTCTCTTTCTACTCTGTGGCTCAGCTTGCTTGCTTGCTCTGCTTTTGTATATCATCAAGATGGTCCGCCAGTACATGAGGCTTTCTGGGCAGACCTCACAATCGCAATCTGCACCAATTCAATCATTTCTGGCTTTTGTTAAAGAAAAAGAAGATCAGGATGATAATATAATGGAATTAGAGGATGGACAAAGCGGGTCCAAGAGAAGGCGAAGGAAGATAGTCTCAAAGGGAAGAGTGCGTGAACTAGATGAATCTGTAAACGATTCTGATCATGCTTCTGTTTGTAGTGCCAATGTGAATGAGGTCCACTACGTAGTGTGATTACGATGGCGGGCCTGCCTCGTACTTGCATCCAATTGCGATCGAGTTACGACGAGGACCTGATTTTCATATATAAATTAATGAATACTAATGTTAATTATTGTTGCTTTTATGTAATAACAGAAATGTTTGCCAAACTTATTAAAGTTTTCACAGATCAAATAAGAAAACTAAAGCGATAAAATAAAAGCAAAATAAATTAGAAAAATAAGAAATCAAGAATACAGGAGTTACGTGATTCAATTCTAATGGTCTACATTTATAACAAGAACAGCTGTACCAAACTCTTTCATTAATAATATTAGAGATTTAAGCGATTACAAATATTCACTACAGATTTTTCACTGAAACCCTAACACTAAATTCCTCTCTATTTCACCTCTTCCGCTTCTCTCAAATATTAGATGAAATACAAGTGAATCAAATTGCCCCCTACACTATACAACAGAGTTTATATACCTGGTAGGATAAAGACCAAAATGTACCTGACTCTTTAAAATAGACTTCTAATTTGAGCCATCCATCAATACACGCTGAGGATTAATGAAGTAATCCAAATACTTGAGACTTATAACATTTCTCCACCTTGGTAAGCATTTGAGCATTGCACAAGTCTTCTTAGCCCGGCTGTTGTCCCTGCAATATTCTCCCTAATTGATACTTGCAATTTCTCATATTGATCAAGTTGTTTAAACTTGAGTATGTTTAAACTTAAGTGTAGGTAATGATTTAGTCATCATGTCTAAAAGATTATTTTCTATAGAGACTTTTTCTACTCTAACCTCACCAGCCTTTATTACATCTTTAACAAAATGTAACCTAATATCTATATGTTTTGATCTTTCATAAAATATTTGGTTCTTAGTAAGGTATATAGTGCTTTGATTATCACATAACAGTATAACACTACCGCTACTTATTCCTAATTCTTGAGTAATCCATTTTAATCATATAGCTTCCTTTATAGCTTCGATCATGGCTATGTACTCAACTTTAGTTGTTGACAAGGCTACAACAGGTTACATGTTAGCTTTCCAGCTGACAGATCCTTTAAACAAAATAAACACAAAACTAGTTAGAGATTTCTTAATATCTAAATTACCAACATAATCAGAATCAACAAATCTTTGTAGTTGAGTTTCAATCTACACATTCACACCAAAAGTTAGTCCCAAATGTTTAGTTCCAAATAAATATTAAAAAATAGAGTTGAGTGCATGCCAATGAGGTTTGCCAAGATTACTCATAAAACTACTAACCATACTTACTGCGTAGGTTAGATTAGGTCTTGTGCAGACCATTGAAAACATGAGACTTCTAACCATACTGGCATATGGTATCTTTTTCATAAAATTTTCATCTTCATTTATTTTTTATCTTTGTTTTAGGGACAATTTTGAGTGTTGTCCGATACGGGTGTTCATAGGTTTTATTTAATTCATGGCAAATTTGTTTAGTACCTTAGATATATAGGATTTCTAAGATAAAACAATAGCTTATTTCTCCTATCCCTTGATATCTCCATCTCTAAAATTCTTTGTGTATATCCTAAATGTTTCATTTCCAACTTTGACTTAAGCATTTGTTTTACTTGGTCAAGTTGAAATTTATCCCTACTAGCCACAAGTATGTCATCCACATATAGTAACAAATATATTGGATTATGTTCAAGTTGTTTAAAGTAAACACAACTATCATACTTGCTTCTGTCAAAGCTAATGTTAATCATGTGAGTATCAAACATTTTAAAACACTATCTAAGTGATTGTTTAAGACCATATAGTGATTGCCTTAGTAAGCACACTTGATTCATAGAATTTTCATTAACAAATCCCTCAGGAGGCTGCATGTATAAGGTTTCATTTAATTCACCATGTAGAAAAGTAGTTTTGACATCTAATTGTTCTAAAAACATGTCTAGGTGAGCTACAATAGATAATAAAAGTCTTATAGAGGTATATTTTACAACAGGAGATAAAATTTTAGTATAGTCTACCCCCTCCCTATTGTAAACCCTTTAGCCATTAGTATAGCCTTGTACCTAGATTGTTCTACTCCTAGGATACTATCTTTCCTCTTATAAATCCATTTAGAGCCAATCAATTTTTGATTTTTAGGTTTTGAAACTCATTCCCAAGTTTTATTCTTCTTTAAGGATTCAATCTCTTCTTGTATGGCTAACAATCATTTACCAACTTCTTTATTGTCCATAGCTTCTTTAAAAGATCTTGATTCAATTTCTATAACTTTTCCAGCCATCAAGAATGCAAAAGTTTTCATCTTAGCCTTTCCATATCTTAGTGGGGGTCTAATTATCCTTCTTTCCCTATCCCTATCAACCTGGTAATTATCCATATCACTTAGTGATTCAGACAGACCCTCATTGTTGTTATTCAATGAGTTACTGGCATTAAAGGATTGTGAACTTGCTCCACCTCAAGCTGTGTCAGTTTAGGTATAGTTTGACCAGCTTGAACTTGAATCTCAGGCTGTCGTACCACTGGTTTTTCATTAAAAACAACATCTTTACTAACTATGTATTTTTATTTTCCTGGTTCATTAATCCACAGTTTATAACTCTTCATTTCCTTAGAGTATCCCACAAAAATACATTTTAATGCCCTAAGTTCAAGTTTATCAGTTTTGGAGTGTGCATATGCAACATATCCAAGTACTCTTAAGTGATCATATCCAAGGGGCTTCCCACTCCACAATTCTTGTGGTATCTTAGACCTTAAGGTATAGGATGGACTCCTGTTGATTAAATAAATTGCTATGACAGCAGCTTTAGCCCATAAGACTTTTGGAAGTGTAGAGATTACCAACATATATCTAACCCTTCCTAAGATTGTTTTATTCATTCTTTCAGCAATTTTATTTGCTGAGATGTCTTTCTCACAGTCTTGTATCTAGCTATGTCTTCCTTCTTACAGAATTCATTAAATTCATAACAAAGATATTCCAGACCATTGTCAGTTCTAAGTCTCTTTACTTTTCTCCCTATTTGACTTTTTACCAGTAGTTTTCACTCTTTAAACCTATTAAAGATATCACTTTTATGTTTCAGAAAATAAATCTAAACTTTTCTGGAGTAATCATCAGTAATAGAGAGAAAGTACGTAACTCCACCATGGGAATTCACTTTAGTAGGACCCTACAAATCTGAGTATACATAATCTAGAGTTTGTTTGATTTGATGTGTTGCTTTACTAAATTTAACTCTAGTAGATTTACTAAACACACAATCCTCACAAAAAGGCAATGTAACAAGATTTTCTTCTCCCAACGGATCTTGTTTGTCTAATTCAATTAGACCCTACTGGCTTATGTGACCTAGGCTCTTATGCCATATTAAAATCTTATTTTCTATTTTGTGTTGGACAAAAGTAGCCTCAACCACCATAGCTTTACCAAGAAGAGTATACAGGTCATTCTTGATGATCCCTTTCGTGACTATTAGTGCCCCCTTAGAAACCTTTAGTATTCCAGCCTCGAATTTGAATGTATGACCTAACTAGTCTAACATTTTAAGAGAAATTAAGGACTAATTTATTTTTAGAAAAGAGATAAGATAAGATGAGATAAAAGTTAAAAAAAGAATAATATATTGTTATAATATATATTTTTTAATGTTAGTTTTATTTTGGGATTTGAAAATGGTGTTTTAGAATTTGAAAAAGTATAATGATTAGTTTGATATGTGTTTTGAGTTTTTAATTTCATCCTTGTAACCAAACCGGGCCTAAATTTCTCTTCAACTCGGGTATGTATCTTACCTCTTTGAGTATCTCACAACACCATCATCCAGTTTTAGTCTTACGGTCTCAATCTCTTGAATTTTGCATGATTTATCATTATCCAAGATTACATATTCTTCATCTAAGTTTGTAAAAGTCTTAAAGTAGGACCTCAAGGGGCATATGTGAAATGAGCACTCTGAGTCTAGAATCTATTCAGATCCTATATTTATATAAGAAACATTTAATACTTCTGTACTATCATAGCCGTTAGAGACAATGGTTGCTTTACCCTCTTCCTCATTCTTATTGCCCACAGACTATTTTCTTTAAGGACAGTCTCTTTTAAAGTGTTTTTCCTTATGAAAATTAAAACACTTTAACTATTTTCCTTTAGACTTTGATCTTGCTTTAATGTTCTTTCTTTTATGATTTTGTTTCTCAGGCCTGCTCCAACATTCAACCCTTCCTTAGTCTCTGTTTTCACTTCAATTTTATTCTGAAGTTCTTTTGCATGTAGTATAGATTGAACCTCTTATAAAGTCAAACTCTCCTTACCATACATCATAATTTCTTTAAGATTTGAATATGAAAAATTAGAGAACTTAATAACAGTATAACTTGATCTTCATCATCTATACTTACATCTATATTTGCAAGATCTACAATTATTTTATTAAATTCATCAAGATGTTCATCAAGTAATGTACCTGGGTTCATCTTGAATATATACAGACGAGTTTTCTTGTAGAGTCTATTTGCTAGTGACATGGTCATGTAGAGTGACTCAAGCTTCAGGCAGATTTCTGCAGCCGTGTCCTCTTTAGTCACTTCCCTCAAGACTTTGTCGTCAAGACAGAAGATGATGGTATTGTGAGCCTTCTGTTGAATGGCTGACTTCTCCTTTTCCGAGGAAGTGGAGGAGCTTGCTTTCTCCTCCTTAGTGAAGGAGATCACATCTTGGAGCCCTTGTTGCATCATAATGGCTCTCATTTTAATTCTCCATAAACCAAAATCATTTTAATGCGTGAATTTCTCAATATCAAATTTGGCGGTCCCCATTGGAATCTGACTCTGATACCACTTATTGGTTTGATGTAATAATAGAAAACGTTTGCCAAACTTGTTAAAGATTTCACAGATCAAACAAGAAAACTAAAGCAATGAAATAAAAGTAAAGTAAATCAGAAAAAACAAGAAATCAAGAACACATGAGTTACGTGGCTCGATCTTAATGGCCTATATTCAAGGCAGGAACAACAGTACTTAGCTCTTTCATTAATAATATTGGAGATTCAAGAGCAAACTTGAACGATTACAAGAGATTCACCTCAGATTTTCCATTGAAATCCTAATCCTAAATCCCTCTCTATTTCACATCTTTCGCTTCTCTCAAATATCCGATGAAATACAAGTGAATTGAATTATCTCTTACACTCTACAACAGAGTTTATATTCATGTCAGAATAAAGGCCAAAATGCCCTGACTCTTTAAAACTAACTTCTAATTTGAGCCATCCATCAATACACGCAATAAAGCAATCCAAATACTTATAACAATTATTTATTATATAGAGTGATCGAACCTACGTATAACATTAATGGTAGCAACTATATATATATATATAGGTGAAGCTCACCAATATTAAAGATTTATAAAATATTTGCATTGCCCTGAATTATATATTTTTGTTGTTTATTGGCGCGAGTTCACACAATTAATCTCGGAAAAGAAAAAAGAAGTGCGATCTGCAGCCTTTTAGAAAGCTAGCTAGTTGCGTTGGAATTTAATTACCATATATCAACAATATTGGTCTATGTGCCCATGGTGGTCAATATTATGCAAGTATTTCTTGTCATTTTCCTTCAATTTTAACATCGATCACATGTGATTGGTTGATTAATTAATCTTTAATTATTAGGAACCAATGATCGATGGTGATGATGATGCTCAGTAGATATAGCAAAACGTGCCCTGCATGAAGTTTATATGCTTTCATGATGAGTTGTAATCCGTTATAGCCAATTGATTATTTCAGGATGAGTTTATAGTAGTTTATTGTTAAAGACCAATTGATTCATTCTCTATCGTATCTTCCACAATATTAGAGCCAATTCTTCCATCTCACTCTTCTGTGGCCTGTTAAACATTTTAAAGAGTAATAACTATAGGCTTTGGCATGAGTTTTGAGTTTTCTGAATTATTTTGGAACCCTTCCCCAGCAGATCATTTGCAGCTTTATATTCCCATAAGCAATGCTCTATAGTTTCAAGATTCACAAGACATAGTGGACAATTTTCATCAGTTAAAACTCTCTTCTTACACAGATTTACCTTAGTTGGTAAGATGTTGATGCTTGCTCTCCATAAAAAATTCTTAGTGGATGGAGGAAGATTAGGGGACCAAATTTTTGTCCACTCTTCTTTTTCCTGTGGACTTTTCAAGCACTGCCCTCTTTTCCTCAATCTTCTTTTGCAAATAGTAGGCACTCCTAACATTAAAGATGTCATTAGGTGTACCTCTTCAAATCAGTTTATCGACCCTGTCAGTCTGAAGCAGAGGGAAACTTCTAGTAAGAATTGAATCTTCTCTTGAAAAAATAACATTTATCATAACTGAATTCCATTCCTCTGTGTCATTGTTTATTAAGTCTTCTACCATTGTTTCTGAATAGAGTGGATCGTAACCACTTTGAGGTTTAAAAGTAGAGGGTTGAGGCCAGATATCCTTCCAAATCCTCACTGATTTCCATCCCCTATCCTCCATATTGATCATTCTTTAAGGAGGTGTCTAGCAACTAACAAACTTCTCTAGATATAGGAAGGATGACATCCCAATTTTGCACTCATAAAATCAGACTTGGAAATACTTCATTTTGAGAATCTGAGCAAATAGGGAATTAGGATTTTTCATTATATTCTAGCCTTGTTTTGCTAATAAGGCCAGATTAAAATGTTCAAAATCCTAAAACCCAACCCTTCATCCTTTTTAGCTTTCCCTATTTCTGTCCAATTTAATTAACTGATTCGTCTCTCTTGATTTATCTGATCCCACTAGTACATTTTCATCAGCTTGTTCAAAACTTTAACCAACCCTTTGGGAAGTTTAAACACAGCCATTGAATATAAAGGAATGGCTTGAATAACTTATTTGAGTAGAATCTTTTTCCTTGCTCAGTTATAATTAACTAAGCATAGGCTTATGGGTCTACAATTACTAAATGAGGAATTCCTATAATCTGATGGTGGGTCAACTGAAGTCAGTCTTGAATAGATTGATTTTTATAGAATAAGGTACCCTTTTACTAGGAAGAAATATTTTTGGAAATATTAGTATTACTCAAGAACTCATAGGACAAATGGCTCAAACAAAAGAAAGCAAAAGGGAATCTCCACAGAACCTTACATCTAATAATTTGCATCTTGAGGTGGAGCAATCAGCAAGCTCACTAAGTCACCTAGATCATCAAGTTGGAAAAGCTAAGGAAACAAACTCAGAGGACAAAAATCAAGGTGGTTAATTCCTATAATTTGATAACAGACAAACAAAAGATGATTATTAAGTCATTTGAGAGTTATGGACAAGCAGAATTTATTGCATTTGAACTAACAATTGCTGAAGAAGTTATTAACATGGAACCAAGGTCTTATAAAAAGGCTATGGCTAGTAAGAAAGCTCACAAGTGAATACTTGCTATGCATGAGAAAATGGAATCACTTAACAAAAACAAAGCTTGGGATTTGGTCACTAAATCAGAGAATATGAAATTGAATGTATCCAAATGGGTCTACAGAAGAAAGGAAGGCCTATCAGAGATTAAGGGTTCAAGGTATAAAGCAAGATGGGTAGTTAAGGGGTTTACACATAAAGAATGGATAAATTATAATAAAATATTTTTTGTAGTGGTCAAACACAGTTCAATAAGACTGCTGTTAGATATCCTTTACTGCCTACCAAGACATGCATTTAAAACAACTAGATATAGAAACAACTTTCATGCATGGGGAACTCGATGAAGTTATATACATGCAACCACCAAAAAGGTTTATAAATGAAGCCAATAGAGATCAAGTATGCTTATTTTGAAAATCATTATATGGACTTAAACAGTCCCCGAGAATAAAATGGTATAAAAATTTGACTCTCACATGATTAAAAATGGCTTCAAAAGAAATTGTTATGATGGCTATGTATATTACAAGATAGTTGTGAGAAATCTAATATATTTACTACTATATGTGGATAATATGCTCATTACTTGTAAAGATGAGAATCAAATTGAATAAGTCAAAGGCATACTAAAGTCAAAGTTTGAAATGAAGGAACTAAACCCAACCAAGAGAATACTGGGGATGGAGATGTAAGGGACGGGGAGAAAAGACTACTCTATCTATCTCAAAAGTCTTATATCTACATTATTCTCACAAGGTTTGGTATGGATGAGTTGCAATCAATGAGTACTCTTATGGGGCAACACTCAAGCACAATTAACAGATGAAGAAAAAGAATTCATGAAGAAAATACCATATGCTAGCATAGTGGGAAGCTTCATGTATGCTATGGTTTGGGATTGAAGTGAGCTATTTAGTGGCTATTTTAGTATCTTTCTAGCACAAATAATGTGGGACTGAAGTTTGGTGGAACTGTACGAAAGGGAAGTGAGCTAAAAGGTTTTGTTGACTCAGACTATATTGAAAATATAGATACTAGAAAGTCTTTGATTGGTTTTGTATTTACAGCTATTGGAGAAGCCATCAACTGGAAGGCAAACCTATAGCCTGTGATTGCATTATCAACAAATGAGGCTAAATACATTGCAGTGATTGAGCCAATCAAAGAGGTTACATGATTAAAAGGTATATCATATGAGTTAGGCATGTATGAAGGAAATATCAAAATTCACTGTAACAATCAAAGTATTATACATCAAAGTCAAGTATATCATGAAAGATCAAAACATATAGATATTAGACTGTACTTTGTGATGGACATCATAGCAGTTGAAGAAATTGGGGTGGAAAGATTCCAACTGAAGAAAATTCATCAGATATGATGATTAATTAAATCATTGCCAACAGTCAAGTTCAGACATTGTCTAGACTTGATCAATATGAAAAACTGTTAAAAGGCTCTTCATAGTGGAGAAGAAGTAGGGATAGTCTAAGAGAAGGCAACCTGGAAGGTTCAATGCTTGCTAAGGTAGAGAATTATTATGAAGAAGTGTTAACCATTTATACTAAAGCACATGTAAATGAGAGGAAAGCTGGCAGCCTATAGCTAAAACTTGTAAAACAGATTATGCTGAGGTGGTAGAGAAGGCTTTAGTTTTCATGCTTAAGTAATATGTGCAGCCTATAAAAGGGAAAAGGGGGTGTACCATGCAATCATAACATGATATTGAGAAGAATCAAGGAGAGAACAAAGGAGATCAGATCAAGAGAATTTTCTTCTTCAAGAGTTGTGTGAGCAAAGCGAGAGGGAGTGATCTTGTATTCTCTGAAACTGTGATTGATCATCCATAAAAACTCTTAAATTGTTCTTATCGTGAATGCAAATCACTAGGATTGAAAAGCAAAATTCTTTTCATGTGTTCTTTACTTTACTTTTATTCAGCTTACAAGTTTTTTTGCAAGTTTCTTGACAATTCTTGACAACTAAATTATGAGTTTGGCAAACAAAAGATATATATCAGCATTATAAAACCTTTTTATGATGGGTCAACTTTTTTATAAAGGACTTATGTAAGAATTATGCACTTGGAATTTGTATATATTATTTTAAAAAAATAATATAAAAAGGCTAAATAAATCATTGAATCTAAATTATTCCTGGCTTGCGAATATGCAGATAATATATAAAGACGATAGCTTTAATTTTTTGTTTGATGTTCACGTGTCATACATGATATAGAAGAAAAGTCATGTTAAAAGTTGTATTATCATATACCCCATTTGTGTTAATAATGTGATCTCAAATAGACGTTTCCGTTTACACGTTCTGATCATCGGTATTGAGATAGCGAGATAGCCAAAATATTGCAGCTTATAAAACCTTTTTATGATGGGTCAACTTTTTTATAAAGGACTTATGTAAGAATTATGCACTTGGAATTTGTATATATTATTTTAAAAAAATAATATAAAAAGGCTAAATAAATCATTGAATCTAAATTATTCCTGGCTTGCGAATATGCAGATAATATATAAAGACGATAGCTTTAATTTTTTGTTTGATGTTCACGTGTCATACATGATATAGAAGAAAAGTCATGTTAAAAAGTTGTATTATCATATACCCCATTTGTGTTAATAATGTGATCTCAAATAGACGTTTCCGTTTACACGTTCTGATCATCGGTATTGAGATAGCGAGATAGCCAAAATATTGCAGCTCTTATCCAAACTTCCCCGCCAATATATATATATATATATATATATATATAATATTATATAATATTAAAAATAAATATCAACTGATAATTTATATTATTTCATATTTATTGTATGTTGTATAATATCTATAAGTTGAAAAATAAAAAAACTGAAAAAATGATGATAAATAAAACACACAGTTTTATATTTTTTTTAATTTTTTCACTCTCCAACTCACAAATATTATATAACACACAATAAATATTAAATATCATAAATTATCCATTAATATTTATTCCCCCTTTATCTCGTATATTTGTCCCTATCATTTATATATATATATATATGATATAAATCGGGGGATAGCATTAATTCAGGAACATCTTGTTGGATTTTTTTGCTCCTTGAATCCCACATGGGAAAGGAGTGGGAGAGGGGGCAAGACTCATGGCCTATAAAAAGAGGTCTAGCCTCCTTGGTTTAAACACACCAGTCAGAAACTTATCTAGTAATTTTTGACTTTAGCAAAATTCCTCTGTTGTCATTTTTGTATGTAAAAGGAAGAGGTGAAAGTTAGAGTTTTACTAGTGGGAGAAGTTTTCGTGGGTGTCGTTGGGGTGAGGAGAAAAATTGTGTGATTGTAACAATTTTTCACATAGTGTATTTTCTTCTCTGGGTCTGGTGGTTTTTCTCCTGTTTGGGAGTTTTCCACGTAAATTCTTGTGTTGTGTTTATTTCTCTATTTTTCTTATTATTCTGTTAAAAGTAAATCCTAGTGGGGGGAATTTGGGAGCCCAAATTCCCAATAAATGGTATCAGAGCCACTAAGTTCTTTTTGCAGGGTGGAGCTTTGGTGTGGTAGCGTGAATACGTATGATCTAAGGAGGTTCTGTCTAGGAGATTGGAAATTTTAAGTGTGTCCGTTGTGACCCTCCAATCTTTCCTGGGAACCTTGAAGTTCTGTCTAGGAAAGATTAGTCTTTCCTGGGAACTTACTTAGTGGGTACTATTCATTTCTACGGTAAAATTCATTGAAATTATGTCAGGAGGTAGAGCTTCAAATCCTATCAGATTTGATGTGGAGAAATTTGATGGGAGAATCAATTTTGGCTTGTGGCAAGTGCAAGTCAAGGATATCTTGATTCAATCAGGATTACACAAGGCGTTGAAAGGTAGACCAGTCCCTGAAGTCAGTAGTGGTTCAAGCACTACTGGTGAAACAAAGAGCAGATTTGGAATGAGCGATGAAGATTGGGAGGATTTGGATTTAAGAGCGGCAAGTGCAATTCGTCTGTACCTAGCTAAGAATGTTCTTGCAAATGTGCATGGAATATTCACGGCAAAGGGACTCTGGGAAAAGCTCGAAGAGTTTTATCAGACGAAGGTTGTCTCGAATCGAGTGTACCTGAAGGAGCAGTTTCATACACTGCGGATGAGTGAAGGTACGACTATTTCAGATCATTTAAGTGTTCTCAATGGCATTGTCTCTGAGCTGGAATCTATTGGAGTTAAAATTGACAATGAGGATCAAGCCTTGGGGCTGATCTGGTCTCTTCCATCTTCCTATGAGCATATGAAGCCTATTTTGATACATGGGAAGGAGAAAATAATTTTTTCAGAGGTTACCAGTAAACTTTTTTCTGAAGAAAAAAGGCTAAGTAGTGGAAGTAATGGTTCAATTGAGAACTTAGCAATGGTGACAGCTGGTGATTGGAAGAGAAAGAACTCTATGAAGAAGAAAGTAGTCTGCTGGGTGTGTGGACAACCTGGGCACGTCAAAAGAAATTGTCCAAGAGGTGGAGCAGGTTCGGCAAGAGGCTCCAAGTCAGTAAATGGAGATACTAACAATGAAACTAATATCGTGTCTCTCTCTACAGAAGATGACTTCTGTTAAAAGGAGACATGTACATCCTCATGGCATGTCGCTAATCCCAAAGTTGCCATGATAGAGGATGTGTTAATGTTAGTTGTTCCACAAGTTTGCACACGGGCATTGGTTTGGCATTGATGCAAGGTGTGTGGTGGAAATTCATATCGATGGCTGATGAACTTCCAGGAAAGTCAAACGTGGGAGTTGCACCATAATTTTTCAGCAAGGTTATTTTCGTCATGGGCCGAAGTGAAATGCTTGGAATTGGTTTATTCTGAGTGGTTATGCTTTTATGGTGGAGCATGATAGCGGAAGCTATGAAGATCCTCATTGCAGTGGAGCATGGCTGTGGGATCAGTCAAAGTCGCAAAGTGGAGATTGTTGGATTTCTTTGCTCCTTGAATCCCACATGGGAAAGGAGTGGGAGAAGGGGCAAGACCCATGGCCTATAAAAAGAGGCCTAGCCTCCTTGGTTTAAACACACCAGTCAGAAACTTATCTAGTAATTTTTGACTTTAGCAAAATTCCTCTGTTGTCCTTTTTATATGTAAAAGGAAGAGAGGTGAAAGTTAGAGTTTTACTAGTGGGAGAAGTTTTTGTAGGTGTCGTTGGGGTGAAGAGAAAAATTGTGTGATTGTAACAATTTTTCACATAGTGTATTTTCTTCTCTGGGTCTGGTGGTTTTTTTCCTATTTTGGAGTTTTCCATGTAAATTCTTGTGTTGTGTTTATTTCTCTATTTTTCTTGTTATTCTGTTAAAAGTAAATCCTGATAGGAGGAATTTGGGAGTCCAAATTTCCAACACATCTCCACCACTAATAGTGGTACTGTCGAAGTGTCAATAATGCAAAATAAAGCAAACACAACCACAGGAACATTTGAGAGGGCCGGCGACCTGCCTACGTAAGTCATTACGTGAGTGTAGGGCCATGAGCTAACAGCTAGCTCATTTATTGCCAGTATTATTATTGCGTGCAGAAGTAGTTATATTACGATAGACCATAACAGGCAGTATTTATCATCATCCATTCATCCTTATCGGCTTTCGTTTTGCGTACAATGAATGGACGGCCACCTCCTTACATACCATTAATATTACTTCTCCACCGGCTAAATCCAGGTACTAATTGGTATTAATAATATTTATTAATACCGTATTTTAGTTCGGTTTATTTATTTATTTTTTACTTTTTTAACGCATGCATATATGCTTGTAATTCTTTCCGGCCGGTCAGTACATGACGGTTGACTTTCGATCGGTTTTAGACTTGTTTCGGATCTTATATAAGCCAGCTAGCTATCTAGGGACTTACTTTCAACATTTGATCAACCACTAATATTACTTTCCATTTCATTGGAGTGCGTACCGGCGATCAATTTGATACTTATGCTACCATTTTCTATTACATTCATTTATATTATAAGCTAGCTAGCGAGTTTGATTTAAGGGAATTAAAAGAAAGGAAGAGTACATGAAGATTTTCAGAAAATGTATGAACGGTGGGGATTAATTTATAACTTATTCATGATCATGATGCAGATATCATAATAATATACAAGAATTTTAGATCATGTACTTATTGATCATTAGTACTCCAATTTATTATATAAATTTGCTTGCCGCAATTTTCATTTTTAATGGATAAAACCGATGTTTAATTGGTGTCTGGCATGCTGCAGTGAAATCCACAAGGAATATGTTGTGGCTTCTGGCAATATTTTTCTGCAATTGGTTTTTTATTAGAACTGGCACTAGTAGTACTGTTTCTACAAGACCAGAGTTTGTTAACATTGGAGCTATTTTGTCCTTCAATTCTTCCATCGGCAAAGTGGCAAAAGTTGCATTAGAAACTGCAGTTGAAGATGTGAATTCCAATCCAGCGGTTCTTAATGGAACTAAGCTGAATCTTAAGATGCAGGATACTAAACTTTCCAGCGGGTTTCTGGGAATCGTTGAGGGTACTTCCTGATCTTCAGCATGCATCTCGCGCGCACGTTTGTTATTAATAATTTTTCGTTACTTCTTTTAGACAAGCTGACAGAGCATTTTATTCAGAGTTTTTCTTTACTTTTCTTCTACAGCTTTGCGGTTTATGGAGAATGACACAGTCGCTATAATTGGCCCCCAGCACTCAGTTATGGCCCATGTAATTTCACATATTGCGAATGAGCTCCAAATCCCTCTATTATCCTTTGCCGCAACGGACCCCACTCTAAATTCACTTCAGTTCCCTTACTTTGTTCGGACAACTCAAAGTGATCTCTTCCAGATGGCAGCAATAGTAGAGATTATAGGTTACTACGAATGGCGAGATGTAATAGCAATCTATATTGATGATGATCATGGTAGAAATGGGGTAGTTGCATTGGAAGACAAGCTAGCTGATAATCGCTGCAGAATCTCATATAAAGCACCCCTGAATCCCAAGTTAAGCCGAGATGACATCACCAATAAACTGGTTAAGGTGGCTTTAATGGAGTCTCGGGTTATTGTCGTCCATATTTATGCTAATTGGGGTCTAGAGGTGCTTGATGCGGCATGGGATATGGGGATGATGGGAAGTGGATATGTGTGGATAGCTACTGATTGGCTCTCTACAGTACTTGACACAGAGTCTTCCCTCCCTTCTGCAGCAATAGACAGGATTCAGGGGGTTCTTACGTTGCGTATGCACACTCCGGATTCACAACTCAAAAACAAATTTGTTTCTAGATGGAGCAACTTAACTGCTGCAAAGTCGGATTATGGTCTTTTCGGACTTAATAGTTATGGTCTATATGCCTACGACACTGTTATGCTTCTTGCACAGGCACTTGACGCATTCTTAGATCAGAGGGAGAACATTTCATTTTCAAAAGATCCCAGTTTAAGCGAGTTTCGTGGAGGGAACTTGCATTTTGATAATATGAGCATCTTTGATGAAGGGAGTCATTTGCTTAATAGCATTTTGCAGGTTAACATAACTGGAGTAACAGGCCAAATCAAGTTCAATTCAAATGGGAATCTCATGCATCCTGCTTATGAAGTCATCAATGTCGTTGGCAAAGTGATGAGGACAATCGGTTATTGGTCCAATTCTTCCCGTTTATCTGTTGTGCCTCCAGAAAAGCTCAACACAGGAACCACTAATTCTGATCATCTTTATGGAGTAATATGGCCTGGACAGACGACTCAAAAGCCTCGTGGGTGGGTATTCTCAAGCAACGGAAGGCAACTGCGAGTTGGAGTACCAAACCTTGTCAGTTTTCGTAAATTTGTGTTCCAAGTCGGTAACTCAGACATCTTTCATGGGTATTGCATTGAAGTATTCATTGCTGCAGTTGAATTATTACCTTATGCACTACCTTATAAGTTTATTCCATTCGGAGATGGACATACCAATCCAATAAAGACGGATCTTCTGTACAAGATCGCAAGTAATGTAAGTATGATCAGTTTCAAATTAATTAATTGAACTTAAAAGATGACTTTGTTATGCAGTACGCTTTCCTTTTCTAATTAACTCAATGACTAGTTTTCTTGATCATCTAAACTGTATGTGTGTATATATATAAAAGGACTTTGACGCTGTGGTTGGCGACATTACAATTACCACGAACCGGACAAAGATAGTGGATTTTACACAGCCATATGTGGAAACGGGGCTAGTCGTGGTGGCCCCAATTCAGAAGTTGAACTCAAGTGTTTGGGCTTTTCTGAGACCATTTACAGTAATGATGTGGTGTGTCACAGGTATATTTTTCCTTGTTGTAGGAGCAGTTATTTGGATTCTGGAGCGCAGGACAAATGATGTGTTCCGGGGGCCCCCTAGAAAACTATTTGTCACCACTGTATGGTGAGTCCCGCGCGCCCTAAGAAATTTACAAAATTATATTCCCAGAATTAATTAGATCTAATAAACTATTTTTTTATTTGACTGTTGAGATCAATTTTATATATTTATTAATGCACTAATACTAGATTTCAGGTGCATGCAGCTAGGATAAGTACTAGTACTACTCATTTAATCTTAAAATATACATACATACATACATACATACATACATATACGCGCGCGCGCGTGCGCGCACATATATATATATATATAATATGTTGTAAGGTTTTAGCAAACCCTAGTTTGCTCCGAACAGACTCAACCAAGATCAGTGTAGAAGAAAATGAAACAAAGAACAAAATCAACAGAAAATAACAGCAAAAAGGTAAATCAGAAAATACACAAATATTTACGTGGTTCGATCCCTATTGGATCTACATCCACGGTGGGAACTAGCTCTGGAACTCTTTATTGATCAACCGAAAATTTACACAGCATCACTACAAGGTTTCTCATCTAACTCTCTTCAGATTTTCACTCAAATCTCACTTCTTGAAAATCTGCCCTAAGGAAGATGAATATCGCCTCTTCCGTCTGCTTCTGTTTCTGTGTCTTTATCTCACGCTCTCTCTCTCCTCATTCCAGATAACAATCAATTTATATGGGCGTCAAATACAAAGTAGGGTTTCAGCAGATGTCAACACGTGGCTTCTTCTTAAGCCATTAGATTACAGATATTTGAGACGGTAAATTACAAATATAGACATACAGCTTCTAATTATTTACACAGATACATTACAATCTCCACCTTGTAATTAATTAGATCTGGTTGACAGCTTCTCTAAATCAGGCAACACCCTCACCAACCAGGCAGCTTCTTTACCCAGTAGAGCAGCCTCTTCCATGAGCTAGTTCCCACGTCTAGTTCCCCGAATCAGCCCCCCTTCATATTGATGATGTCCAGGCAGTGTCTAAATTTCTGATTAGGCAAAGACTTGGTCATCATGTCAGATGGATTTTCTTCAGTAGGTATCTTCTCCACCTTGATATCTCCACTAGATATGACATCTCTAATAAAGTGGAGTCTTATATCTATATGCTTAGACCTTTCATGAAACACCTGGTTTTTAGCTAAATGAATGGTACTTTGATTATCACAGTAAACTGTGATATTTCCCTCAAAAATACCTAACTCATTTGACATACCCTTTAGCCATATAGCTTCCTTTATAGCCTCGGTCATAGCAATATATTCAGCCTCAGTTGTAGACAAAGCTACAACTGATTGTAAGTTGGCTTTCCAACTTATGGCCCCCCCAAATGCTGTAAAGACATAACCAGTGATAGATTTTCTGGTGTCCAAATTCCCAGCAAAATCAGAATCCACATACCCACAAATTTCATGACCCTTCTCAACATTTTTTCCATAACTCAAACCTATATGAGAAGAACCATTCAGATATTGAAGAACCCACTTTAAGGCATGCCAGTGAGGCTTGCCTGGGTTTGCCATGAATCTGCTCACTATACTAACAGCATAGGACAGATCTGGCCTAGTACAAACCATGGCATACATGACACATCCTACCATACTAGCATAAGGTATTTTCATCATATAATTTTCTTCCTCCTCAGTTTTGGGAATTTGAGTAACAGAGAGTTTTGCATGCTGTCCTAGGGGTGTACAGACAGATTTTGCAGAATTCATACCAAACCTTTTAAGGACTTTTAAAATGTATGATTGTTGTGACAAGTAGAGATAACTTTTACTCATATCCCTAGTTATCTCCATACCCAAAATCCTCTTTGCAGGCCCAAGGTCTTTCATTTCAAACTCAGATTTAAGAATTCCTTTTACATGTTCAATTAAACACTTATCTTTGCATGCAATTAGCATATCATCTACATACAACAGTAAGTAAACAATAAAGATACCAGAATTCTTAAAATATACACAGCCATCAAAACTACTTCTTTTGAAACCATTTTCTATCATGTGAGTATCAAACCTTTTATACCATTGTCTAGGAGATTGTTTTAAACCATATAGTGATTTCTTAAGCAAACAGACATGGTTTTCATTTGAATTTTTCACAAAACCATCAGGTGGCTGCATATACAAAGTTTCTTCTAACTCACCATGTAGAAATGCAGTTTTCACATCTAATTGTTCCAAAAACAAATTATGATATGCTGTGTATGCAAGAATGAGTCTGATAGAGCTATGTTTTACTACAGGAGAAAAAATCTCATTGAAATCAACTCCCTCCCTTTGAGTAAAACCTTTAGCAACTAACCTAGCTTTATACCTAGGTTCTTCTACCCCGGGTATACCTTCCTTCTTCTTATAGATCCATTTAGAGCCTATAAGTTTGGCTTTCTCTGGTTTAATCACCCAATCCCAAGTTTTGTTCTTATTAAGAGATTCCATTTCTTCTTCCATAGCAAGAAGCCATTTATGAGATTCCTTGCTATTCATGGCCTCCTTATAAGACCTTGGTTCAAGTTCAACTACATCTTGAGCTACAGAAAAGGCATAGGCAATAAGGTCAGCTTGTCCATATCTGATTGGTGGCTTGATAGTCCTCCTAAGTCTATCCCTCACCAAGTTATAGGACCTAGGGCTGCACTGCCCTTCACTCTCCAGATTGTTATTTCCCTCAATGTCATGGTCTGTCTCCTCATTAGGTATACTAGATGGCTCCACCTCAATCTGAGTTCTCTATAGAACAGATTTCTCAGCAGAATTGTCACTGTTCAGAGATGTCATAGCCATCTGTGACTCATTAAAAGTCACATCCCTACTTAAAATGCACTTTTGTTTTCCTGGTTCTAGAACCCACAATTTGTACCCTTTAACTCCTTCAGGGTACCCAACAAATACACACTTTATTGCTCTCGGTTCTAGTTTATCAGTTTTAGAATGTGCATAAGCAGTGCAACCAAATACCCTCAGATTGTTATAATCAGAGGGTTTTCCAGTCCACAGTTCTTGAGGTGTTTTGAACTTAATAGCTGATGATGGGCTTCTGTTAATCAGGTATACAGCAGTACTAACTGCTTCTGCCCAAAAACTCTTTTGCAGCTTGGCATTTGACAGCATACATCTAACCCTTTCTAAGATAGTCCTATTCATTCGTTCAGCTAGGCCATTCTGTTGAGGGGTTTCTCTTACTGTCTTATGTCGTGCTATCCCTTCCTTTTGGCAAAAGTCATTGAACTCATTAGACAGATACTCAAGCCCATTATCAGTCCTAAGTTTCTTTACCTTTTTCCCAACCTGATTTTCAACTAAGATTTTCCATTCCTTAAACTTGCCCAGTGTGTCACTCTTATGTTTAATTATGTACACCCAAACCTTCCTAGAGAAATCATCAATTATTGACAAAAAATAATTTCCCCCACCATGTGAGCTTACCCTTGCAGGCCCCCACAAATCAGAGTGCACATACTCAAGACACTGTTTAGTATTGTGTTTCCCAGGTTTGAAACTAGTCCTAGTTGATTTTCCCAAAATGCAATCTTCACAAAAGGGCAATTCTCCTAGGTTAATGTTACCAAGAAGTCCCTGTTTATGGAGTTCTTGTAACCCTTTCATACTAACATGAGCTAGTCTTCTATGCCAGAGCACAGATTTACACTCATCATTTGCCTTCTGTGTAACAGAGGCTTCCCCTATAACAGTACTGCCATCAAGGGTATAAAGACCATTCTTTATAAACCCTCTCATTACTGTTGTAGACCCCTTCTTTACTGACAAAGTTCCAGACTCAAAGACAAACATACAGCCAGATTTATCAAGCATGCCAAGAGAAATCAAATTCCTTTTCAATTCAGGTATGTATCTAACATCCTTAAGAATTCTTTCTTTACCATCATGCAATTTTAATCTGATTGTACCAATTCCAAGAACTTTGCAAGATTTGTTATTTCCTAACATTACATGTCCTCCATCCAGGTCCCTAAAGGCTTCAAACCAGGACTTCGAAGGACACATATGGAAAGAACAACCAGAATCTAGGATCCACTCTTTCCCAGATTCTGTCTCAGAGATACTGAGGACTTCAGCACTCTCATAGTCCTCATAAGCAACAGACACATTCCCTTCCCTTATTGGTTTGTTTTCAGTGTTTGGTTTTCTTTCAGGACAATCTTTCTTAAAATGTCCTTCTTTGTGACAGAGGAAACATTTCAACTGTTTCCCCTTTGATTTTGTCTTCCTTTTGTTTTTCTTTCCTTTATTAGAAGTTTTCTCAGGTTTAACCCGAGCTATTAGACCCTCTCCACCTTCTGGTTTGGACTCTCCTTTTCCTTGTAACTCTCTAGCATGTAAAATAGACTGGACATCATCCAGTGTTAAACTCTCTCGACCATACATAATGGTTTCCTTAAGATTATTATATGAATTATCCAGAGAACTGAGTAACAAGATAGCTTGGTCCTCATCCTCAATAGTGATGTCAATATTGGCAAGATCTAAAATGATCTTGTTAAAATCATCGAGATGATCTTCCAATGACACCCCTGGATTCATTTTGAAGGTGTATAATTTGGTCTTTTTGTGGAGACGGTTTGCCAGGGACTTGGTCATATAGAGGGACTCTAATTTTAACCAAATCCCTGCAGCTGTCTCCTCACTAGCCACTTCTCTAAGAACCTTATCACCCAACGATAATATAATGGCACTATGTGCCTTTTGCAAGATTTCGGGTTTTACCTTCTCAGAGGAACTAGCCTTTTCATCCGTGAGTGTCGCAGCGGCCTTCTTGTCTCCAAGAAGTGCATCTTGGAGGCCATTCTGCACGAGCAAGGCCTTCATCTTTATTCGCCAAAGGCCGAAGTCGTTTTTTCCAGTAAACTTCTCCACATCGAACCTGGTTGACCCCATCTCGACCTTGCTCTGATACCACTTGTAAGGTTTTAGCAAACCCTAGTTTGCTCCGAACAGACTCAACCAAGATCAGTGTAGAAGAAAATGAAACAAAGAACAAAATCAACAGAAAATAACAGCAAAAAGGTAAATCAGAAAATACACAAATATTTACGTGGTTCGATCCCTATTGGATCTACATCCACGGTGGGAACTAGCTCTGGAACTCTTTATTGATCAACCGAAAATTTACACAGCATCACTACAAGGTTTCTCATCTAACTCTCTTCAGATTTTCACTCAAATCTCACTTCTTGAAAATCTGCCCTAAGGAAGATGAATATCGCCTCTTCCGTCTACTTCTGTTTCTGTGTCTTTATCTCACGCTCTCTCTCTCCTCATTCCAGATAACAATCAATTTATATGGGCGTCAAATACAAAGTAGGGTTTCAGCAGATGTCAACACGTGGCTTCTTCTTAAGCCATTAGATTACAGATATTTGAGACGGTAAATTACAAATATAGACATACAGCTTCTAATTATTTACACAGATACATTACATATGTGTATTCCTTTAATTGGCTGGCTCCTTAAGTAATCATGATCTAACGATCCCCGGTCTAATTAATATTGCTATAACTTCGTGCATGATTCACTTTGCAGGTTTAGCTTCTCAACATTGTTTTTTTCTCATAGTAAGTAAAATGCTCCGTGCACTTATTGTTCATTACCTTTTACTAGAATGAACACAAAATTAATTAATGTTCCTCAATTTCCTGTTTTATATATATATATATATATAGAAGAAAAGGTTGAAAGCACCCTTGGTCGCTTTGTGCTTATCATATGGCTGTCTGCGGTTCTAATACTGAATTCGAGTTACACTGCAAGTCTGACTTCAATCCTTACGGTGGAAAAGCTTTCTTCCCCCATCAAAGGGATTGAAAGTTTAATTACAAGCAACGATCCCATTGGTTACCAGCATGGTACGTTTGTTGAAAACTTTCTAACCGAAGAGTACAACATACAAAAGAACAGACTTGTTTCTCTAAACTCTGAAGAAGAATATGAGAAAGCACTGAAGGATGGTCCCAAGAATGGTGGAGTCGCTGCCATTGTTGACATGCGTGCATACATGGAGCTCTTCCTCTCCACCAGATGCGAATTTAGTATAGTAGGTCAAGAGTTCACCAAACTGGGATGGGGTTTTGTAAGTATCATTGCGCAGATATATACATAGATGATCATGCATGCTTGGTCATTATTTAAATATTCTTTATTTTCGGAATGGATGATCAATTGGATATGATAAATTTACATTTCATCTGAACCCACACGCACACACACACACGCACACACACACACACACACACACATATATATATATATATATGTGAGGTAGCAACTGGTTATTTAATTATATGATAATAATGAGGTCTAATTAATTTATTGTTTATCTGATCTGATCACTAATTAGGCCTTTCCAAGAGATTCGCCATTAGCCGTTGACCTGTCAACTGCCATCTTAAAACTGTCCGAGAATGGAGATTTGCAAAAAATTCATGACAAGTGGCTTGCAGGAAAGGCTTGCATCTCAGAAGGAACAAAAGAAGACGTGGACCGCCTTCCACTTAAAAGCTTCTGGGGTCTCTTTTTACTTTGTGGCTCAGCTTTCTTGCTTGCTCTACTTTTATATATCATTAACTTGGTTATCCAGTACGTGCGGCTTTCTCGCCGGAGCTCACCTATTGACAATAATTCACGGCCTATTCCGTCATTTTTCTCATTTATGGTAAAGAAAGAAGAGGATGTTCATGATCATCATCATGATATAGAAGAGGAAGAAAAAAGAGGATCCAAGAATAGGTACTGACTGGGAATATATATATATATATTTCTATATATATCTATGGGATCATAAGAGCGCATGCATGCATGAATTAAGTTTGAATCTGTAAATAATGAAAGGTTATATATATATATATATGTATGTATGTATGTATGTATGTATATATGAAAGCCCGATCTATTGGTGTTGATAACTTCTAGTACACCGACTATACATGAAACTTAGTTAATGGTGCAAACCCAAATTGACATGGGGTATCTAAGTTGAAGTACTATCTTAATAAGATAAATTTGCACAAATATGAAAGAAAAAACTTAATTTCTTCCTTGGAATATAAGCACAATATTAGTTATTTTCCATCAAAAATCATATGTTTATGATAATTTGTGCCTTGTTAGGATTGCAAACATCTTTTGCAGATCGTCTAGATGCTGCTCTGGTGTTCCATTTTTGACCAGGTCATCCATGTAGACTTTTATGTTTTTCCCATCTAGTGTTTTAACATGCAGCTGACCAACTACTAGTATGTAGCTCCTGTGTTCTTTAGCCTAAAGGACAATGACATAATGCAAGATAATCCTTGGTTAGTGATAAATAAGGTATTCTTCCCATCTTATGGGTTCATTCAAATCTAGTTATATTCAGTATGTGGTGGTCAGTCATGATAGAATCGACAAGCAACTCGATGCATGGAAGCGGAAATCTATCTTTTATAGACTTTGTTGAGGTCGATGAAGTCGTTTGATTTTTTTACTAATACCACATTAGACAACAACTCTGAATAGTGAGATAATAGGATGAATTCAATCGCCATAAGCAATCAATTTCTTTTGGTTGTTGTAATGTTTTCCTGTACGTTGAAGTTGCGGTGTTTTTGCCTTACTTCCCTGGCCTTAGGGTCCATGCTGAGGTTGTGTTGAATTATTTCTGGTTTTATGCTAGCCATACCTTTGTGGCTCCATGCAAGATATCCTAGTGCTCAGTAAGAAGTCATTGCACAGAGCTCTGCATCTCATGTGTCATCTCACTTCTAACCTGGCTTTTAGGTGGCTTAGGTTTAGAGCGACTAACTTCAAGGGTTCATTTAACTCCATCTTCTTAAGCTCTTGTTCGTCTCGAATTTTCACGTTTGGGCTTGTCCATGCGGCAAAGCTAAGGTGAGGTCATTTACCATGGAATGCACCATATGCACCCTACCACTTGGTGTGCTCTTGCAATTCTTCCGCGGTGTCTTTCCCATAGTTTTTAATTTCGTACCGTACTGACTGGTATAGTCAAAATATATCGTACCGACGAGTGATCTAGTATAGAAAACTATTGTTTCATTTCGGTAGATATTTCAGCCATACCGGCCGATATTTCAGCTATACTAGCTAATATTTCGGCCTATGTTTCAGCCATACTGGATTTTTTGCCTTTTACCTTTTTTTTTTAAAATATTTCTTGCTATATTTTTGTACCCAAATTCATATTAGACTATTTACATGTATATATTTATATATATAATTTATTCATATATTGACTAATATTTTAAAATTATAATTTATATATGTATTTATATATATAATTTATTTATATATAAACTATTTTAAAATGGTACACGAAATAATATCGGTATCAAAATATTTTATTTCAGTGCCTTAACCGGTACGGTATTCAAAACATTGGCCCCCCCCTCCAATTGTGGGAGTCTTGCTCCTTTGTTGGTGAACTTCCATGTTCGTCAGCACAAGTGTTCCCAACTCCCAAGCTATCTAAAATGGGTTGTCACCAGAGTACAAAGTACACCTAAGATATATAATGATCCTACAAATGGACCATTGTTAACTTTGTGTATTGTACGTCTTTAGGCCAAGTTCCATCAACTTAGATTTTTTAGACTTTAGCCAACACAAACGGAAAAAAAGGTTGGGAAAGGGTTGCCATGGAGGCTGGGGAGCCTCTGATGCTTAAGTTAGTATTGAGTTTTGGAAGTTTGTCAATAATTCAGAGAGTCTAGAGAGTTTCCTCGTACCTAGAGGGTTGTTATTTATACCTGGAGCCTAAGAAACAGATTGTGTTTGTCTCCATGGGGTCTTGTTCTGTCCCCTTTTTCCTTTGTTAGGATCCTTTAATGCAAAGTAGCCCTTACGACGGCATCATTAATACAGCGTGTAATCCAAATATTGGTGCCATTAATGCAGTGTAGCTTCCTATCTTACTTTATACAATAGGCTTCCTTGGCGGTCCGTCAATGCCTTCTTGTAAGAAGATCAAAGGCTCTCTTTGCCTTCTGTTCTACCTAGTACAAGCTCCCATGAAAGAGACATAGTAAGGAGTGTTCGATTGTCTCATCACCTACTGTCGCTAACTCAGTTATGTAGGTGAGTTGCTTCATGGGCAAGTTCGGGCTCTAGGCTAGGTACTTCTAAGAGGTCCATTACCCTCGTTTGAGTTCCATGTGAGCTTATGGAGTAAGAAGAAAATCCCTTTACAATTACAATTAGATCTAACATCTTAAGTGGCAATTAAAACTTTCTATAAATCTAATTTATATGATGAAATAATATGTAATTCAATATTTATGATCATCATTGCAAATATTTTATATACCAAATAAGACTATATACTTATGGAACTATTATTATAATTTTATAGCACCAAATATAAAATTTGAGATGACATTCATTGTCACAAATATATTTTGCGTTATATATATGTATACTTTTTTGTTATATGTCATGAGTTTATTTGCAATAATATTACCTTCCAATTAATTTCCTTTTTAAGATCGTACTTGTACCAATCAATGATCATGCCAAATAGATAATGACTAGATCGTTTTGACACAAGGGCTAGTTAGTACTATGTGTTGAGTCAAATTAAAATTTTAGTAACCACGAAACATAAATTAAACGGAAAATAGAAAGTGAGAAAATCAAAGAATTAGTAGAGTACATAAAGCTCTTTATGCATGCATTTTTTTGAAACAAAAACCAATTTTGTATTACCTCAATTTTGAATGTTTCAAGACTATCCTACAATACAAAGGAACTAGTGACTAAAGGCCCCCCTTCCATCCAGATTTTTTCATCCTCAATAGTCAAACCCAACTTTGCTAAAGTATGAGCTATCTTATTATATTCTCTATAAGTATATTGTACTTTCTAATTCTACCTATTGTATAAAATCATCATTACGTCTTCAATTATTTGCCCATGCCACTCCCAACAGCAAATTGCTCTATTCATAGACTGTATAACCGATAAAACATCTCCTTCAAAGATGGCCATAGACCAATTCATCTATGTACACAACTTTAACACCCTCCACAAAGCTTGTGATTTTGCCAAAACTGAATTTCTAATCCCTGCAATGGATTTACATAATGACAACAAGACTCACCCTCTTCGTTAACACTACACCTACACCTATCCTTCTCTTGTTAGCTTCCAAACTAGCATCCCAATTTACCTTCACAAAATCATTGCCAGGTCTCTCCCACCTTGCTATTGCCCTCACCAGACTCCTTTCTCTTTTGTCTACACAACTCTCAACTTGAACTTCTTCAAAAACATTAAGGCTTTTTTGAGTTTGTATGAATAACTCAAAGGTCCCTTTGAATCTTTCCTGAAAAGCAAATGCATTCCTCCTAAACTAGATATTCCTCATCATTGATGCTACAAGATCCAACTTTGTGTTCTTCAGCTTCTTAACCATCATCTTCCACAAATCGAAGAAGTCACCTTTAACTCAATTTCATTTCTAAACATGAATAGGATTTTCATCTCATACATCAACTACTACACTACAACTCCATAAACCATGGAAAATCGAATCCTCTTCCATTCTACGCACCGGGCGCAGAGAACTATCCACCACTCTTCTAATATGCAAATTCTTTCTTGTAGGTAAACTGTTGCCAACAACTTTCCACATGAACATCTTCACAAATTTAGGAGTATTGAGCTTCCACAAACTATTCCATATCTCCTTTTCCACTTTTGATTATGAAGGACTCTCTTTTGTTCTACCTCTCCTGCTCATCTCCAAATGATATCCACATCTAGCGCTATATATCCCATCTTATGTAAAAGTACAAATCCTCTTATCTAATGCATTTGCTTGACTTGTACGAAGGCCACATACTATATCAGCTTCATCTTCGATCAGGGGATCCTTTACTAGCTTGTGATTCCACATACCATCAACTATTAACTCCTTAAAATTTGCCTATGCACTTAGATTTCTTCGAGGAGACTTTCCACACAATTGAGAAGGTTTTAGTAACCATTTGTCCCCCCCCCCCCCAAAATACCCACATGTTCCCCATTCCCAACCCTCCAAACAAAACCCTCCTTAAGTAACTTAAGAGAACAACACAAGCTCTTCCAAATTTTTGACAACCCACTACCCAGTTTTGCCTTCAAAAGATCAATATGCCTAAAGTATTTATCTTTGAGAACCTTGGCAACAACTCATGAATTTGTTATAGTAAGCACCCTCCAACACTTATTTGCAAGAAAATCTGTGTTAAAATTCTCAAGCTCCCTAAATCTAAGACCAGTCTTTGATTTTGCTACCCCCATTTTTGCCCAAATATTCTTTTGAGTCCTCCTATCATTCTATTTAAAGTCCAACCAGAATCTGGCCCTTAAACCTGCAATTTTGTTGCAAATTTCACTAAGAGTTTAGAGTTTAAACACATTTATGTGATACAAGCAGGCGTTGCCTATATCACAACCTTCAACAAGACTTCTTTACTTGAGGGAGAAAGAAACTAATTCGTCCAATTGCTAATTTGAATATGTACCTTATCCTTAATACCTCTGAATATATTATATTGAGACTTCCCCACCATAACTAGCAACCCCAAATAGTTTTCACAATTGTTTTGCACTCTCATTTATAATTATGTGGCTTATATTATCTTTTGTATTTGAGATGAAGAACAATGAATTTTCTGCCTATTCAAACTCTGTCCGATGCTTTTTCACAAATCTCAAGTAAAATTTTAATCTTCATCCATTCCTACTAATTTGCTTGGCCAAACACCAAACAATCATGTGCAAATAGCAAATGTGCAACTTTTGTCCTCCCTTTACAAATGCAATTATAAGATTCTGACCCAAAATTAGGGGTAATTCTTTTAAAAATTATTACCATTATTATTATTATTATTATTATTATTATTATTATTATTATTATTATTATTATTATCATTATTATTATTATTTTCATCATTATTATTATTATTTTATTATCTTTGTGATAATTTGGATTCTTAAATATTCTTTTAATGTTCATATTTGACATGATTATATTTTTTTAAAATTATGTTAGGGAACCTTTGAAATTTTGGATATACATATATAGTTTTTATGAGCCTTTTATTGGTATTGGAGGAAAAATCATGGGAGACACTAAATATGATGTGAAGATATAGTTTTTGAATATTAAAGGAAATATTGTATAGAAATTGAAGGAATTTTTCAAAGGAAATCAAGTGGAATGAGTAGAGAAAGTACCCTATGATATTTTTGGATTAAGCAAATCCAACACTTACCCAACCGAAGTCCACCACAGGCCATCGACCACCCAACCCCGACAAGTCTGTGCCATTTCGGTGAGTCCTTAACAGGATATCCCTCTCCATGATATTTTATTTTTTTTGTTTACTGCTTCTCTCTCTAAACTCTCATGCCCGCACCACCACGCCAGAGGAACCAACTGCATCATCGACCATTTCTAGCACCTGAGCCGTCGTCGCACTACCTAGACCCAACATAGCCTTCACATTTCTCAAAGTAAGCATAGGACTAGCCCTTCCTTGTTTTGTCTCTTTTCTTTTAATTTTTGTTTGAAGCTTTTTTCCCACTAGCATAGCATTTGTTTCTTTTTTTTTTTTTTTCTAAATATTTCAACCCTTCCTAAAAAGTCGTCCCTTAAATTTCACAATTATGGTTATGCCCTTTTAACACTTGTCTCCAGCCCTTTTTTTCCCCATTTTGCAACCAATTGTATCGCATAAGCTTTCGTCCCTTTGAGATTTATAGTGGGCCATGGGCCTTAAGCCATGCGACCATTGTTTCCTAAAGTTTAAGGGTGTTGGGCCTAGTTTTCTTAAATGAAATTGTGGGCCCGATTCTATCTTAGATAAGAAATTTATGTGCTTATTTTATAAGTAAGTAGCCACATACCGAAAATTGTAAATTAGTGTTACGAGATAAGTAGCGTGATCATATCCTTACATACATGTGGTAAATGGAATTTTTATAAAGATATTATGTATGTATCTATGCCATCATAGAAGCCCTTTTCACATATCCAATTCATGATAAAATTATGAAAAGTCATACATGATTTATGTGAAAGTTATTCATTAAGATTTTTATGAAATGTCATGATTTTATATCATAAAATATTTATGAAATGTCATGATTTTATGTGAGAGTTATGTATAAAATTATTTATAAAAAAATCATATATGACTTTTCATAATTTTATCATACTTGTCATGACATGTTTGCATACTTGCATACTTGTTATAGAAGGAAAATCTCATGTTCATGTTATTTACGTATGCATCTATGAAAAGCTCAGTTTATATTATTTATATATGTATCTATGAGTATGCATGTTTTCAAAAAAACCATTGATTATTATGTTTACTATATGATATGTTACTTATTGAAGATTATAATCATTTTTTTTTTGTATGTTTCTATGTTATTTTGTTTTTAAACCATCTCAAGTGATGATATTTGTGAGAATGTACTGCAAGACTGGATTTGAGTTAAGGAGGCAACTCGGAGGCATAAGCAATTTGTGATAGGTGTAGTTTTATGAATTTTATTAAATAAAATATTTTTGATAAACACATGAGATTTTAATATTTTAAATAAATTTTTCTGCTAACTCTCTGTAGATTGTAAGAGTTTATCAAATTTGTTTATTTATTAAATCTTTTGTATCTATCAAGTCATTATTTATAAAAAAAAGTTTTAATAGCACGTTGGCTCCCCAAATTCTTTTTTAAAATAATTATATTGGGGAATAGGGTGTTACAACAACCCTTTTCAAATCACCCTTACTTCCTTGTTAATAAGAGTGCTCAAACCCTCTACACAGATGAGGAAAAAGGTCTCTCTACCTCAAACCCCTCAATGGAATAATGGAAGCACCGGGTTTTCCATTCACCAATATTGCATAAGAAATTGATGATACACATCGCATCACTAATCCACCTACCTTTCTTTAAAATCCATCTTCATCGTCTTTATTCTCAAATATTCCGACTCTACTCTATCATAGGCTTTTGAAGTATCAAACTTTAAAGCCATACTCCTAGTCTTACCCTCTGCCTCAATTTCATAAAGTGAGGAATCTCATAAGCTACAATAATACTATCAGTGATGAGTCTCCTGGTATAAATGCACTCAATGAAATCACTTGATTAAGCACCCTTTTCAATCTATTGGCTAGAGTCTTTACAATGACTTTATATTAAATATTGCAAAGGCTAATAGGCCTAAAGTCCCCTACTATTTTAAGCTCCTTAACTTTAGGAATCAAAATCACATGACTATGATTAACAACCTTTTACCTTTATGAGGAGACTAAGAACTGCATCAATCACCTCAATCCCCACCACCTTCGAAAAAGCTTGATAGAAAGAGGTCCCAAAACCATCATGGAGACTTTAGAGGCCCAATCTGGTTACAACAACTTCCAATTCTTCTCCTGTAAACTTCTTCTGCAATGCCTCATTCATCTCATTTGTACTCTTTGTTCCATTGCAGAAAAATATGACTTAACAACCTCTATTGATAGAAAAGTAATCCGATACACATCTTTATAGTGATTATAAAAGGCCCCTACTATACCCTTTTGATCCTCCCACATTTTATCATAAAAGTCCACCACATTTTACTCTTCCTTCTTTTCCTTCTATATGAACCAAATCATGAAAAAAGTTGGTATTCTTATCACCAAGCCTATATGAAGTCTTTTTTGTCCTCCGCCTCCATTTAACATCTTCTTGTACTGACAATACCACAACCTACTTTTGTAACTCTCTAATCACCTCAACATTTTTGGCTCCTCAATGTCTTGCGGTCTCTTTATTTTTCCAGTCAATCTTTCAATCTCCTCCCATCTATCACAATCTTTAACTTTTTCCCACTATTTCAGTCTGCCACTTCATGTCTTTAGCAATTTTTAAACCTTAAACAAATGATCAGTTTTACCTCTCTGAGCTGCCCATCCACCCCTCAGTATAACCTCACACTCTTCATCCTTCACCCGATTAGCTTTAAAATTGAACTTCCTTCCTCTACTAATAGAACCACTTGGGCTTCCACTATAGAGAACATAATAGGCATATGATCAAAGCTTCTAGCTATTAACCCCTCCACCTTAACCCTTGTAAACATTTCTCTCCATGCCAGGTTAGCTACAAATCTATAGAACCTTTATTTAGTAAAGGTGTGATCCATATGCCTATTACACAAAGTAAAAGGACATCCACACACCCCAAACCTGCTAAATTCTTTACTTCCAAAACTTCTTTGAATGGTCTCATCCCTCTTTATTCATGCTATTTACCCTCCACTTTCTCTGTTTGGATTATAATCTCATTAAAATCTTCAGCAACACACCATACCTCCCCTTTATTTGGTCCCAAAGAAGGTAGAAAGTTCCATGACAACTTCCTTTCGAAGGGTTCAAGGTGGCCATAGAGGTTGTGTATGTGTTGTCCGATAGCATATATATATATATATATACAACTTAGAAATTTGGAGTTTATCAATTTTGAAGAAATGTTTTTAGAACAAGTCTAAATTCATATTATTAAGGATTATGTAAAACTTTAGAGTTTAATGTGAAAATTTTTAGAATAGAAGTTGATGGATTAAAATAACCTTGAAATAGGTTGAGAACTAATCGTGGCGAAGGAATGTCATGACTTTTTTTACTAAAAATTGATACAAGAGGCTCTTTAATGGGTTTCTAATAAAAGAATTGTTGGTTTTTTTTTTTTTAGAATGGTGCACTGGGTATTACATCTCGAATTTGTGTAAAATTCGAATTTGTGCATATTCTTATGCTATTTTGGCTCTGCTTGTAGGATTTATGCAAATGTTGTGGTGGTTAGAATGTTTGGAAAATGCCATGTGACTGATTAAATTTGAGAAATTAAATGTGAGTTTCCTATTTAGTCTTGAGCCCTTGATATGAATATTTTTGTCATATGTTTGACGTCTCTCGCGACATGATATCTTTATGGCATGATATCTTTGTGGTATATTAATGCCTTTATGGCATGATGTTTTTGTGGAATGATATCTTTGTAGAATATTGTTGGTTTCTCTATTATCATATGGCCTTGAATGTAATATTTGGTTAAACATGTTGATTGAGATAAAATTGTATTGCTCACATCATTTTATTGAGAAGTTATTTACTCTCTTATTGTAATAGCTCACTTTTTTTAAAATAAAATATTTACTTGAGTATTTATTTTAATATTTTTAAAGGAACTTTTTGGAAACATTTTTTCCCATAAAAGTATAATCTAAAACTTAAACAATAATATTGAGTTATAAAATTTGGAATTTAGACATTTTAGGATGGATTATGGTTTAAATTTTGACAATTAAAATAAAGTATCAATTGAAGAGTGTTAATTTGTACTTAGGAAGAGATGATTTTAAAAATTTAAGAGAGATATTCTAGAATAAGTGATATTACAAAAATCAAATACTTGGTGTGCTCGGATTGGTGCTCTCGGGCTGATCCGTCGACTTTTAGTAGAATAATCATAACTTTGTCATATGAGTTTACAATTAAGTGATTCTAGTTTCTGTAGAACCTTAATAGGGATATATAAAACTTCCATGTTTTTTATTTTTGAAGATTGGGGCTGGATCAAGGACGTTATCGGGCAAGAAGTGAACTGCTCTAGATAGAGCGCAATTGGTAACCAATTTAGAAAAAGTATCCTAATTCCGGCCATGTGAGGAAAAATATAATTGGTTCTCAATTTTTCTCATATATTGAAATGTGAAGGGATATTTGGCAAGTGGAGATAAGTCATCTAAAAACCTTAGGTAGCAAGAAAACAAAACGAAACCGTAAAAGGTAAGATATTTGTTGACAGCCAACCAAATGAGCCAATTTTAAGTTTTATTCTAACCAAGTCTTGGAGTGGCCTTCTAGAATGTCACAAATGGCTTTTTGGGGAGATTTAAAAGTGTTCAATTGGGGTGGAAGGGACTAGAAACGTTGGTTGGCCTTTGGAGAAGCCAAGTGACCGAATGTACTTTACTTGAGATTTATCTAGACTTTTGTTTGTTTTTATCTCCGTGTGGTTGAATATTTTGAGCCATTGATCAAGATGAGCTTTTAGGTGGATTAAAACTGACCATTAGATGAGATATTATCAAATAAAACTAAAGATTAGATTGATCATGAGGGCTAAGTGAGGGGTAGACACCTCACCATACTCGGCTAAGGGTATTGCCGAATACCCCATGAGTTTTCACCCCCAAGCCACGCCTCCTATGCCTATATATACGTGTGTAAGTCTCCCCTATATTTCTTTTAGAGAGAACACTTGACCATAGTGGAAGAAGAATAAGAAAAACTCACTCAAACACACTAACTTCACCAAAATATCAAAAGAGAGCATATTAAGGGCCTTGGAGGAAACGTTCCACAAAACCTACTTCAATCATCCAACCAAACTTAGGAGAATTTGTAAGAATACCACTTAACCTAATTTTGGCATATAATAAGTGATTTGATGATTGGATTATGTTTGATGCTTGGTTGAGCTTAAACTTTGTTTATGTGTTAAACTGAAACCTATTAAGTTTTGAAACAGTTTTTGCTATGAGAAAATACTAGAAAAATTTTTCAAACCCTACAAATACATTCTATGTTGATATAGAAAGAAGACTAAGTAAAAATATGAGGTCTTAGTTTGAGAAAAAAAAAATTGAGAAAAGCTCCTTAGGATAATTCGGCCTTAATAGGGTTTTTGGTGGAATTTTAATTCTAAATTTTATCTATTGATTTTTTTAAGTATTTGCATAATATTTTAGTGATTACAATAATTTTAGAAACTTTAGTTATTTAGAAAATTTTCAAAAATCATTTTGTTAAGAATTATAGAAGAAATACTAAAAAAAATAATTTAATATGCATAAATTGATTAAGAGAAACTTGATACACTAAATTTGTGAATTTTTTACTTGAGTTGAATAAACTAAATAAATAAATAAATAAGATTAGTCCTTATGAGTTTCGGCTAGGCGTAGTTTTGATACTATTTTAATATTTTATTTAATTGTTTAAGTATTATTTGTTAAGTTTTGATGTTACGAACTTGTGTGATATAAGTACACGTACATGTGATATATGTTCTTGTGATATGTTTTCATATGTCACATGAATTATGAAGGCATGAAACATACATGTCATAAGTCTAAATTTATGCATGTATTGCATTTCATCACATATGAGTGTCGTCATAAGTCATGACGCCTGTTTTAAGAAAATACGTTAAGAAAACTTTAAGAAAACATAATAAAACAAATAATCCTGTCACGACGGGGATGACGATACGTAACACCCAGATAACTGACAAGAATTGAAAGCCGGCAGGAATAGCGATACGTAACGCCTGTCGAGATTCAGAAATAGATATGACCCAAACACGGGTAATAGTAGTGGATATGGCCCAACCATGAGTAATAATAGTGGATATGGTACAATCACGGGTAATACAATGGAAAACTCGACGGGGAAAACGATATGTAACGCTCGTCATATAAGAATGATTCATATAAGTAAGACTTACGAGATTAAGAACTTTAAGACAAGAATGAAAGTCCATGCATGGTATAAGTCTGTCCAGAAAAGAGAGATATCGGTGCAAGTCCGCATAAGGTATAAATCTGTCCAGTAAATGAGACATAAGTCATACATGGGTCACATAAAGCATATTATAAGATGTATGTTCTTACTGTTTATCTTGTATATTGATATTTTGTTGCCTCTATGTCCTTATTAAGTTGAGTGTGTACTTACTGAAATTTTTGAAAAAATCTCATTCTTGTATGTTTCTCTCTTTTTTTAAAATTTAAAATTTCACTACAGGATTTGATAATGGATATGAGCAAGGCCCAAGCCGCACGAGAGACCTAGAGGAATCCTGAAGGGCCATCCGAGTACTCTCCCTAAAACTTTTGACCAGTTAGTGACAGTAGGGATCAGTGTTGATACGGGAGGAAATTTTAGGAAATGAAGAAGGAGTCGAGGTGGTCTCAAGAAGATATTTAAAAAGTCTTGTAAATATTGTATATAAGAAAACTAACTGGGTTATGACATGTAATGGTATAATGAATGGGATGACGTGGATATTGTGGTTGTATGTTATAATGTGATCATTAGACTTTTGTGATTAAATAATTTTTTTTATCTAGACCCTATCCGCTACGATTTGTATTTCATGTGCTAGTAAGTTTGGGTACATGCATTAAATTGTGATACATACAGGGGTGAGTAGACTAGTATTACTTACCCTGACGCTTTAGTTTATGTTAAATTTCGAACGTAAATTGGAGTTGTCACATTTATAGTCAAGAAAATTGCCAACTTACACACCCTTTTAAATTACTACATGCTGCTTTATTTCACATATTATTTAGTGTTGTAGAAGTTCCTTCTTTTGAAGTGATTGTTTTGAGTCAAAGACTTCAAAGTGGACTTGGTTTAGCCACTTGAGGTTGAAAGTTTTGGGAATTGATGATTTGTTACTTGAAACTGGTTTTGATTGTATAGAGAGTTTTCTTATGGTTATATTTTATTTATTTTATAGTGTATGTTGGAGTATCAATATCTGTAATTATTTAGAATTACATGACTCTAGTTGAACTCGTGATTGGATTGTTGAGGATCGGTGTATTATACTTGTGAGTAATTTGGAGGTTGTGTATATAATATGTATTATAACTAGGGAGAAAGTTTTGAAAATACAGAGGGAATTCTGTCCATTTATAGTTTTGGATTTGGGGTGTTGCACTACCTCCCTCACCCTTGATTAAGCTGTTGATATACCATTGAGAATAGCTTAGGATCTCCAAGTTTATATCTCTACAATCGAATAATGCCAATCCCCCCATTTTCCAACAGGCTCCACCACTAAACAACCCTTTATACCCAATCCCCTCTTTAGAACTTCCACCTTTACAGCTTTGATCATAACTTCAATTAAGAAAATA
This sequence comes from Platycarya strobilacea, assembly GCA_036898215.1. Taxonomy (NCBI): domain Eukaryota; kingdom Viridiplantae; phylum Streptophyta; class Magnoliopsida; order Fagales; family Juglandaceae; genus Platycarya; species Platycarya strobilacea. The sequence goes on from CM072555.1 coordinate 44,686,644, forward strand.
ATTTTTGGTTTATTTACCTTTATTAAAAGGCAAAGGTTCTAACTGCCTTAGAATTGCCCAATTCCTGACAGTTCCAACTTAGACAATGCATAATGACTAGCAAGATTGGATTGTAGCCTTTGCCATAACTTTAATATCAACCAACTCCAAGTCTTCTGCCCTTTTTATTTTTTCCCCTTTCAAACATCACCAACGCTCCCCCCCCCCCCTTCCATGACCTTTCATTTTCCAACTCCCTGCCTTATCCTTCCCCACTACAACCTAGCCACCTTGTTGCCATCCCTACCAATTTCCTACACCATTCTAATTTTTCCAGCAGTCCCATTATAGAGAATCTCATAGTTACAAGATAAGGGAGTAAAACTAATACTCTTGTATGTCATTTCCACCTCCCTCTAGCGCACATATTGTACACCTTCCCTCAACCCCTTCATCACCAACTCTTTGATCCCTTCACAACTGTTTCTCACCTTCCCTTCCACTTCACTTTAAAACTTCTCAAGACCTACAACTTGAGACCCTTCACACTCCACGTTCACTTCAGGTATGAGATCCTCCTTTTCTTCCCCTCCCAAATATTTTCTTACCTCTTCATTTCTTCTTCTGCCAGCCATTTTTTCTCTCATCCAAGGGTCATATTGAGCTAACCTTGCTTTGTTTTGCACACATCCCTGCTTTCCATGCACAATACACCCACATTGTAGACATATTCTTAATAGTTTCTCATATTGAAAAGGAATCCACATTTTTCACCTTATAAGTTGATTGTTTTCCCTCTCGCTAAGTTCTTACTTACATCCAATACTACACTCACCCACAAGTATGTTCCCTATGCTATGTCTCCATCCTTTACCTCTATCTTTTTTACTCTTCCAATTGACACTCCTATAACATCTCCCCTATCTTTCAATTCATACAATCCAACAAAAAAATTAGATATATGAACCCAAAATCTCTAATTGAAGAAGTCTAGAGTGAATCTTGGCATTTCAGATATACAACATTAAGGCAAATAGATGGTTATCAAATAACCATGGACACCTCCTAACACCTTATTCGTATCTCTCAAATTAGCAAAGGAAATAAAAAAGCAATTAGAGCCAAGATCTTCAAAAGCCAGTTGTCTATTTACCTTCCAGATCTTCACCAATGTAGACTAGATTACTTCTCTTCTAATACTTCATTCAGTAAAGACATTTCCAATCAAATTCCTCCCATCCCCCTTTCCTCTTCAAAACTTCACTATCACTAGCATGAATATCGATGGGCACACTCTTGTCATCGTTTAGTTTCGACTTCTCACATATTTTCTCTAGCCCCTTCATAATCCCACCCTCTACCCACCGAAGCAAGAAGATACTTGCACTATCCCACCATCAGAGTAAGAAGACTGACCTCCATCCACCCTAGATGTTATCACTCCTACTACCTTTAGGAAGAGGAGAGAGAAAAATGGGTTAAGAGAAGACTACATATCTTTTTATTACTAGTCTTGATGCATGCAGTCCCCATATTAACAATGGTACTACCCAGCTGATTGATTTGAGAATGCTCTAATTATAATAATAGATTGTACTCATGATTAATTATTTATCATGCATGCATGATAGCTAATTTCTATATAGTATTAATGGTTTTTCTATTTTCTTTTTTATTATAAATGTCACATTTACGACCCTTCGGAGTTTGGAACCGGATAGATGTATAAAATATCAGCCTTTACCCAGAATCGTCCTCAAGATCAATGCACACATATATGCATTTGGTAAACAACTAAATAATTAAAAAGCTTGGTGCAATAAATGATACTTATTAAGGCATATATACATCATGTGTATATAGTTTGTCAAGCTAGAAGATCGATATTAATTGATGCCGGCAGCTTGTAATCCAAATTTAAATACTAAAATGTACGTGCTAAAACAAGTTCAAGCAATCTATTAATATTAATTAGCATATCAAATGTACATTAATAGAGACAAAGAGTTTTAATTTGGCTGGTTGCAAAATGCATGCTTGCTATTAGCATAGATAACGCCATTAGGCAACCTGTACGGTAGAGTAAAGTTCTAAACTAACAGTAGGAAATTGTTTGTTATTCTCTCCAATGCCTTAGTAGCCACTTTGATTCCCTTTTTGGCTTTATATTCCCTTGTGAAGCTGTATATAAAAGCACACGAAATTATAATGAAATGCATTGAAGAATTTTAGCAACTATGTAACTCTAATATGGTATCAGAGCATTTCGACACTAGTCTTTAATCTATGGCTCTCTCTTCTTCGTAACTCTGATATGGTATCAGCCCTTCCTTCACCCAATCCTTCCATTGCATCTTCTTTCTCCAATATTGTCATTGCCAAATTAACCATACAAAACTATCCCATATGGAAAGTTTAGGTCATTGGCTATTTACGCAGCCAAGATCTTTATCAATAGTCGATGGGTCCCTCTCTTGCCCATCTGAATTTCTGCCTAACCAAACAACAATAGACCTAGATCATTTCTCTTGGGAAAGAAATAATCTGCTTGTGCTCAATATCTTGTTCTCTTCACTCTTAGAATCGATTGTTGGGCATGTGCTCTTTGCAACCACCTCTTGAGACCAATAGGTCTCTTTAGCCTATTTATTCACATCCCATTCCCAATCTAAACAATTCCAAGTGAGGTTGCAACTTAAAAACCTTACTCAAGGAGATCAACTCATTACCTCATACTTTGGCAAAGTTCAATCTCTAGCTAATACCTTAGCAGCAACTGGTAATCCCTTACCTAATCCAGAAGCTGTTACATATTTTCTCACTAGCCTTAGCCCTTCTTACGAATCTTTCATCACATCTTTTATCACAAGAGCTGAACTCATCACCTCACATGACCTTTTTCAATTGCTGCTTGTGCCTGAGAGCTACATTTCTCACAATATTGGGAGCTTTTCCTTTCCTGTCGAGCCAACAGTTCATTTCACAACCATTGGAGGCCGTGAACATTGTGGTTGAGGCTTCATACAAGGTGTGAGGCATGGACGAAATGGCAGAGGTAGAATCAACTATTTTCCAAGACAAGCTCTCCATTTCTATGCTTCCTTACAAAACACCAAACCACAATTCTCAAACAACCGACCCACTTGCCAAGTTTGTAATAAGTCCGAGCATGTGACACTACAATACCACTTCCATTTTAACCATTCATATTAGTATGAAGCTCCTCAATTATTCTCTACAAATTTCATAGCCTCAAACACTTATCCCTATATCAATTTGTCCCAAAATTTGAAAGCCATGCACCACATCACCAATAACCTCAAACACCTAAATTCATTGAACCTTACACTAATAGAGACCAAATTTGAGTGGGAGATTGTTCGTCGCTGCCTATAGAGAACATCGATGACTCCACCATTTATTTTTCTTCCTTTTATTTTACTCTTGTTAATCTTCTTCATTTGCCTTTAAACACCAAAATCTAATTTTCGTTTGTAAATTTTGTATTAACATTCACTATTATTTTGAATTTCATGCTTCTAATTTTTATGAAGAACAGTTTGACAAGGAAGCTATTCCTCAAAGGTCCCAACCATAATGGCCTTTACCTTTTCCCCTCTATGACTGCATCATCTTCTTCATCATCCACTCATGCTGGCTAGAGGACCTCTGTTGCTCAGTGGCACTACCGCTTGGGTAACCCATCTCTCACTATAGTCTCCCTCATCTTGCATCAAAGTTGTTTGAAAGTTCTTCCCATAGACAAGAATTTCAAAATGTTCAGATTGTCCCTTGGCCAAAAGCCATCAACTCTCTTTCCTTTCTAAATGGGCCCATGCCACTAAGCCTCTTGAACTTGCTGGTTCGGATCTTTGGGGCCTAGCCCCATATATTTCTAGAAATGGTTTTAATATTACTTGTTCTTTGTTGATCTTATCAATCTTCTCCCATCTCCAACCTTCACAAATAAATCTTCTTATACACTTGTTTGCAACAAAGCTCCATATTACAATTTCTTAAAAGTCTTTGAATGTGAATGTTGGCCCAACCTACATGCATACAACAATCATAAACTTTAGTTTTGATCCAAATCTTGATTGTTTCTAGGTTACAGTATATCACACAAGAGCTATGAAAGTTTGGACCTAACTGCTAATAGACTTTATCTGTCAAGAGACGTTTTGTTTTATTAAGTCTCATTTCCATTTTCAAAATCACAGGCACAACTCGCTTCTCATCGCCCATATTAATTTAAAACTTATCTACCCATTCTCTCTCAATCCATCCTAGGCCTAGGCCCAAGCCCAATATGTAATACCCCATTCCCGTAGGCTAAGGAGTGTCATATAATTTTTCTAAAATTTTTCAATTCGGCACGAGCATCTCATTTTTTATAACAAAACTAAATATCATTTATTTTATAAAACTGAAATTCTAAAAAAAATGTGTTTTCAAAATATTAATTAAAATAACTGAATAAACTTATGTCATAAAGCACTAATTTTTAGAAATTCTTAAAATTTCAATAATTACTTGGTCTACTCATTGTCTGTATGCTCGCACTGATCATCTTCCTCACCTGGGTAGTTTAAAAAATAGAAAATAAACTAAAATGAATCGATGACTCAATAAGAAATCCACCACAATGTAAAATAATACTATAGAGAATTTTCATAAAATTTTCATGCTGAAATATGACTGTTCATGTTAATGCTTATGCTATGCATGACTGACCTACATGTATTAACTGAATAACTGATTTAAATTGACTAACTGATTTAATTGATTGATCTGAGTTAACATGACTGATTTGAATTAACTCACTAATTTGACTGACTTAACTGATCTAATTTAACTGAACTGATTTAACTGAACTGATTGGCCAACACACTTAATCATGTGTACCAGATTGTGCAATGGCCCCAAGTCTCATTGTAGCAAGGAAAGCCAGTGATAGTACTTTAATGTATTATGGTGGACCAAGTTTAGTTTCGTAGCTTGTACATCCACCCTGATCTGATATGCATTGGTACCATACATTTGAATGATCATTTGAATTAATAGATTACTGATTTAATCTAATCTTATACTTGAACTTAATTTAACTTATGTGACTTATACGACATGAGATGCATAATTTACATACTAATATAAATAACTATAACTTGCTGAATTTAACATAATGTTGAATGATATGATCGTGTGTTGTGCTGTGCTGAATGACATACTTGTATGACATGAGCAGTATTTGAAAATGGCTATCAAATAACTGGCTCAACTAATAGTAAACTAACTGTGAGGATCCTAATTTTGTGACCAAATTCACCTACCTTGTAGTGCTGCTTCTTAAACTCTCCTTTATAATTCAATGATACCTATACGAAGTATGAATCGTCACTAACGTTTCTAAAATAACATGTCGTAACTGAATCCACGCATATAGTGGAGAAATATTATAATACCTATTATGCTTTTACAAAAGGCATTAAATGCTCCTATTGCAAAACTAATAAAATACTAATAACATATTTCTTTTGATTAAAATCATAATGTAGGAAATACTTAAGAAATCTATAGGGTCAAAACCAACTAATGGGAGAAATTTGATTATAAGTTATTGGTGCTAATTTCTAAAATTAATCATAATTGGAAATACTAATTTGATTATATGTTATTGGTGCTAAAAGGGAGGTGGACTATCAAAACCCCAAGGCAGGAGGCAACAGGTTGTGTCTTGACAAGCACCCTACCGTGCCCAAACAACACATCAGGAGCACTATTGGCATCACTTGATTGCCCATAGGTCGAGCCATTGGAGAATGCTAGGCCACGACCACCCTCAAGCAGGCAACATACAATTGGTGAACGCACAACTTGCGCGTGAGTGCAAGCGAGGTTGTCACATCATGCTTAGTGCGCAGCCAAATTGCACGCATGTCTAGTGCTCGCACGTAGCATGCATGCATGGCTTGTGTACAAGCACAATGCCCATGCATGGCCTGGGCGTCAATGCATCGTGCGCAAGCACACCATAGGAATTGACGGTGCGGCTGTCCAGCGTGCTCATGCAAGCTGGCATGCAACTCAACGCGCTGGCCTTCGTCAGGGACTTACTTATCAATGCCCTGGCCTTAACCAAGGGTTTGCTGCTCAATGCCTTGGCCTTGGCCAAGGCCATGCTAACCAATGCCCAGGACCCACAGCCTGAGCCATGCTATTCAATGCCTAGGCTGCATTAGCCTAGGCCACGCATACCAACACTCAGGCACCTCTAGCCCGGGCCATGCAGTAGCCTGCCACACCCAAGTCCACTAAGGTCCAACCCAACAAGGCATCATCAGTGCCCAACCTGCACAACCTGGGCCACACATGTAGAGGCCATGGACCAGTTAGGACCAACCAAGTAGGTCATTCTGAAGATCCACGCACACCAGCAAGCAGCCCAAGTCGTGAGTTCATCCAAGTCAACCATGGCCCACTGACAGCATGAGGCCTCAATGAAGAGGCATGGACCCAACAACCATTATCTACTTTGTAAATCCATTTTGTAAATATTGTTATTTGAATTCTAGTTTATGTAAGGTACTAGGCCAGAACATTAGACATCTTTAATGATTCATATTCTTTGACAAGTTGGCTTGTAAGCTGTGTAGGCACTCTTGTAATTCGTCACTTAGGCTCCATTAGGTGCAATTCGTGAATCCCAAAGGAGAAGGCTATCCTTGTGCAATTCGAGAATCAGGATAACCATGTAGCTATCTTCATTTCCCTTATGTTAATGCAATTTCGAGGTATTTTAGTATTGTGGCTTGTTATCTATTTCATTGCATTCGTCATTGCTTGATGATTATTTTGCATTACTCGAGTGGGGCAATGCATAAGGCTGCCTTAAGCTACCATTGAAGAGCATTCGGCCTGCACCAAGCCTCCGTAGTCGAGTTTGGAGCAAGTAAGGGACAAGCTCGACAGTTATTGCTAACCGCCCAAGCCACACGCCCCGCATTAGCCACCTGTCCAGCCATAACCGTTCCCATATGCCTAAAATTAGCCATCTGTCTAGCCATAACCATTCCCACACACATGGAATTAGTCACCTGTCCAACCATAACCATTCCCACACGCCTAGCATTAAACACCTACTCAACCATAACCATCCAACCAACAACATCATAACTGCCCCACCATATACTCAGCCAATTTACATAACTGCCCACTTAACCACTGCACATGCTGCATGCACGCCCATAACCATTGTGCCCAGCACACCCTTTGAGCATTCATTTGAGTTAGCCCACAATCATCCCTAGCCATCATCGTCAAGCAAGTGGCAGATCACATCAGTCATCAAGGCACAAGGAGGGGCGCGGTAGCTTGGTGTCTAAGGTCTTGGCCGATGACACTATCTCCAAATTGGTACTTTCATTGAGAGCAACCATGTTGCTTGAAGGTTCAAGAAAGGTTCTCACTTCTCTACCGAGGTAGGAAACCCATCACTCATCTTTTGTGATTTTGGTTGGGGAATCCACAGAGGATTCCGAAGTTGTTGCATTCTTTTGTTCTTGTTGTTGAAACTGTGAAATTTGGGAGTTGAGGTAGAGGACGAGGTAGCTAGGTTTAGAGCTGTTGCCACACAAGAATGTGAGCAACCCAAGGTCGGATTCATAGGTAGAGGTTGGGGTCAAACATCCTTGAAGGTGAAGGACCCAAGGTCGGAACCACACACCTCCACCAACAGCACACATTTACCAATCAAGATTAATGGTTTGCAAGCCTAAGCCGACCGTGGGAGGCAGTTTGCAAGCCACTCAACTATGATATGCAGAGGATTGACAATTGCAACAATGAGAAAACATGCAAGAGAAGCAGCCTATAGAAGAGACGCCAAGCATCTCTAATAGGACCCGATTGGAAGTTTTAGAGGACCACACCAACAAGATTAGTTCAATTCTTGAGGGTGTCACTAACAATATAACTGAACTATGTGCGACCATGGAGAGCTTGGAGGCTATAAAGAGAAAGAAGAATGGAACATTGGAGTGGCTAGAGAGGAGACTAGCCGAAAAACGCCCTCAGACACCATCTCCACAGGATGATACATATGTTGATGGACTGAAAACTAGCGTGACCAAGTCAATGCAAGCACCCCCAAGGTACTAGTGAAGGCATGGTAGTCGTGTAGAGACCCAACAAGGGTTTGTGGAGAGGTGGATCTTGAATGAAACCTTTGAGCTATAGGAAAATGAGCATGAGGATGAGCACGAGCAAGGCTTCGAAGAGCCCTACCAGCATGAATATCCATGGGCAAGGAAAAGACAATTAGGCCAAGGCTATCGTGAGCCAAATTATGAAAGATATGACCATGACGATCGGAGGGAAAACTAAGCTCAAGACCGGGGACCCAAACGACCTAAGGTAAACTTTCTCAAGTACAGTGGCGATGATCCTTATAATTGGTTGGACAGGGTCTTAACCACTACTTCCAAACTTTTGATATTCCACGCCATGAGAAGGTGTCCATACTTTGCTTTTACCTTGAAGGCATGGTTGGAAAATGGTGGCGTTGGATAAGGAACCAATATGATAAGGATCGTAGGAGGTTAGGGGGGGATAGCTTTTAAGAAAGAGCTCCTTAGTTAGTTTGGGTCATCACCGATTGCCAATCACCATGGACAACTGGCCAAGCTAAGACAAGAGGGCAAGGTTCGGCACTACATAGAAGAATTCAGACAGCTGCAGATTTTGGTTAGGGGCTAGTCCGAGGAAGATTTGATCAGCATATTCATTGATGGTTTGAAACCTTGACTTGACAAGAAAATCAAACTTAGACAATCCACAAGATTTCAAGAAGTAATGAAGATGGCTAAAATGCTTGAGGAAAATCACGCTAGTAAGCGGCACCCAACCAAAGACATGGGGAGCAAGTCTTTCAAGACTGTGCAAACCAACGTCTCTTGGAAGGGAAGGGACATAGCAGCCACCACCTCCAAACTGAAGCCTGAGATCAAGAAGTTGTCTAGTGAAGAGGTGCAGGAGCATATCAAGAAGGGCCTGTGTTTTAAGTGTGGAGATAAATGGGAACCTATTCACAAGTGCAAGGCAATTCAAGCCTTGTTTATTTTTGAAGACCAGCCGAGTGATGATGAGTCGGAAGGCGACGAGGACATCTAGCCAAAAGGAAGAAGCTGATGAAGCAAAATTTGGTGACACACCAAAGGAATCCGAGCTATCATTGAATGCCATGACTGGCATTACTAAACCCACGTCCATGAGGTTGATGGCATGGGTGAGCAAGAATGAAGTGACATTGCTAATGGATCGTGGCTCCACTAATAATTTTATTAATTCCAGCCTTGTTAGCAAAGTTAGACTTAAGCCGAGCCCTACTCTACCATTTGAAGTGAAGGTTGCAAGTGGTGATAAGCTCAAGTGCGAGGCCCTCATCCGAGAAGTTAAGATGAATGTGCAAGGGGTTCGAATCATGGAAAACTTGCATGTGCTGCAATTGGTCGACCTCGACCTAGTCTTGGGGAATGCTTGGCTTAAAAGCATTGGCAGGGTCGTCCATGACTATCATAACATGATAATAGAATTTAAGCTTGGCTTCAAGAAGTGGCTTGGAAAGCCATTGCTAGTAAAGAGATCAAACCTTGTGAGGCTTTAATGTTTGAGAAATTATGCAAGGGTGGGGCACATTGTTTCGCCATAGTAGTGGCCAAAGAAGATGTATTGAGGCAAGTCGACAACATGGGTCAAGAGCAAGTTGAAGGCAAGAGTCAAGAGAGTAACCATGATGAGTTATAGCTGCTACCCGAGAAAGTCAGACCAGTTTTAGAAGCCCACATGGGGGTACTTGATGTGCCCACCACACTCCCACCTTCCAGGGAGTTTGATCACCACATTCGGCTAGTTAATGAAGCAAAGCCGATCAATGTGCCACCCTATAGATATGCTCACTTTCAGAAGGGAGAAATTAGTATTTCCTTGACAAAAACCCTTTAATTAAAATACTAATTTCAGAAGGGAGAAATTTGTCTACACTCAAGTCGATCATATTTCTTTCTATTTAAATATCAATAATATTGTCCAGATGACTAACATAAGAGGGGGGATAAATTAGGTTATATTAAAAAATTAATACTTATAAACAAATATACAATATAAAATATAAACAGAATATGAAACAGCAGGAAATAAAAAGAGTAAGAGTAAGAATAAGCAAACCAATATTTTAACGAGGTTCAGTCCCACTGCCTACATCCTCGCCTCAAGCTACCCCTTGAAGATTCCAAATTCACTATTAAATCTCCTTCAGGTGGAGATATAAACCTATTACACCATTGCACAACACTGTTACAAAGAATTCATGTAGAACACCCTCTACACTTGCAATCACCTCACACTTGGTAATTCAACTATTCCCTGTGTATAACACCTTCTACACACACAAGGATTATACGCACCCTCTTACAAATACAAAAGCTTATAGTGGATAGGTTATCAGAATACACTCCTCAATAAGTAAGATAAAAATAATACAGTACAACTTATATCTCTCTCAAAATGAACAAGGATTAAGGCACAAAACTTATAGAAGAGAGAATGAGAGTTTTGAAAGAATGATGTAAAATTTAGCAATTGATGTGTAAGCTCTTGTAATTATTTTTACGAAACTCAAGTTAGCTATTTATAGGCAAATGAGTTTTTATATTCAAATTTGAAAAGGTTCACATGTCAAATAAGATCACTATTCACTTTTCAAAATATTCAAATAAAAACATCTCCTTTTTATATTTGTCAAAGACAACTCCATTCATTTTTCAAGAAAATCAAACATAATCTTTTACTTTTCATACATGACAAAATGAGCATGATTTATTTTTCAAACTAAATCATTTTCTTTTTGCATATGTCAAAAAAATACACAACCATCTTTCAAATCATCTATCTTTTACATTTGTCAAAAAATTATTCAACCACCTTTCAAGATTTTCAAACAAATCATCTACTTTTGCATTTATCAAAAAACCACAAAACCACCCTTCAAGATTTTCAAACAATACATGCACATGCTAAAGATGACAATCAATCATCTTACAAATTCAAATCTTTATGCATATGTGGAAAAATAATAATAATTTTTAAATTAAATATTTTAATAAAGTTATGCAAATGTAAAAAATACAATTTGATATTTTATGAGAAAATATTAATTTTGAATTTTAATCCAATTTCAAATTTTAAAAGATGTACAAAATTACGCTACGAGCTTCATTTGTAGACTCGATCTGCTTTTTGCTCATATTTGATTTCTTGATGTACTTAGCTCTCTTGTAGATAACTTGAGTTTGAGTTTTGAATTTATTTGTTATCATCAAAATCTATACGTAGATACGAGACTTAAAATCTTGAGTTCTACAATCTCCCCCTTTTTTATGATGATAAATACTTAGTAGAAATCTGCGACCTGCAGTAATACTTAAACTCCTCTTGAAAATATCCGTTAGTTTGTCAAATAAAATATAGACATGATTCTAACTTATATAACAGGGTGTATAATACTAGTATAAGACTTCTCCCCCTTTAGTATCATTAAAAAGGAACCACAATTGATTTTAGTAAAAAAATTTCTCTCGTCTGTGTCCGACAAAAACTGTAAAGGCTGAGGTCTAATTTTATCGTCTCTATAAGAGCAATCCTAAGTTATGATATTGTAGTAGGTGCCATGAAGCAGCAAGAGACTGATTTGGCTAATAAATCATATCATGATGCCATTTATGAGCTTGTGGGTCTCGAGACTCGATATTCATCTTCTATTGTTGTTTTTTCAGCTCAGTTGCAGTCTAAAACTCGCGAAATTGAAAAGTTTAGCAAAACGGTCTCTGTACTTCAACGATTTGTTTATGAGTCAAATAGAAAAATAGTAGAGTTAAAGCAACAGAATCAGGATTTAAAATCTTTACTTGCCTCTTCATTTCGGCTGTTTAATCCTTTAGATGAGAATAACATATTGATTTACGAAGAGCAAATGCAGTTGAAAGATAAGGTTAGAAGTCTCAAGTTTTTGTAAGTCATTTGAGATAATGAAATAAAAATATTTAATAGATATTCATGACATGCATCATTCATATTTCTCTTCTAATCATGCATAATCTATCTTCTGGTAAGGGTTTTGTGAAAATGTCCGACAATTGATCATATGTGCTTATGAATTCTAGTATAATATCACATTTCTGTACATGATCTCTAAGAAAATGATATCTAATTTCAATATATTTAATCCTAAAATATTGTATTGGGTTCTTTGAAAGATTTATAGCACTTGTATTATCACATTTGATTGGAATGTGATTATACATAAGTTTACAATGCTCAAACTGTTGCTTTATATAAAGAACTTGAGCACAACAACTACCTGCAGCAACATACTCTGCCTCAGCAGTAGATAATACAACAGAATTTTTCTTTTTACTAAACCATGAAATGAGTGTATAACCTAAAAAATGACATGCTCCACTAATACTTTTTCGATCAACTTTGCAACCAACATAATCTGCATCTGAATAACTAATAAGATCGAAAGAAGTGTACTTAGGATATCATAACCCTAGGTCAATGGTACCGGCAAGATATCTAAAAATACGCTTAACAAAAATCAAATGAGATTATTTTGGAGATGATTGAAAACGTGCACATAAACATACACTGAATATAATATTAAGTCTATTAGCTGTCAAATATATTAAACTACTAAATATAACTCGATATACCTTTGAGTCAACTGGCTTACCGCTTTCATCTTTATCAAGTTTGGTAGTTGGACTCATTATTGTTCCAATTACCTTCTCACTTTCCATCTTAAACTTTTTGAGTAACTCTTTGATATATTTCGACTGATTAATGAATGTTTCACTTTTTGGTTGCTTGATTTGCAATGAGAAAGAAATTAAGTTCTCCCATCATGCTCATTTCAAATTCTTCTTGTATACTCTTAGCAAAATCTTGACACATATTCTCATTAGTAACACCAAATATTATATCATCCACATAAATTTGAACTAGAAGAATATCATCCTGTTCATATTTGATAAAAAGAATTATATCAATTTTTCCTCTCGAAAAACGTTTTTCAATCAAGAAACTACTAAGCCTTTTATACCAAACTCTAAGAGTTTGTTTGAGACCATATAAAACTTTTGTGAGTTTAAGAACATGATTGGGAGAAATATAATTTTCAAAACCTGGAGGTTGCTCAACATATACCTCTTCATTTATAAAATCATTTAAAAAAACACTTTTAACATCCATTTGAAAAAATTTGAAATCTTTATAACATGCATATGCAAATAACATTCGAATAGTTTCTAATCTTGCGACAGGTGCATACATCTCATCATAATCAATTTCTTCCTCTTGATTGAAACATTGGGCTACAAGTCGAGCCTTCTTTCTAGTGATGATTCCGAACTCATCATTCTTATTTCTAAAAACTCATTTTGTTCCAATAACAGCATGACCTTTGGATCTAGGAATAAATGTCCAAACATTATTTTTTTCAAATTGATTTAGCTCTTTTTGCACAACTAGAATCGACGACTCATCAAGCAGTGTTTCGTCAATATTTATAGGTTCAATATGAGATAGATAAGCAGTGTGATTACAAATATTTCTAAGAAATAATCGAGTACTTACACCTCGTGAAGGTTCTCCTAGAATTTGTTCCACTGGATGATCTTTCACATATTTCCACTGTTTGGTTGCATCTTGTACTAAGTCTTAATGATCTATCCTGATGTCTCCATGTTGGATTTTTTCCATTATATTTTCTTTGTTGAGATTGTGACTATTTGTGTTATTTGTACGTTCTGATTCTTCATCAATAGCTTTCAACTTTACCTATTCCCATGATATTTCCTTTTGAATTGACTCCAAATATCACGTGTCCTTCTTCTTTAGAAGTGAGGTCAATGAATTTAGTTTTGTCTCCTGTTATGTGTATTGAGTATCTGCTGTCTAAAAACCATTTACTTTTACCTATGGAGGATTTCATGCATACCTCAAGATCGTCTTTAGCCATGAGACAAAGATTTACAAATTCTTCATTACTTGCGTCACTATATGAGCTACTTGAATTATCATCCCATGTAACTTTTATTGTTTTTTTACCTTTGTATCGATCTTTCTTTAGCAGGGGATAATCTACTTTGATATGTCCAAGTTTTTTACATTTATAACAAATTAATAAATCATTTTTACTTATATTTTTGTTAGAAAACTTTTTGAAAGATTTTCTTGGAGGAGCTTTATTTTTCTTTAAGAATCTCTGAAATCTTCTTGTGATCATTGCAATTTCTTCATCTTTGTTATCGCTTTCCCCGTCTTCATCGCTTTAACTTTCATGGGGAACAGTTTTAAATGCCAAGATCTTCTTTTGCTTTCCTTCTTCTTCTTCTCCTCTTTTCAATGTGTACTCGTGGGTAATAAGTGACCCGATGAGTTCATTTACTTCGAATTTTTTAAGATCTTTTGTTTCAAGAATCGCCGTTACTTTTGATTCCCAACATTTTAGCAGGGAGTTGAGAATTTTTTTTTATTATCTCCAAGTTAGAATAAAATTTTCTAAGAGCTATTAAGTTATTTATAATGTTAGTAAAACGAGTATTCATAGAAGAGATAGATTCATCATCAATCATTTTAAACATTTCATATTCATGCATAAGAATATAAATTTTTTATTTTTTTATTTGCGAAGTTCCTTCATAAGTTATTTCCAAGTTATCACAAGTTTCCTTTACTGTCCTGCAAGTCGTTATTCTGTTAAATTCATTATCATTGAGAGCATTATACAATAAATTCATAGTCATTACACTCACTTTATAAAGCCTATCATCTTCACGATCAAATTTTTCTTCTTCCTTGTTGACCTTTACTCCATCAACAATTTTTGTTGGAATATAAGGTCCATTTATAATATATTTCCAGATTTCTTGATCTTGAGACTGAAGAAATATTCTCATTTTAACTTTCTAGAAAGTATAATTGTCTCCACAAAATAGCGGAGGCCGAATACTGGATTGACCTTCAACGAATGTAGCTGCAATGTTAGCTATATGATCCTAACTCAACGGATAATTAATCTTATAATGGAGCCCTTGCTTTGATACTAATTGTTGCCCAGATGACTAACACAAGATGGGGAGTGAATCAGGTTATATTAAAAAATTAATACTTATAAACCAAATATACAATATAAAATATAAACAGAATAGAAGCAGCAGGAAATATAAAGAGTAAGGGTAAGAAGAAGCAAATTTAGTATTTGAACAAGGTTCAGCCACACTGTCTACGTCCTCGCCTCAAGCTACCCCTTGAAGATTCCAAATTCACTATTCAATCTCCTTCAAGTAGAAATAGAAACTCATTACACTTTTGAGCAACACCGCTACAAAGAATCCGTGTAGAACACCCTCTACACTTGCAATCACCTCACACTTGGTGATTCAACTATTCCCCATGTAGAACACCTTTTACACACACAAGAGTTATAGGCACCATTTTACAAATACAAAAGCTGATAGTGGGTAGGTTATCAGAATACACTCATCAATAAGTGAGATAAAAACAATACAATGTAACTTATATATCTCTCAAAATGAATAAGAATTAAGGAACAAAACTTAGAAAATAGAGAATGAGAGTTTTGAAAGAATGATACAAAACTTAGCAATTGATGTGTAAACTCTTGTAATTATTTTTGCAAAACTCAAGTGAGCTATTTATAGGCAAATGAGTTTTCATATTCAAATTTGAAAAAGTTCGCATGTCAAATAAGATCACTATTCACTTTTCAAAATATTCAAATAAAAATATCTCCTTTTTATATTTGTCAAAGACAACTCCATTCATTTTTCAAAGAAATCAAATCAAATCTTTTACTTTTCATACATGACAAAATAAGCATGATTTATTTTTCAAACCAAATCATCTTCTTTTTATATATGTCAAAAAAATACACAACTACCTTTCAAGATTTTCAAATCATCTATCTTTTACATTTGTCAAAAAAATACACAACCACACTTCAAGATTTTCAAACAATACATGCACATGCTAAAGATGACAATCAATTATCTTACAAATTTAAATCTTTATGCATATGTGAAAAAATAATAATAATTTTCAAAATTAAATATTTTAATAAAGTTATGCAAATGTAAAAATTCAATTTGATACTTTATGAGAAAATATTAATTTTGAATTTTAATCCAATTTTAAATTTTAAGAGATGTACAAAATTACTTTATAAGCTTCATTTGTAGATTTGATCTTCTTTTTGCTCATGCTTGAATTTTTAATGTGCTTAGCTCTCTTATAGACAACTTGAGCTTGAGTTTTGAATTTATTTGTTATTATTAAAATCTATACGTAGATACGAGATTTGAAACTTTAAGTTCTACAAATAACATATAATAATTTAAAGTGTGTAAAAGTAAAATATTAAACACTTATCATTTATTATTGAAATCTATTTTTAAAAAAATAACAATAAAATCATATAGTTTAAATCCTTTAACTATTCTATAAAATAAAGCTTTCAGGACTTCATTCAAGTAAACTAAGCCTGGTTTGAATATTAAGCCTAACCCAATTTAAAATAGTATGAAGGTGTCTATGATAAAATACATCAAGCTATAGACAATGCCCATTACAAAACACCACACAATAGTAAATGTTTTAGGTTGAAAGGCATTTTGTAATTTTATAAATACATAGGGCATTTTCTGGGAGGCTTAAAAACTTAAAGCAAGCAAACTAACGTATATGCATGCTTGCAGCAGTCTGAGAATAAACAAAGGCTCCCTTTCTCTTAAGAGAAACACGCAACAGAGACAAAACTGATGCATGCGGCAAAGGCTTACCGAGGAAGAAAGACATGCAATAACGTTGGGCTGAGGTCGACAATGGCTGGATGGAGGTTAGTGGCATTAGGCAGCCCTCTCTGGCTCGGTCATGGAGGAGGAGACACTGTGAGAGAGAGAGAGAGAGAGAGAGAGAGAGAGAACTAGAGTTAGAGAGAGAAACTGAGGGATAAAAATCAAGGGGAGAGCGAGAGGTCCCATTAGGACTCACTAGAGAAGAGTGGGCTCATCGGGGATAGGCTGGTCGATGCCTTCTGTGTTGCGAGGTGGGGCTCTAACTCGGTGGTGCTCTTGATTCACGATGGAAACTCTTCCCCTGTTTTGGTGGTGTAAAACAGACTACACCCTAGTGGGTTTTCGGTGGCTAGCGATGGCGGTGAAGGGAGCGACAAGGAAGGGCTGAGCAGCGTGAGAGGAGGTGGCTTTGTGCTTCACGTGGGCAGGGCAGCGTGGGTTGCACAGGGACTGAGCAAAGGGTGGTTGGGAAATGCTTCTTCACAACAGTGGCATGCATGAGAAGTTCAAGGTTGCCGCTATGTGCGATGGAGGCTGCTCCTTTTTCTCTAGTTTTCCATGAAGCACGGTTTCCAAAATTTGAAGGGAGTGGCTGGAGCTTCTTTCATGCAGAGGAATAAAAGAAGCTATATATAGGTGAAAGGAAAATCCTAAGAAGGATAACTGCATAACGTTGAATATATCCGATGACCAACTCATCCGTGAATGTAAGGATTGTGGAAAAAATTCTAAATGAAAAGATAAGGTAATGGGCATGGACATGGTGTGGGAAGTACCGCATGAGACGTGAACGTACGTGCATGGGCTTTGTAGTAAAGGTCTTTTGATGCGTGATTCAATTACATAGATATAAAATCTAAGAGATATGGCTAAGTCGATCATAAAAAAAATGAAATAATTGGAACTAAGAAATCTTGCATTTTTCATAATAGAGGAAAAATAACAGCATCTCAAAACTTGCATATTTTATTAAAATAATTTTACGCAATAGCTATAATAAAATTCATATTTGAGATATAAATAATTTATTAATATCATAAAATCTAATAAGACCAAGATATTAATAACAATGGAAAGAGGATTATAAAATAATATAAGAAATCAATAATAAATTATTCGCAGTCAAACCCTAAAAAATCTGGGTCGGGACGTTACACAATATCATCACTTTTTTCCAAATCTCTCATCTTCTACCTGCCGGTTTCATGTTTCCTCTCCTTCGACAGAGTCTTCTCGTAGCACTTCTTCTTCCTCACCCACTCTTGTTCGCCCAAGATCTCCCATCATCACTAGAGCCCAAACAAATTCATCTTGTCTGCGTGCTCTAATAAGTGGCACCATACCATATACCACTCGACAATATCTCACCATCACAGCCACCCCTCCTAAAATCCCATCTAGTTTTTCAGCAGCCTCCAAACTAGCTAAATGGAATCAAGCCATGACTGAAGAGTATAATGCACTTCTATAAAACCAAACCTGGACATTAGTTCAACCTAATGTCTCTTCTAATGTCCTTCATTGTAGGTAAATTTATAGAACAAAATTCCACCTCGATGGCTCAATTGAAAGAAGGAAGGCTTGATTGGTAGCTAAAGGCTATCATCAACATCCAGAAGGGATAGACTACTATGATGCCTTTAACTCCGTAGTCAAAGTGCCCACCATCAGTTTGATTTTATCATTTGTTATAGCTCAAGAGTGGCCTCTATGCCAAATCGATATTAAAACGCCTTTTTATATGGCAACTTGACAGATATAGTATACATGCAACAACAACAAGAATTCATAGACCCCATTTATTTTGATTATGTGTATTAGTTAAGAAAGTCATTTATGGCCTCAAGCAGGCGCCATAGGCATGGTTCACACAGCTAAGCTCATGGCTTCTTGAGTATGGTTTCACAGTATCAAAAGCTTATCCATTTTTATTTATTTTAGCACATGATAACATATAGATTTACTTGCTCATCTATATAGATGATATAGTCATAACATCCTCACATGCTTTGACAATTGATAAACTCATCTCTGACTTGAGCTATGCATTTTCAGTTAAGGATTTAGGTCTGTTGTATTTTTTGGGATTGGAAATAGATTATATGTGTGATGGTATACTGCTTTCTCAAAGGAAATATATCAAGGATCCCCTCATTCGAAGCAACATGTTGCATGCTAAACCCATGCCATCACCTATGGCCGCCTCACTAAAATTGTCAAATTTTGGCTCTCCCACCTTTGATGATGCCACATTATTTAGAAGCATTGCAGGAGCTGTACAATATTTTTCCCTTACATGACCCAATATCAACTTTGTCATGATCAAAGTGCGCCAGTTCATGTATGCACCAAAATTATCACATTGTAGTGTGGTTAAAAGGATCTTGCAATACCTTAAAGGCACAATTAATTATGGTTTGTTGTTTTCCTCTAAATCTCCTTTCAACTTGCAAGCATAATCCGATGCTGATTAGGCGGGACGCCTCGATGATCAATGATCAACTAGAGGGTTTTGCATTTTTTTAGGCAAACAGTTGATCTCCTAGAGTTCTAAAAAGTATAAAACAATGGCAAGGTCAAGTACAAAGTAGAATACAAGTTGATTGCCTCCTCCGTTGTTGAACTAATCGTTTGGATGCAAATAGTCATATGTGAACTTAGTCTCACATTTCTCAAGCCCAACCTTATGGTTTGACAACATTTGAACCACCTACTTGGCTGCCAATCTAGTATATCATTCCCGAACCAAGTATATGGGCATCGACTTCCATTTTGCAAGGGATCAAGTTGCAGGCAAGTCTCTTGTTGTTTCCTTCATTAGTTATAATAATCAAAGTGCAGTTATTTTTACTAGACCATTGGTTGCTAAAAAGTTTTATACTTTTAGGTTGAGTCTCAATATAACTAACACCTCATTGGACTTGAGAGGGCATATTAGCATAGATGACCCCCATTAAGTAACCTATACAACAGAGTAAATTCCTAGATCAGTAATCATATGAAATTTTATATTTCTCCCCAATGCCTTGTAACCACTTTGATTCCCTTTTGGATTCCGTAGTCCCTTGTAAAGCTATGTATGTATAAAAGCATTAGAAATTGCAATGAAATGCACTAAAGAATTCTAGCAAATATGTAACTCTGATACTCATCTACAATCATGATGTATATTGGCTTGAGATTAAGAAATTCGGCCAGCGATCAATATCAATTGATCAAAGTTAGTACTCTTTTCATATATAATGTACATATCTATATGCACGGCAGGTAGCCAATACCTATATATATATATATGTATGTGTGTATGTGTGTATATATATATATATATATATATACTGTGCAGATGAAGCTATATAGCTAGTGAATAATTAGGGTAGATCTCCCAAAACAATTTGAGGCCCATTTCGGTTTTCTTTCTATTCTAGGCAAAATATTTCCTTTATATCATCTCCAAGATTTCATCCCTTCCACTAGGCAGAGGGGAGTTGGAGTTTAGGCTCCACCCACCTCCTCTTCTAGCTTGTCATAGTAGCCCATTTTCCTATTTTATCTATTATTATTGTGATTTTTCTTAGTTTTTTCTCATAGTGCCAAACCAAGCTGATTGCCTGCTTTTCAGTGACCTCCGACCAACACGCTGCTTTTTTTACATCTCCAATCGTCGATCTTCTAGTTCGTGAAAAGGTTTTGCTCATTTGTTCAACGTGTTCATCGCACACGTGTCTCATGCCATGCACGACATCCACGCGCCACTATTTTCTAGAGCTGCTTTTGACGTCACGCACGGCCCCCCGACATAAGAGGCTTTGGATTCTCCGAATCTGACCCTCAACACCTCTCTAATGGTGGCGTGTGACTTGCACACGCCGTCACAGCATGTGTTGACCCTCCAGGGGCGACTCGACTCTGTTTAGGCTGCTATCTTATGTTCCTGCTTTCCCAAATCGAAGATCAAGTAAAAGTGGGCATGATAATCTCTCCCAACCAGTCCAAACCAACAAGATGTAGTGTACCCGTCTTTATTGCGACTTTTAGGCTCCGTTTGGATTCAGAAGTGAGTTGAGATCATATTTTCATTTCATCATTATATTTTTATAATTTTTTATACAAAACACAAATTTCTATATACATTTTTCAAATCCCAATACACATTTGAAATTCCAAAATAATAATTGTTGATGTGTGTTCTGCACCCCTGAATTGGATCGTGACTCCCAGTCCTAATCTGCAACAACAAAAACAGAGGGTTGGGTTCCTCGACCCTGGAAACTCTCCGAAGACTTAGTTAGAGATGGAAGTGAGAAAAGATAAAAACAGACAATAATTCAAATGAGCATTAGAAAGATGTTAATACCTGTTTCCAGTGATTTATTCTTTCTTTTATATGGGTCGAAATACTAACTAGATACACGTGTAATCATCCGGGAAGGTTGGAGAACATTTTACTCCTATTCCCATCCTAGGTTTCTCGAAATCATTTATTAGTTTTATTTTTTCTAAATAATATCTCTTATAACACGATTACCTCCGATCGATAAATAGATCTCTTGGGATATCCTCATCATCCCACATTTAATGCGACATGCCACCCTGCCAGGCATTAAATGTTTATAGGATCTTCAATTATCACGCTATCAATGTGTCAGGAGTAACTATAATAGGTTAACTAGATTTATTGTCTTTGCATAACAAATGTCCAATTTAAGGAATTTTACCGAATACAACTCCTCCTAAGTTTCTGGAAGAAATGCGATAGGCGGGCGCCACTTCGATGGGCGCCCGCTACTTTATCTCCTTTCGCAATTACCCCCCTCGCAATAATAATATTAAAAAATAAACTAAATTCATCTCAACTCAACTCATCTCATCTCCGAATCCAAACGAGGCCTTAATCACAATAGCATAGTCTATTTTATTAGACTATACAAAAACCACTTCAAGCAACATCTGCTAGTGGGACATGAATGGGAGCAATTTACTTGGCTCCAGATCCATTTTTTTTTTATGATATATCTGTTAGTTTTAGAATGTTTGTAGAGAACTTCCATTCCAGTACTAAAATTTGTATATTTAATATGTTAATTTATTTTATCTATGTTGCCCAGATGACTAACACAATAGAGGGGTGAATTGAGTTGTATTTAAAAAAATAACAATTATAAATCAAATATATAATATAAAATATAAACAAAATATGAAACAACAATAAATATAAATAGTAAGAGTAAGAGAAAAACAAACTCAGTATGTTAAAGAGGTTCGGCCCCACTCCCTACGTCCTCGCCTCAAGTTACCTCTTGAGGATCCCCAAATCTACTATTCAATCTCTTTTAAGTGGAGATAGAAACCTATTATACCTTTGAGCAGCACCGCTCCAAAGAATCTGTGTAGAACACCCTCTACACTTCCAATCACCTTACACTTGGTGATTTAACTATTCCCCGTGTAGAACACCTTCTACACTTCCAATCACCTCACACTTGGTGATTTAACTATTCCCCGTGTAGAACACCTTCTACACACACAAGGGTTATACACACCCTTTTACAAATACAAGAGTTGATAGTAGGTAGACTATCAAAGTACACTCCTCAATGAGTGAGATAGAAACAATACAGCGCAACCTATATCCTCTCAACAAGAACAAGAATTAAGGCTCAAAACTTTATAAAAGAGAGAATGAGTGCTTTGAAGAAATGATGCAAAACTTAGCAATAGATGTATAAACTCTTGTTGTGAATTTTGCAAAACTCAAGTGAGCTATTTATAGGCAAATGAGTTTTCAATTTCAAATTTGAAAAGATTCCCATGTCAAAAACATCATCATTCACTTTTCAAAAATTTCAAATCTAATATTTTTACTTTTTGCATGTGAAAAAATGAGCACACTTTTCTTTTCAAAAATTTCAAACATAATCTTTTATTTTTTGCATATGACAAAAGGAGCACACTTTTCTTTTCAAAATTTTTAAATAAAGACATCAACCTTTTGCATAAATCAAGAAAAGCATCCACCACTTTTGAAAATATTCAAATAAAACATGCACATGTGAAAGATGACAATCAATTATCTTAATATTTTCAAAATTCAAACCTTTAATTATGTCATGCACATGTGAAAGATGACA
Source organism: Platycarya strobilacea (assembly GCA_036898215.1). Lineage (NCBI taxonomy): Eukaryota > Viridiplantae > Streptophyta > Magnoliopsida > Fagales > Juglandaceae > Platycarya > Platycarya strobilacea. The sequence continues at coordinate 44,709,682 of CM072555.1, forward strand.
ATCAATCATCTTTCAAAATTTTCAAATTTAATTTTCAAAATATTCATGCATATGTGGAAAATGTATTTTAATGCTTTATGATAAAATATTAATTTTGAGCCTTAATCATAATTTCAAATTTTTTAAGAGATTTACAAAATTATTCTATGATTTTAATGTGAACTTGTTCCCTTCTTACTGATACTTGCTTCCTTGATGTGCTTGATTCTATTGTGTGGACAACTTTAAACTTAAGACTCCCTTATTCTTTGAATTCATTTGTTATCATCAAAATCCATTTGTAGATTTATACGAAACTTGAAACCTTGAATTCAACAATCTCCCCCTTTTTGATGATGGCAAATACTTGATAGAACCTGAAACCTGTATTAATACTTAAGCTCCACCTGAGAATATGCGTTAGTTTTTCAAGCAAAAATATAAATATAATTCCAAGCATATATAACAAGTTTAGCAATTTAAACAATGTTAATGTTCTAGTCTAAAACTTCTCCCCTATTTGGCATCATTAAAAAGGAATCATAATTAGTTCAATAAGATATATTCCTACAATAACCAATAGATAAATAAAACACTGCGTTAGTAGAGATTGTAGAGAATTCGGTGTGTAGCCACACGTGTTCGACAAAACCTGCAAAAGCTGGAGGCCTAGTTTCGGTAATTCGGTGCGGAAGGAGATTTTGTAAAGAGCTGAATAATTGAAACCATCCGTGCCCGACAAAACCTGCAAAGGTTGAAGTCGAATTTTATCATCTCGGTGCGGAAGAAGATTTAAATCCGCTTGATGTTATTGACGAATTAGATGTTCCAGAGATTTGAAGTTGAATAATTAAAATTATTCGTGCCCGACAAAGACAACAAAAGCTGCAGGCCTAACTCTGGCAATGCGGTACGGAACCATGCATGTCCGACAAAACTTGCAAATGTTGGAAGTCTAACTCTGACAATTCGGTGCGGAGCCACGCGTGTCTGACAAAACCTGCAAAGGTTGGAGGCCTAGCTCTAGCAGTCGGTGCGAAAGCAGATTTAAATCCGCGTGATGTTGTTGACAAACGGGTTTGAAGGCTCTGAGTTTCTATAAAAAAAATCATTTTCACCTATCGAATACCAAAAAAAAATCGCTTCTTGACCTAAGTTCTGTTTCTCCATAACGATAGAATGGCCGAACAATTCTCTTCCACTAATGTTCCAGACTTGAATCAGGAACCCTTGACGCATCAACCATCAATCTTCTCTCCTAAGGCCGTCAATGCCATGATAGGAGCAGAGAACCGTTTTTCTAGTAAGAAAACTTTTGACAATGTGTGTCCAGCACATCTTATATTTCTTTTGACTAATAAGATTTGAAGAGACAATAGTTTGTCTTGTTCTTTATGTTATCTCTATAAAATCAGTTTTAAAGTTCATCCGATTTGCATCAAATCTTATTCTCATCTGTATAACTCATCTGCATTCCTTCAATATTCTCGCTTTAAGTTTTCAATTCTTTTCTCAATGGCTCATTCTTCTAACATTTCTCTAGATGCATCCATGAGGTATTCTACATCTCAATCTCATGTCCTTTCTGCAGCTACCATTGACGCCATGTTGCAGCAAGAGAACAATAGTTTGGCTAATAAGCCAGACTCCGATACTATCTACGACTTGGTGAGTCTCGGGACTCGCTACTCATCCTCTATTGTCGCTTTTTCCCAGCGGCTACAAGTCAAAAATCATGAGGTTGAAAAGCTTAAAGAACAAATTGTTGTACTTCAACGAATTGTTCAAGAGTCTTACACAAGGGAAGGAATCCTTCAGCAGAAGAATAAAAAGTTGAAATCTCTATTGGATTTTTCGTTCCGCTTGCCAGTTTCCATGGATAGGGATGACATGATATTGTATGAAGAGAATGAGCGTCTCAAACATGAGGCTAAGAACCTCAAGTTTATGTAAAAGTATTTAAAAAAAATCTCTATATTTTTATGAACTCTGATTTATCTTTCAAGAGATATTCATAACATGCATCATACCTATTTCTCTTCTAATCATACATAATCTATCTTCTGGTAAGGGTTTTATGAATATATCTGCTAACTGATCGTGTGTGTTTGTGAACTACAGTACTATATCGCCTTTCTGCACATGATCTCGAAAAAAAATGATATCTTATTTCAATATGCTTAATTCTAGAATGTTGTATTGGTTTTTTTTTTTTTTTGAAAGATTTATAGCACTTGTATTATCACATTTGATTGGAATGTGATTATACATAAGTTTAAAATCCTTAAGTTGTTGCTTCATGTAAAGAACTTGAGCACAACAACTATCCGCAGCAACATATTCTGCCTCAGCAGTAGATAGTGAAACAGAATTTTGTTTTTTTTTTTTACTAAACCAGGAAACTAGTGCACGACCTAAGAAATGACATGTTCTACTAAAACTTTTTTTTGATCATCTTTGCAACCAGTATAATCGGTACCTGAATAACTAATAAGATCGAAAGAAGTGTGTTTAGGATACCATGACTCTAAGTCAATGGTACTGGCAAAATATCTAAAAATCCGCTTGACTGCAATCAAATGAGATTGTTTTGAAAATGATTGAAAACGTGCACATAAACATACACTGAACATAATATCAGGTCTACTAGTTATCAAATATAATAAACTACTAATCATACCTCGATATACATTTGAGTTAACTGGCTTACCGCTTTTATCTTTATCAAATTTAGTAGTCGGATTCATTGATATTCCAATTACCTTCGCACATTCCATCTCAAATTTTGAGTAACTCTTTGATATATTTTGACTGATTAATAAATGTTCCACTTTTTGCTCGCTTGATTTGCAATCCGAGAAAAAAATTAAGTTTTCCCATCATGCTCATTTCAAATTCTTCCTGCATATTCTTAACAAAATCTTGACACATATTCATTAGTAGCACCAAATATTATATCATCTACATAAATTTGAATTAAAAGAATATCATTCTATTCATACTTGATGAAAATAGTTATATCAATATTTCTTCTTGAAAAACATTTTTCAATAAAAAAACTATTTAAGAAAACACTTTTAATATCCATTTGAAAAAGTTCGAAATCTTTATAACAAGCATATATAAGTAGCATTCGAATAGTTTCTAATCTTGCGACTGGTGCATATGTCTCATCATAATTGATTCCTTCTTCTTGATTGAAACCTTGGGCCACAAGTCGAGCCTTATTTCTAGTAATGACTCCGGACTCATCTTTCTTGTTTCTAAAAACCCATTTTGTTCTAATAATAGTATGATTTTTGGGTTTATGAACAAGGGTTCAAACATCATTTTTTTTTTTAAATTGATTAAGCTCTTCTTGCATAGCTAGAATCTAAGATTCATCAAGAAGTGTTTCATCAATATTTTTAGGTTCAATCTGAGATAGAAAAGCAGTATGATTGCAAATATTTCTAAGAGATGATCGAATACTTACACCTCGTGAAGGTTCTCCTCGAATTTATTCCGCTGGATGATCTTTCACATGTTTCCACTATTTGGTTGCATCTTGTACTAAGTCTTGATGATCTTTCCTTCTATTTCCATGATCTTTCATTTTGAATTGTCTCCAAATATCACACATCCTTTTTCTTTAGAAGTGAAGTCAATGAATTTAGTTTTGTCTTCTGGCACGTATCTTGAGCATCCGTTGTCTAAAAATCATTTATTTTTACCTGTAGAATACTTCATGCATACCTACAAAAGCAATTAAAAATAATTCCTGGTACCCAAGTTCTTTGGGTCCTTTATTTATTAATATTAAAAGAAACAAGATGTTTAGGTACCCATATGGCCCTAATAGTCATTGTATGTTTTCTTCTAATAGGACAAGCAAGATAATTATGACCATTTCTATTACAAAAATTGCAAATAGCATGTGACATATATGAAGAACTTGAGTAATTATAATAGTATCCTTTTTTAACAAAATTATTTTTATGAAAAAAATTTTGAATATTGGATTTTGATGTAGAAGGATTATCAAAGAAGTTTTTATAAGATTTGTATTTTTGTTTTGGCTTATATCCCAAGCCTGCCTTATCAAAAACACATCTTTGACTACCAAGAAGTTTTTCAAAATTTCTTTTTCCATTCGTAAAGTTTTCAATAATATTTTCTAAATCAGTTTTCTTTTTCTTCAACTCAAGATTTTTATCTTTCTTAACAATACTTTCTTTTCTTAAAATATCAATTTCATTTGTTAAAGAAGAATTTTTCTTTTTCAAAATAGTATACTTGATACCCAATTTTTCAAATTCCTCATATACCTCTTCTAAAACATTTTGCAATTCTTCATATGAAGGATCTTCAATATTATCAAAATTTGTTACCTCAATGTCATCTTTAGCCATAAGACAAAAATTTGCTGATTGTCCATTGCTTGCTTCACTATCTGAACTACTTGAATCATCATTCCACTTAGCTTTCATTGCTTTTTTGCCTTTGTTTCGATCTTTCTTTAGTAGAGGACAATCTGGCTTGATATGACCAGGTTTATTGCATTTATAACAAATTAAAGTATCATTTTTACCTGAATCTTTCTTGGAAAACTTATTGAAGGATTTCCTTGGAGGAGTTTTATTTTTCTTTAAGAACCTCTGAATTCTTCTTATTATCATCGCAATTTCTTCATCTTTGTCGTCATTTTTCTCATCTTTGTCGTCATTTTTCTCATCTTCATCACTTTCACTTTCATGTGGAACAGCTTTAAGTGCCAAACTCTTCTTTGAATTTCCTTCTTCTTCTCCTCTTTTCAATGTGTACTCATGGGTGATAAGTGACCCGATGAGTTCATTCACTTCGAGTTTTTTGAGGTCTCTAGCTTCAAGAATCGCTGTCACTTTTGACTCCCAACGTTTTGGTAGAGAGTTGAGAATTTTTCTTACTATCTCCACTTTGGAATAAATTTTTCCAAGAGCTGTCAAGCTATTTATGATGTTAGTAAAACGAGTGTGCATACTAGAAATAGATTCATCATCATTCATCTTAAACATTTCATATTCATGAGTAAGAATATAAATTTTTGATTCCTTGACTTGAGAAGTTCCTTCATAAGTAACTTCCAAGTTATCCCAAATTTCCTTTGCTGTAGTGCAAGTCATTACTCTATTAAACTCATTACCATTAAGAGCATTATATAATAAATTCATAACAGTTAAATTCAAAGTATAAAGTCTATCGTCTTCACGATCAAACTCTTTTTCTTCCTTTTTGACCTTTACTCCATTAATCACTTTTGTTGGAATATAAGGTCCATTTACAATGCATTTCCAGATTTCTCGACCTTGAGCCTGAAGGAATATTCTCATTCTAACTTTCCAGAATGAGTAATTGTCTCCACAAAAGAGTGGAGGCCGACTGCTAGATTGACCTTCACCAAATGAAGCTGCAATGTTAGCCATAAGATCTTAACTCAAAAGATAGTTAATCTTATAATAGAGCTTTAGCTCTGATACCAATTGTTACTGACCATAGGCCGCACCTATGTCACCTAACAACTGTACCTACCAGACTAGCCGGCCACCATCTCTACCGGTGCACCGTCACCCATGGTCGGAGAGTCTTGTTTCGGTGACACAGTCACAAGCGAGAGTTCCCATGAGTGATCTGCCTGTATGAACAGTACAGGTCAACTAGCTCTGATACCAATTGTTGCCCAGATGACTAACACAAGAGGGGGGCGAATTGAGTTGTATTTAAAAAAATAACAATTATAAATCAAATATATAATATAAAATATAAACAAAATATGAAACAACAATAAATATAAATAGTAAGAGTAAGAGTAAGAGAAAAACAAACTCAGTATGTTAACGAGGTTCGGCCTCACTGCCTACGTCCTCGCCTCAAGCTACCTCTTGAGGATCCCCAAATCTACTATTCAATCTCTTTTAGGTGGAGATAGAAACCTATTATACCTTTGAGCAGCACCGCTCCAAAGAATCCGTGTAGAACACCCTCTACACTTCCAATCACCTTACACTTGGTGATTTAACTATTCCCCGTGTAGAACACCTTCTACACTTCCAATCACCTCACACTTGGTGATTTAACTATTCCCCGTGTAGAACACCTTCTACACACACAAGGGATATACACACCCTTTTACAAATACAAGAGTTGATAGTAGGTAGACTATCAAAGTATACTCCTCAATGAGTGAGATAGAAACAATACAGCACAACCTATATCTCTCTCAACAAGAACAAGAATTAAGGCTCAAAACTTTATAAAAGAGAGAATGAGTGCTTTGAAGAAATGATGCAAAACTTAGCAATAGATGTGTAAGCTCTTGTTGTGAATTTTGCAAAACTCAAGTGAGCTATTTATAGGCAAATGAGTTTTCAATTTCAAATTTGAAAAGATTCCCATGTCAAAAACATCATCATTCACTTTTCAAAAATTTCAAATCTAATATTTTTACTTTTTGCATGTGACAAAATGAGCACACTTTACTTTTCAAAAATTTCAAACATAATCTTTTACTTTTTGCATATGACAAAAGAAGCACACTTTTCTTTTCAAAATTTTTAAATAAAAACATCAACCTTTTGCATAAGTCAAGAAAAGCATCCACCACTTTTGAAAATATTCAAATAAAACATACACATGTGAAAGATGACAATCAATTATCTTAATATTTTCAAAATTTAAACCTTTAATCATGGCATACACATGTGAAAGATGACAATCAATCATCTTTCAAAATTTTCAAATTTAATTTTCAAAATATTCATGCATATGTGGAAAATGTATTTTAATGCTTTATGATAAAATATTAATTTTGAGCCTTAATCTTAATTTCAAATTTTTTAAGAGATTTACAAAATTATTCTATGATTTTAATGTGAACTTGTTCCCTTCTTGCTCATACTTGCTTCCTTGATGTGCTTGATTCTATTGTGTGGACAATTTTGAACTTGAGACTCCCTTATTTTTTGAATTCATTTGTTATCATCAAAATCCATTTGTAGATTTACACGAAACTTGAAACCTTGAATTCAACAATCTATAAATTAAATGTTAAACTTGCATTAAAAAAAAAGTTAGATCTGATCCCAGTCACGTGGAAGTTCCACTGCATATATATATATATATATATATAAAATGAGAGTCATGCATGCTGCTGGCTTCCTCAATGAACTATTAAGTACTAATTGAAACGTCCCGCACACGGCCAAGTGAGTGCATGCAGCATGCTAGCTAGCTGATCTTTTTCGCTCGTCCATGCAATTTTTTTTCTTAATTAGCATGCATGTTAATTAATTAATGATAGCTTGGATCACTCAAACATCTATATCATCTTCACTGCCAAAATAACGAACGATATTTCTTTGGTACTCCGCATTAATTATCTGATAATTGGTTGATTCTTTAATTTATTAAGGATCAGTTACTAACTAGTTATAAGATCTGTTAATTCGAATTCTGAATTTAAAAATTCAAAACTTAAATGATTAATTTTTTTTAAATCTTTAAAAAATAAAATTTTTCAAAACTATTAAAAAAGATTAGAATCAAGCGGAATATATCCAGTCCAAATAAACAGGCCTATTACTGACTCAACACTAATTATTATTTTTGGACTTCCAATAACGTCACGCAATTGATAAGCTACTCGAACGACCTAGCAGATTAATTTCAATGAATTAACGGTCATCAAGATGAAAAACAAACGTTACTAAAATTTAATCTTATTCGATGGATCAGAGAGGCCATGAGCTTGTAGGATATCACAATATATAAGGTATAAAGATATAAATTAAAAAAGAAAAAGATAATGTGTAACATTTGAAGTGTAACATGTGTATACCGTGTTCATGTTACCTAATTATATGTGAAAAATATATATTTTAGTCACAAAGAAATACATAACATAAAAATAAATCTAATTATTTGATGTGACTTAATTGATGTATACGTGAGATTATATGATTTTTTTTATTATAAAGTACATATATGAAGATCAAACATTACTGAAGAGGTGCCCAACTCACCCAGAACCCGAGCCCACAAGGTTACCAGGTCCAAGGCCCGTTAGCCGCACCCACGACCACACGATGTCCGAATCGGACTAGGGAGACTGAACCCGGGGACGAGCCAAGTCCCTAGTCGTCCCGACCAAACCAGGAAATGGTTACACCGGCTTCGAGAACACGCTAAGGACAGAACGACGGCTCACGTACTGATATATCCCCTGGACCTGTCTCCCGTCATGATCACCCCCGCATTTATGAACGACAGACAGCCGCCGGTCTACAGGTCCCCCCTCCCTTTAATGCGGAGACGCTACAAACATGCGCCATTAATTGCTAAATTGACAAAAGATACAGCGGCATTTAATGTCCCTCTCCAAAAGAGTCTAATTGAGCATTAATTGGAGGGATACTCAATAAATGCGATGAGATCGACCGAGTCAGACCAGGCTTCCTTACCAAGGATGACGGTCAAGTGATGTCCCAATTTCCGGCACATTCATCACACAGACCCTCCTCCCCAGGGAGGCACCTATAAATAACACCAGACCCCGACCCCCCTTGTTCTTGTTTTACAGGTTACTATCGTACGGGATTCGGTAAACAAGATTGCAGAATACGTCCTTAACAGTGGCGCCGTCTGTGGGATTCGTTTGTTTCTGATCAACGTACTTTCTGCATGTCTACTCTACCATTGTCCCAAACAACCAAGCACGACCAACAGACAGATCCGTCGATGGAAGAAAGGCTGGAAACATTGGAAGAAATGGTGAGGAAGTTGAAGGAGGAGAATGCCGCCCTCCGGCAACCACGCGAAGAGGCATCGGCCCGTGGCAAAACCAACCTAGGAGAGAATGTGAGCTCCCGACTCCCTGAGGAGAGCGAGGCCTCTGAAGGAGAACGACGTCGGATGCACACCGAGCTAAAGGAGTTGGGGGACAAGTACGCTGAAATGGCAAAACTGATCAGCCCGGCAGCAGGGCATCTCTCCTCGCAAGGAAGCATAGGAACACCCTACAGGGCGGACGTCCTGGCCGTCCCTCTCCCGCTCAAATTCAAGGTCCCACCAGTAGAACTGTATGATGGGTCTCAGGATCCTGTGGAGCACACAGAAACTTTTAAAGCCCATATCAGCCTACATGGCTATCCCGGCGAGGTAGCATGCCGAGCATTCCCTCTCACACTGAAGGGGATGGCTAGGACATGGTTCGGAACCATTCCTCCGGGATCCGTCAGTAGTTTCGAGACGTTAGCCCGACTCTTCGTCACCCAGTTCATGGCTAGTAGGAAACGAAAGTGCCCCACGGCGTACCTATTGACTGTCAAGCAAGGAGAGAAGGAAAGCCTGAAAGGGTACCTGACCAGGTTCAACGAAGAAAGGATGACCACCGATAACCAGGACGAAAAGATCACCCTGGTGGCCCTCCTAGGCGGCATATGGCCCAGGAGCCCCTTCATGGCGGAGATAGCCCGCAAGACTCCCACCACTCTGAACGGATTCATGGATCAGGCTGACGGATTCATCAACGCCGAAGATACGCTCAAAGCCTTAGTAGCCCCGCGACGCGGGGAGTTCCGACAGCATGATCGAAAAACAACCAGCGCCGAGGAAGGTTCCAGTAGGCATCGGGGGGCTAGGAAGTTCCCAGATGAGATGAGGAGAAGAGACCCCCTACGGGAACACAGACTATCGTCATGGCCTCAATCCAGCTTGGCGGTGGAAGATCAGAGCCGAGCAGAATCAAGGCGAGAGTCCATTAGGAGAAGAAGAGAGGATATGTATTGCGAGTATCACAAGTCCAAGGGCCACAACACCGAGGACTGCCAGGCCTTGAAAAAGAGTCAGAGGGATGAACAGATGAACGACCGAAGAGACAGAACCCGGTCGAGGACCCCTCATCGGGAACGAGAGTCGAGCAGACACCGAGGCGAACCTGTATCCAGCCACCCAGCAGGAGAAATCAGAACCATAGTCGGGGACCATCCCGAGGAGGGACTACGTCCTCCTCTCAAAGGGCACACTCGCGGAGAGCCAGATATGGGGAAGTCTACTCACTGGGGCAGGCACCGAGACAAGGCAACCCGGGTCCCAAAGGGGAATCGATAGTTTTCAATGAGCAGGATGGGAAGGGAATCGCCTTTCCGCATGATGACGCTTTGGTGATATCAGCATTGGTGGCCAATTTTACAGTTAAAAGGATGCTGGTTGACAATGGGAGTTCGGCCGATATCTTGTTTTGGGAGGCCTTCATGCAGATGGGGATCGACCTCCGCCAACTTCAGCCTATCCGGGCCCCCCTTAAAGGATTTACGGGTGAAGTAGTACACCCCGAGGGCCTAATAACCCTCCCGGTTTTGATGGGCTCAGCGCCCAGGACCACGTCTGTCATGATCGAATTCTTGGTAGTGAAAGCCCCCTCCTCCTACAACGCCATCCTAGGGAGGCCGACCCTAAACAACTTGAGGGCAGTCACTTCTACCTACTACCTCAAGATGAAGTTCCCGACGGACAGAGGAGTAGGCGAAGTCAGAGGAGAACAGGTCACCTCCAGGGAATGCTACGCCCGGGAATTGAAACACAAAGACAGTTCCGTGGCTACGATCTACCTGGAGGACGAGCATGTTGAGTTTCCGCCTGCACCTCCCGGAGCAGTATGGGACAATGAGATCAGGGATGAAGCGACACTGCGCCAAGCGGGTAGTACGAGTCGGAACCAGGATGGATCCAGTAGTACATACGGAACTCAAGGCTCTCCTCATCGAGCACAAGGACGTATTCGCTTGGACACATGCGGACATGCCCGGAATCGATAGGTCTGTAATAGAACACCGGCTATGTGTCAACCCGACTGTTCGGGTAGTTAGGCAAAAAAGAAGAAGCTTCTGTGCTGAGAAGTATGCCACCATTGCAGAAGAGGTAGACAGACTCCTAACCGTCGGGCTCATCCGAGAGGCTCACTACCCAGAATGGCTGTCTAACGTAGTACTGGTAAAGAAGACCAGCGGGAAATGGCGTATGTGCGTGGACTTCACCGATCTGAACAAAGCCTGCCCCAAAGATAGTTTCCCTCTACCGCGCATCGACCTCATTGTGGATTCAACTGCTGGGCACTCTCTCCTCAGCTTCATGGACGCCTATTCGGGTTACAATCAGATCAAAATGAGCACGGACGACGAGGAAAAAATGGCGTTCGTTACAGATCGCGGACTCTATTGTTACACCGCCATGCCTTTTGGACTCAAGAACGCGGGGGCTACTTATCAACGGTTGGTTAACCGTATGTTTAAAAAGCAAATCGGGAGAAATATGGAAGTTTACGTCGATGACCTCCTGGTCAAGAGCCGCTCCCCTAACGATCATGTGACGGACCTGAGAGAGGCCTTCTCAATCTTGCGACATTATCAGATGAAGCTCAACCCTGCCAAGTGCACCTTCGGGGTCAAGTCTGGCAAGTTCTTAGGGTACATGGTCTCTGAACGAGGAATCGAGGCCAACCCTGAGAAGATACAGGCTATCCTCGGAATGGCACCTCCGAGGAACCTGAATGAAGTCCAACGATTGGCTGGTCGAATTGCTGCTCTCAGCCGGTTCATAGCAAGGTCGACCAATCGATGCCTTCCCTTTTTCCAAGTCCTCCGAAAAGCACACGAGTGGGACACATCGTGCGAGCAGGCATTCGAACAACTCAAAGATTACCTGACGTGTCCCCCGTTACTTAGCCAGACAGCTCCCAGAGAGACCCTTGTGGCTTATTTGGCAGTCTCGCCTCATACAACATCTGCGGTACTAGTAAGAGAAACCGATCAGGGTCAGAAACCTGTGTACTATGTCAGCAGGGCACTTCAAGGAGCAGAGGCCAGGTACCCCCGTACAGAGATGATGGTATTCGCCTTACTAACGGCTGCGCGTCGGCTGCGTCCATACTTTCAAGCCCACACCATAAGAGTAATGACCGATCAGCCCCTCGGAACCATTCTCCAGAAGCCCGATACGTCCAGTCGATTAGCCAAATGGGCAATCGAGCTGAGCGAATTTGATCTAACGTTCCAGCCCCGAACAACGATGAAAGCACAAACACTGGCGGATTTTGTTGCAGAGTACACAGGGTTTCCAGAAGAGATCCCCAATGAACCTCGGGGGCAGGCATGGCAGCTGTACGTTGACGGGTCTTCATGCCTAGCCGGGGGTGGAGCAGGTGTACACATCGTCACCGACCAGGGCATCCAACACAACTACGCTATAGGCCTAACTTTCAAGGTAACCAACAATGAGGCGGAATACGAGGCCCTCATAGCCGGAATGACAATTGCTAGGGTCCTCGGGGCAACTGAGCTGGAGGCCCGAACTGATTCCCAAATAGTCTTTCATCAAGTACTCGGCCAATACATCACCAAGAGTGAAAAATTGAAAAAATATCTGGAGCTAGTATGCATCGAGAGAGATCGATTCAGTTACTTCCGTTTACTGCAGATCCCGAGGGAAGAAAATCATATAGCGGATAGACTGGCGAAAATAGCATCAGGAAAAGACGAACATCCGCCCCCGAAAAACACTGAGATCAGGACGATAGACACTCCCTCCACGGGCAGCGAAGTCAGAGTAGTGGCTGCTGCAGACCCCGACTGGGTGACCGATATCACAGCATACCTCCGGACAGGCGCATTACCTCCCGACCCAGGCCAAGCCCGCAAGATAAAGAATAGATCGTCCAGATTCACACTGATTGACGGATCGCTGTACAGAAAGGGTTTCTCCGAACCATTGCTCAAGTGTGTGACGAAAGAAGAGGGGCAATACATACTGGCCGAGATCCATGAAGGAATCTGCGGGGCTCACATGGGGTCCAAAACGCTAGCCGCACGCACCACCCGTGCAGGGTATTACTGGCCGTGTTTGTTTTAGGAAGCAAAAGAATTCGTTAAGAAGTGCCCAAAGTGCCAAGAGTACAGCACAATGTTGCACTCCCCGTCGGAGGAACTCACTTCAATAACATCCCCCTGACCCTTTGATCAATGGGGATTTGACCTTATAGGGCCATTCCCAGTAGGGAGGGGAGGAACTAAATTCATAATAGTGGCAGTGGATTATTTTACGAAGTGGGTGGAGGCCGAAACCCTTGTCAGCATCACTTCTCAGGCCATCATAAAGTTCTTATGGAAGTCAGTCGTTTGCCGGTTCGGGATACCTCAGAGCTTCATCTCAGACAACGGAAAGCAGTTCGATTGCAATCATTACCGAGAATAGTGCTCCGAGTTGAAGATCAAGGTGAAGTACTCTTCTCCCGGCTACCCGCAGGCTAACGGGCAGGCCGAGGCAACAAACAAAACCATCCTCAATACGCTAAAGAAAAGACTCGGAATGCACAAAGGGGCTTGGGCCGATGAGCTTCCAGGGGTCCTATGGGCATATCGCACAACAGTCCGAACCCCCACGGGTGAAACACCGTTTGCCCTAACCTATGGCTGCGAGGCGGTGATTCCAGTCGAGGTCGGGATGCCTACACTACGAATCCAGCACTATGACGCTGCTTCCAATGATGCCAAGATGATGGAACGATTAGACTCCTTAGAGGAACACAGGGAAGAGGCCGGCATCCGACTTGCCAACAACAAACGCAAGGCAAAACAATACTTCAACAAAAGAGTAAAGCCGCGCAACTTCAAAGTCGGGGACTTAGTGCTAAGACAAACGGGCATCACGACTCCAGCACAAGGAAAACTGGCACCAAAATGGGAAGGGCCTTACATAGTGACGGCAACAAACAGACCCGGGTCTTACCGACTCAAAGATAGCTCTGGAGCCGACCTACCCCACCCCTGGAACAGTGAGAGGCTTAAGAGGTACTATGTGTAACATTTACTAATGTAATTTACTTCTGATGTAATTTGCTTCTTGGAATCATAAAAAGCCCGATGTTATTCATATCCAATGCGTTATAAAATCCTTAACAAACACTCGGAGTCTCGCGGGGTCAATCCACCCACGCGATGCATCCGCCTCGGAGTCCCGCGGGGTCGGTCAATCCACCCACGCGATGCATCCGCCTCGGAATCCCGCGGGGTCGGTCAATCCACCCACGCGATGCATCCGCCTCGGAATCCCGCGGGGTCGGTCAATCCACCCACGCGATGCATCCGCCTCGGAGTCCCGCGGGGTCGGTCAATCCACCCACGCGATGCATCCGCCTCGGAGTCCCGCGGGGTCGGTCAATCCACCCACGCGATGCATCCGCCTCGGAATCCCGCGGGGTCGGTCAATCCACCCACGCGATGCATCCGCCTCGGAATCCCGCGGGGTCGGTCAATCCACCCACGCGATGCATCCGCCTCGGAGTCCCGCGGGGTCGGTCAATCCATCCACGCGATGCATCCGCCTCGGAGTCCTGCGGGGTCGGTCAATCCACCCACGCGAAGCAATTCACAACTCCTAAACCCCGATCTTAAACACATCAACCCAGTACGCTCGGAAAATTTTTTTTAAAAAAGTTTACACTTAACCAAAAAATTTCGCGGGGTAAAGACAGAGTGAACAAAGCGTCTAAAGGAAGAATAAATTCGAATATCATTTATACAATCGGTCATACAAGCTCGTTCGAATCAAACTCGAACGTCGCGTTCAATTACAAAAAAAAAAAACACTTTTACATCGACCAGGTCAGGCCTCAGGAGGGGCCGGAGGAGGATTCAGGTCGTCAAAGGGAGGGTAGCCACGCTTCCCGATCTTCTTAACGAATCTCTTCGCCGCCCAGTCTGGACGAAGAGACTTCACACTTATCCTCCGAGGATCGAGCTGAGGATCCACCAGGAGCTGGGATCCTAGTCGGTGAAGGCCCTCGGCATAACCATGCCCCCAGGCGGAGTTGCGAATTGCCACCACCCGAGATATCTGCTGCTCGAGGCCAGCGATCCTCGAATGGGCCTCTTCTAGAGCATTCCGAGCCCCCACGAGATAAAACTCCCGAGCGGCCCGGATTTCCTCAGAACGCGCCAACTCCGCTTCCAGAATCTCTCGGGCGCGCCTCGAACCGGCCAGCTCCTCCTCCCGAGCAATCCGGGCCTGCTCGGAAATGGCTAACTCTTCTTCCTTCAGTGATAGAATCTGGGAAGAAGCAGCTAGCTCTGCTGTCAGAGCGGTTAGCTCGGACTGAAGGAGGATCTTGTCCTGCTCAGTGGCCGATCTCGCGTCCACGAGGCGGGCATTCCTCTGATGGGCTACCGTCAGTGAGTCCCGGGCCGCCTCCAATTCGGCCCGGAGGGAGGAGTTGGCTCTCTCCAGCCTGCTCTTTTCCACCCCTAACTCCTCGACCGATTTGATCAGCCCCCTGCAGGTTTCCTGCGACTGCTCGAACTGGTCTCGTGCCTGCTGCAGCTTGTAAAGCCCGAACTTGCAGACGGTTCCGAGCTCACTGTTGAATTCGGCGAGCTCGGCCAACTCGGACCCCACCGTCCGGGATATCTCCTTGGCGACCTAAAGAAAAAACAAAACAACAAAACTTAGCAACTTGGAAAGAAAAGACCATCCGAAATTCAACAACGTCTACCGAACAAACCTGAGTCAGTAGAGGCTCCAACATCGAGGCCACTCGGGCGGAAGCATCTGCCTTTGCTTGTTCGAATCAGAAAGGCCGCTCTGAACCGGCTTCACCGCCCTGACGACCTCCCTCCTCCGAATCCGACCCGAAGAGCTGACCAAGCACTACGACCCCACTTCGAAGTCGAAAAGGAGATGGGGGTCGGGGAGGAGCTTCCAAGCCCGGGGACGGGCACGCGTCCTCAAAGTGAACCCCCGAGGTCGACCCCCGCTCGAAAGTCGGGGGCAGGCGCTCGGGAGACTCATCGGACTCAGCAGCAGGTCGACCACTCTCGTCTGCGGCCTCCATATGACTCCCTTCCCTGGGAAGGTCGGACCCGCTCGATCTCTCGGGGGTGGCCTCGTCCCGATTTCCTTGGTCCGGAACCCCTTGCTGCTCGGGTCCCTCGCAGACACCCTCGGAGTCAGCCTCCTCGCCAGGTACTTCATCTTCCCCCTCGGAGGCATCTGAGTGGCGCTCGGAAGATGATGGGGGAGGGGTGGGCAACTGATTCGCCCGAGCAGCTTGCTCCTCCGACTCCAGTCGGAAGACCTGCGCGAATGGCATGGCCCCCGGAGTCAAGTCGGCAGCATGATCTAGAGCCTCCTGAAAGGCGCGCTCTATCTCCTCTCCGTCTGAGGAGTCGACCCCGGCCAGGTCGATCGCCTCGATCTGGGCTTCCATGACGATCCTCCTGGCCTCGGCCCTTATCCCCTTGGTCTGCAAGAACCTAAGTCCGTCCGAGGACGACGACGAGGAAGCCGGCTCGGGACGTCGTGCAGGAGAGTCTGTGGGGGGAACACCTCCGTCCGGACCCTCGGTCCGTGGACCCTTCCCCTTCTTCTGCTTCTTCGGGCGGGCACCGCGGCTCGGAGTAGCTTCGACGGCCCGACTCTTTGTGCGCCTCTCTTTTTCTACCTCCCGATCGGAGGCCTGCTTGCGAGAGGAGGCAGGAGGCTCTTCCGGGACAGTAAAGAAGTCTTGACCCTCGGCGTAGGACCGGTCTGGTCGGGACAAAAACTCCTCGATGTTCTCCTCGGTCAGGAGATTGTCGGACCATAACCGGTCAGGATCCTCTGCCCCCCAGGAGAGGACCGCCTTCACCCTCTCAGCCTCGCGGGCCGAGAGGGTAACCTCCATATGTGTCTGAGAGGGGAGGAAGCCCCAGTCTTTCTGAACGGGGAAATCACTCCCCTCTCCCTCCGGGAACTCCCACTCCTTGCCCGAGACAAAGAAGAACCTTTTGTGGTAGTCTCGGGAACTCGAATGCCTCTCCTCCATTCTGATCAGCCTACATTTCGGCTTTATCTAGAAGCCGGCAACATTCCTGTCCCGACGGAGGAGCCAGTACAGTGAAAAGAATTCTCGAGCGGTCAAGTCGAGGTAGGGATCATTCTTCCCGGACAGAATGATCCTAAACGCCACGCAAGTCGCCAACAAGATACGCCACCCGTTCGGCATAAGTTGGGCGGGGGCCAGACCCAAGAAGTGCAGTACTTCCCGAACGGGCCGAATGAAGGGGAGGCGTAAGCCCTTCGAAAGCATAAGGGAAAAGAGCACGACCTTCTGAGCCCTCCCATCGCGCTCACAGGCCCTAACTCCATCCCCCGGGGCCTCCAAGGTGTGCCGCCAGGAAACACGGTGTTTCTTCCTCAGCGTGTCCACATCGGAGGACTGCATGGTGGACATCCAACCATTGCCGGCGAAGAAAGGGCATGGGTCAGAAGAAGCCATGGGAGCAAGTTCTAAGAAAGAACAGAGAAAGCAGCGAAAGGGCGAAGAAGGCAGCGAAGAACAAAGGCATGGAAGAAGGGCAACAGAATGGCAAGGAAACAAACAGCAGAGTAAGGACAGTGACAAGACTTCAGGGTAATTTATACCCAGAAGCAAAATTTAAGCGAGCGGGAAACGAGGTGAGAAACGTGCGCCGAAACCGTCACCTCAGACGTGGCCCTTGGGAACAGGAAGCGCGCCCTGAATTGACCAATCAGAGGTGAGAAGCGTGCGCCAAAACGACAAGTCAGTTAATGATGGTCACGCGCGTGCGCCTCACCATTTAATAACGGACTACTGAAGGTTCGAGAATCGGAACAACGGCACAATTCAATTTCGAACTGCATTAAATGCCTGACACGAAATATGACAGGTCACGATTCGGCATTAATTGATCAGAATTCGAATCGTCCCCCTGAAGTCCGGTCGGTAAATAGAACGACATGCCAGCTGGAACCACCCAAATACATCCAACCCCGTGTTCCCGCTCGAAAGGGGAAATTAAAAGAACACTGCCCAGTATTGAAGGACATTGCAAGCAAAGGAAAGGAAGACCCTAGCTCTAAAAACGTTTGGAATTTCCATCGAAGTGCCTTCGATAAAAACTCGCGGGGTACTGAAGAGGTGCCCAACTCACCCAGAACCCGAGCCCACAAGGTTACCAGGCCAAAGGCCCGTTAGCCGCACCCACGACCACACGGTGTCCGAATCGGACTAGGGAGACTGAACCCGGGGACGAGCCAAGTCCCTGGTCGTCCCGACCAGACCAGGAAATAGTTACACCGGCTTCGAGAACACGCTAAGGACAGAACGACGGCTCACGTACTGATATATCCCCTAGACCTGTCTCCCGTCATGATCACCCCCGCATTTATGAACGACAGACAGCCGCCGGTCTACAGGTCCCCCCTCCCTTTAATGCGAAGACGCTACAAACATGCGCCATTAATTGCTAAATTGACAAAAGATACAGCGGCATTTAATGCCCCTCTCCAAAAGGGTCTAATTGAGCATTAATTGGAGGGATACTCAATAAATGCGATGAGACCGACCGAGTCAGACCAGGCTTCCTTACCAAAGATGACGGTCAAGTGATGTCCCAATTTCCAGCACATTCATCACACAGACCCTCCTCCCGAGGGAGGCACCTATAAATAACACCAGACTAGTGACGAAAAGACGGTACGCTCACATATTCTCTTACTCTCTTTATCATATGTTTCTCCTACACTAACTTGATCGTCGGAGCTGTCCCGGACCCCGACCCCCCTTGTTCTTGTTTTGCAGGTTACTATCGTACGGGATTCGGTAAACAAGATTGCAGAATACGTCCTTAACAATTACATAAATTATTTGTATCAATATATATTTTAAGTTTTGTTTTATGTAGTTTTTTTATATCTATATTATTTCTTATTATATGGATAATATATAGAGATAGATTAATAATTAATGAAAAAATATTTATACCATCGTAAATTAGATAATTATCACGTAAGTACTTTTAAAAAATTAAAAAAAATATATAGGATTCACATAAAAAATAATAATAAATTCTTTTTCAAAATAATTATATAATATTTACACACTTTATAATTATATATAGAATTATAAATTCAATTAGTGTTGTGAGACAGATATTTGTTTATATATATATAAATGTGGTGATGCGCGCAAAAGCTAGCAGGACCGAGATCAACACGCGGGACACACTTACTACGCAATCGAGTTAGACGCATGATGGTTGACGGTCAAGGCTAGCTAGCAAGTCCAACTTGCCCTTTCAGGATGCCCGCCCGATCGAGGTCGGCCACTTGCGTCGACCAATTTATTTGGAGTACTTCTACTTATAACGAGTCTTAATTATTAATTAAATACCCCACGAAGAAAACATTGAATGATCCCATGGTGGTATATATGCCTCACATGGGATAGAGTCCATGATGATGTTCATTGACCTTACTTAAGAAATTAAAATCCCTAAAAAACAAAAAGAAAGAAAGAGCACTAATCGAGCATCGAGGATTGATAAAATTGTGAAGCGCGCACTAATTGATTATAATGATCCTAGCTCCACTAGTTTGCGTTTACAAATTGAAGTGGGTAGAGTGGAATTGATATAATGGTTACCGAGTGCCGATCGAAACTATATACACTATAAGAAAAAATAATAATAATCATTAAATATTTACAATAAAATGACTATAACGACTAAAACATATTATTAATGATTAAAATAAATTATTTATGATTAATAAATAATAATCAATAAGTAGTTTTTTTTGTAGGGATATTATCAAGAGCAGTACTACTCTGTTGTCTGAGTAGTATCGTCTAATATTATCGCTAATTATAATTTTGTATTTTATTTTTTCTATACATATTTTTTTATCATATTAAAATATTTTTGAAAATAAGAAAATAACAATATATTAATAATTATTTTTTTAATTATTAAATAAAAAAAATTAAAATGTATGAGATGTCAAAATTATAAGATATCAAAACAAGTCAACATAAAAGCATTTTCCTATCATCAATGGGTCATTGTGGAATCCATTAATACTAGGATATGGTAATATTGGATCACGAAACACGCGCTACTACTTTTTTTATTTTTTTCTGAGAGGAGCAGGTCAGGACGTATTCACATTAATAATGAAAACATATGACAATATTCTAGTCAATTGTGGCTGCACGGTGATATCATGAATGGACGCTAGCTAGCTTGTTATATATAATAGCAGGCCATGCAGCTAGCTAGCTAGCAATTAGATCATCTATATATCTATCGAACTCAATCCGATCGGTCGAGCCTGTTGAATATTTAAGCGCATCCATAACAGGTGATCAGGTGTTATAATTAATTATTAGTACTACTTGCTGCATATATATATATATATATATATATATATCCAGCTACATGCATGATAATAAATCGCTAACTGCTACCTCTTGCAATATTAATTCCCATCTAATAATATTCCAAGCTGGTTGTTCTGTACGCTTATATTGATCATTCTAATTGCATTTATATATATATATATATATTGCTGTTAATATTTATTTATTTTTACACAATAAGCCGCATGGAGGACGACAATATTGTTAATCTTGCAGCTAGCTACCACATATACCATGTCGATGGTTTTCTTAATTTTGGTTGAAAAAGTCAGTTTCAATGGACTGACTTTCAAGATTCTTAGATTCCACTGCACTAGCTTATAATCACGGCCTGCAGATCTATTAATCGTTTTTCATGGCCTCATATCAAGTACATATATACGTAAATATATGTATCTATATTAATATATGTATGCGTGCATGTACCTTTCTGTGTATACGTGTCGGTGTTTTTATTAACATAATTTGGCTATCCGCGCGCGGCTTATTTTCATTGTATATATATGACTAAATATTTTCGTTTGTTGCATGAACTGTTAATTTGCAGAAAGTAAAATCCATGCACCATGAAGATCATCGTGTACTACTCGTGGCTTCTGGGAATGATTTTCTACAATGGGCTTTTTATTAGCACCGGTACTACGGCTGCTTCTCCGAGACCGGATGTCATTAACATTGGGGCCATTTTGTCCTTCAATACTTCCGTTGGGAAAGTTGCAAAACTAGCAATAGAAGTTGCAGTCGAAGATGTGAATTCCAGTCCTAATGTTCTCGGTGGAACTAAGCTAAAAGTTGCGATGCAGGATACAAAATTATCTAGCGGATTTCTTGGAATTGTTGAGGGTACGTACTCTGCAGCAATATATATATATATATATATTTATATTTATATATTACCTCTTCTTTTCTTAAGTTCACGGCGTTTGATCATTACTACTTAAATATTCCTTGATAATTTATTTCCGGTTATTTCATTCTTTTACAGCTCTGCGGTTTATGGAGAACGATACAGTGGCCATAATTGGTCCCCAGCAATCGGTTATGGCTCATGTAATTTCACATATTGCGAATGAGCTCCAAGTCCCTCTGCTATCTTTTGCCGCAACAGACCCTACCCTGAATTCACTTCAGTTCCCTTACTTTGTTCGAACAACGCAGAGCGATAGCTTCCAGATGGAAGCCGTGGCAGATATTGTTGGGTACTACGAATGGCGAGATGTAATAGCAATTTATATTGATGATGATCATGGCAGAAATGGGGTTTCTGCATTAGGAGACAAGCTAGCCGAGAAGCGTTGTAAAATCTCTTACAAAGCACCTATGAGCCCCAAATTAAGTAAAGATGAAATCACCAAAACACTTGTAAAGGTTGCTTTGATGGAGTCTCGGGTTGTTATCCTCCACATTTATGCTACCTGGGGTCTAGATGTACTTAATGTGGCCCGGGAAATGAATATGATGGGAAGTGGATATGTCTGGATTGCAACCGATTGGCTCTCCACAGTACTTGACACGGAGTCTTCCCTGACTTATAATGCGACAATGGACAGTATTCAAGGGGTTCTTACGTTGCGCATGCATACTCCGGATTCAGAACTCAAAAGAAATCTTTCTTCTAGGTGGAACAATTTGAATGCATCATTAAATACAGATCAAAACAGTCGTTTTGGACTAAATACTTACGGTATGTATGCCTATGACACTGTTTGGCTTCTTGCTCATTCACTTGATGAATTTCTAAAGCAGGGGGGGAACATATCCTTTTCAAATGATACAAATTTGACCGAGTTTCACGGAGGAAGATTGCAGTTTGATGCTATGAGTATCTTTAATGGAGGGAACCTGTTGCGTGGTTGCATTTTAGGGGTAAATAAAACAGGTGTAACTGGCAAACTAGAGTTCACTTCAGAAGGGGACCTCTTTCACCCTGCATACGAAGTTATCAATGTCATTGGCACAGGAATTAGGATAATTGGTTATTGGTCCAATTCTTCAGGCTTATCAGTTTCATCTCCAGACAAACACAATGCACAGCCCACTACTTCCGGCTCAAAACAGCAACTATATGGCGTAATCTGGCCTGGCCAAACCACTCAAAAGCCTCGTGGGTGGGTTTTCTCAAGCAACGGAAGGCAACTTCGCGTTGGAGTGCCAAACCGTATTAGTTATCTTGAGTTTGTGTCGCGGATAGAGAACTCTGATAAGTATGGTGGCTTTTGCATTGATGTATTTAATGCTGCAAAGGACGATTTACCATATGCAGTCCCAATTAAGTTCGTTCCATATGGGGATGGACATAAGAATCCAGGAACCTCAGATCTTTTGCACATGATCACAACTGATGTAAGTAGAAATTAATTATTTAATATATTACAAGATCGAAGTTGCTTAATTTAGCTTAATTTCTTTTTATCTACATATATATAGATCATATGTATGAAGCTGATTTAGCTGTGTTGCTATTTCACTAATCACTGGTTTAATTTCCTGATCTTCTTTTGAACTCACTCCATATACTTAGGAGTTGGATGCTGTGGTTGGCGACATTACAATTACCACAAACCGGACAAAGATGGTGGATTTTACACAGCCATATATCGAGTCTGGGCTAGTAGTAGTGGCCCCAGTTTGGAAGTTGAACTCTAGCGCTTGGGCTTTTCTGAGACCATTTACTCCAATGATGTGGTGTGCCACAGGTGCATTTTTCCTTGTAGTGGGAGCAGTTGTATGGATCTTGGAGCGCAGGACGAATGATGAGTTTAGGGGCGCTCCCAGAAAACAATTTGTCACCATCATATGGTGAGTCCATATAATGTAACTATACTTCTACATTGTGCATGATCTTGACCATGGATAGATATTGTGAAGCTGTATATAAAAAATGAAAGGTCATGAAATTAAAACTCCTTCATTAATTGGTGATGCTAGTTTGGAAACAAATGTATATAGTGTTCATTAATCTTGATCTAATCTGGTGTGCATGGTGTACTTAATTTGCAGGTTTAGCTTTTCAACGTTGTTTTTCTCTCACAGTAAGTAGTGGTTAGTAATTATAATGCTCCAGCTAGCTAGCTGATCATCTAGCTAGCTATTATATATAACTAATACCTTAAATATACATGTTGTATGTTGGTAGGAGAGAGGGTCGTGAGCACTCTGGGTCGGTTTGTGCTGATAATATGGCTGTTTGTAGTTCTAATACTGAACTCGAGTTACACAGCAAGCATGACATCAATCCTGACAGTGGAACAGCTAACATCCCCAGTGAAAGGAATAGAAAGTTTAGTAACAAAAAGTGACCCAATCGGCTTCCAGAACGGTTCATTTGCTGAAAATTATTTAACAGACGAGCTCAACATACACAGGTCCAGACTAGTTCCTCTGAATTCAATGGCAGACTACGAGAAAGCATTGAGGGACGGTCCCAGTAAGGGTGGAGTTGCTGCTGTAGTTGACGAGCGTGCATATATGGAGCTCTTCCTTTCCACCAGATGTGAATTTGCTATTGTTGGTCAAGAGTTCACCAAAATGGGCTGGGGTTTTGTAAGTACATATATTCTATATCTATACTGCATACATATATATAATAAATCTATAGCTAGTAATTAAATACCTATATACTATATATATATAGAGAGAGAGAGAGAGAGAGAACGCTTTGTGCTGCGCGCATGCACTACTCTGCAATATCATTAATTCGTTGAGCTACTAACAAGCGGCCGTGGCATACTGCAGAAAATTCGTTGAGCTACTAATTATGATAATAAAATGAATTATGTTAATATAATATGTATAATATATATAATATAAAATAATTCGATCATGATCTGCAACACGTGTGGAAGGATGATGAAAAGAGGTGGACTTGGATGTTACACCTATTGGGCCTATGGGCTGACTTAGTCCACTTATGTGTTCAAGGTTTAGTAGCTATAGACTTATGGTCCAGTAGAATATAAATAAGTCTAAATGGTTTTGTAAGAAGGACTCCAGACTATTAATGAATAATATTTTCCTTTATAATTTTCTCTTTCTTGGAGGTTAGTTCACCCTGGAATCTGACCAATTTTCTTATATTTTCTCTTATATTTTCTTGTTTCCCAAACACCAATTATCAATCTGATGATCATTCGATTTTTGTGGTTTAAAATTAGGCATTTCCAAGAGACTCGCCACTAGCAATTGACATGTCAACAGCGATCCTAACACTGTCAGAGAACGGGGGTCTACAAAGGCTTCACGACAAATGGCTCACAAGAAGTGCATGCAGCTCTGCAGGTACAAAGCAAGGCGTGGATCGCCTTCACCTCCAAAGCTTCTGGGGACTCTTCATACTCTGTGGCTCCGTTTGTCTTCTTGCTCTTCTTTTTTATCTCATCAAGATGATACGTGAGTACATGAGGAATTCCGGCCGGATCAGCCCCGGCCAATCTGGGCGTCTCCGATCCTTCATTTCATTTGTTAAAGAAAAGGAAGATCATCATGATCGATATCATGATGATGAGGATCAAGCAGCAGGAAAAAGCGAGTCCAAAAGTTCAAGGAGGCCAATTAGGGACCAGATCAGGGTGTCCAGTACTAATGGAAGAGTGCTTGATGGAGATGATGATCATCATGATGACTCTGTACGTAGTAAACGGCTCCCATGTTAGTTTTTATGCCGGATATGAAGCTGCGACGTAATTACTTCCTTCCATCCTTCTACTACTTGTAGCTAGTTAATAACTTTTTGATCAACTTTCCCTATATATCTGCGTGATGTGGTAATGACGTTGGGCCTCCACAAAGTGTATAATAATGGATGTACGTACTACGTACGAGGACCTGATCATCAATGCAATATACAATACAAGTAGTATATTTATTTATTTAGTCAATATTATATGGTACTTAAAATAAAACTATTTCAAGCTAGACAGACATGCAGTTACTGAATTTTATCATGCGAATTAATGTTTCATTAATACATATAGAATATTAATGAGAAAAGAAATTAACGTACGCACGTTGCAATATATAATTTTACAATTAATGGCTAATTAATGATCTAATAAATTAATTAATACTATTTATTGATTACTAGCTATCAGAATATATGTCAGTAATTAAGATGTCAATCAAGTATATATATCATGATCAGGTGGTGGAGAATGAAGATTATATATCTTATTCGATCTAATGGACCGTACGCAAAAGTGTTTTTTCAATTTGTTCCTGAAAATGTTAAAATATTTCTTATTGGTTTGGAAGTGGCTATAATATATATTAATATATACATATGTATGTATATTGCCCGGAAAGAACGTCAGACAAAAAGTAAACAACATTTTTATTGGGTTGACTACAGAGACCACTCATATATAATAATGCATGCGTGGTCCTCCAACAGCACTAGAAATGACAAAGAGTGTCCCAACTTTGCGCATGAAAGGGTTCCTTTCATATTTTGTTCCTTCATTCCTCGTACATTATATATGTAGGTAATAAATAAGGAACCAGTAGTTAATTTATTTATGGACTCCGGGGCGTTGTCACGTTCCAACGTGGTACTTCCTTTTTTTCTCATTAATCATTATTATTATAATTATTTTAACTAAATATAATCAAATATCAATTAATAGATTAACTAATGAGAATGGAAAGGATTAGAAGTTATTGTTTGTCATCTGAAAAAACGAGACGCGTGATTAGCACTTAGCAAGTGTTAAGCACTTAGCAGCAAAACTTTCTATAAAAAAGCATTCTATTGCCTAAGCTTCCCAAGCACCTTTTCTCTGTTTCACCCACATGAAACTTATGCGCCTGTTGTGATTGAGACTTGCGAGCAATATAATAGAAAGAGAAATGACCACTGCCAACCATTTATGCACTGGATATCCTTCCCCCCCCCCCCCCCGCCAAAATCATTCTCTGTCTGTCGTGTTCAATTCCATGCCCATGTCCATGTATCCGCCACACGTGCGTGTACATGAGCATACCGACGACAATCCAGATAGGATATCCGCCTCACCAATCCAACGGCATGAGCATGACAGTTGTAAGTTGCAAGTTGCAAGTTGCATACCACCAATCCTTCTATGTTTGTTCTTTCTCTGCAACTCCTGTTGATCTTTTCCACAAACAAAAAAAGCAAGGGTTGTAAAGCGTTGCAGGTTCTAGGTGTCTACTGTTATGGAATAATTGACTGCTAAAGATGCTACTTTGTAAGTTAAAAACCAACCTTTATCCTTCACCCACATATAGTATTAAACTTCTCGAGATTTCTCTTATCCCCTTTTTTTTCCTGTAAAATCAGCACTTTTTGTAACCCCACAAGTATGTCCTGCGGCCTATTCTTTTTCATCGTTTCGAATCGGAGTTTCTTTTTTCGTCGATTTTCTCCTCCCACCAACCTTTTGTCCCCTGCTTCCATCTACTCTAAAGCTTGTTACTTTTTTTTTTTTTTTTATTTCCTTGGCTCTGGAGGTTGCTACTTGTTTTGCCATGTTTTATTAAATGGATTTTTATTGTTAATTACTTGTCCGCGGGGGTCTTGAATCTTGATCATTTGAGCAGAAAACACACACGTTTCTGTGACCATGTTAGTCAGTGATTCCATGCTTCTTATTTTTTGTATCATTTTTATATCTAGACAATTTGTTTTTAATTTATTAGTTTTCGGTTCATCGTAAAAGTTCAAAAATTGAGCTTGAATCCGCAAATTCTATATCACTGATCCTTGCTTCATGCTCTGCGATAATTCATTCATATGTTGATTAGACATACTTCGAGGTGTTCCTTAAATCTAACATCTTTTTGGAGTGTATGTGTTTGGAATTATCGTTGCCATGCAGTTTTCTCGTTTCTTTATTTATTTTTTTTTTTTTTTTTTTTTGCAGAGAAAGTTGATAATTGGGGTTGGGGTTCGTGATTAAAAGGGGGCTATTTACCATGAATATGTTTTGGCTTCTGGTACTGATAGTTTTCTACAATGGGACCTCCTCAAACGGGGTTGTTACTAATGTCTCTAACAGACCGGATGTTGTAAATGTTGGGGCTATTCTCTCTCACGGCTCTATTATTGGCAAGGTTGCGAAAGTAGCAATAGAAGCTGCAGTTGAAGATGTGAACTCTAACCCAGATGTTCTTGCTGGAACTATGCTAAATCTTACGATGCAGGACTCGAACTACAGCGGATTTCTGGGCATTGTTGAGGGTATGTTTTTCCTTATATCCATTGTTTGTTTTTGATTAATCATCTTCTCTTCGTTGTTTTCATTTGTCATCTTCTCATGAGGTACGTTACTAAGATTCGGAAATGGGTTATAATTTTCTGTGTTTTTAATATGTCATAACAGCCTTGCAATTCATGGAGAAGGACACTGTTGCCATAATTGGCCCTCAACTCTCAGTAACAGCTCACGTAGTTTCTCATATTGCTAATGAGCTTCAAGTCCCTCTATTGTCATATTCAGCGACAGACGCCACCCTGACTCCACTTCAGTTCCCTTTCTTTGTTAGAACTGGCCAGAGTGACCTCTTTCAGATGGCTGCGATAGCAGAAATTGTGGACTACTATGGATGGAAAGAGGTGATTGCAGTGTATGTTGACGATGACCATGGCAGAAATGGAATTGCTGCATTGGGGGATAAGCTTGCTGAGAGACGTTGTAAGATCTCATTCAAGGCACCTATGCCTGTTGAAGTGAACGGGGATCAAATAACTGATGTACTTGTTAAAGTTGCTTTAAGTGAGTCTAGGATTATTGTTCTTCACACTTATGCCGGTACTGGTCCAGATGTTATCAAGGTTGCAGAGTCTCTTGGGATGATGGGAACTGGGTATGTGTGGATAGCTACTAACTGGCTCTCTACAAATCTAGATACAAATCCTCAGGTCACTTCAGATGCAACGGAAAACTTTGCAGGACTTATTACTTTGCGTATGTACACACCAGATTCAGAACTCAAAAGAAAATTTGTTTCTAGGTGGAGTAACTTGTCTAGTGGAAAGAGTATCAATGGTTCTTTTGGACTAAATACTTATGGACTATATGCCTATGACACTGTTTGGCTTCTCGCTCATGCAATGGATGCATTTTTCAATCAGGGGGGAATCATCTCATTCTCAAATGATTCAAGGTTAACTGATCTAAAAGGAGGGAGTATGAATCTTGATGCCATGAGCATCTTTAATGGAGGGAACCTATTGCTTAAGAACATCTTAGAGGTGAATATGACTGGTGTAACAGGATCCATTATGTTTACAACAGATAGGAACTTCATTCATCCTGCATTTGAAGTAATCAATGTGATTGGCGTAGGATATAGGAGAATTGGGTATTGGTCTAACTATTCTGGGTTATCTGTCCTGCCTCCGGAAATACTTTACACGAAACCAGCCAATCGTTCCAGTGCAAACCAACGACTAAACAGCGTGATTTGGCCTGGACAAACAACAGATCGGCCTCGTGGGTGGGCTTTCCCAAACAATGGAAGGCAATTGAGAATTGGAGTGCCAAGGAGAGTTAGTTATCTTGAAATTGTCACACAAGTAGAAGGCACTGACATGTTCAAGGGGTACTGCATTGATGTATTTACTGCCGCAGTGAACTTGTTGCCATATGCAGTCCCATATAAATTAGTTCCATTTGGTGATGGTCGTAGTAACCCAAGTGACACTGAACTTGTGCGTTTGGTCGCAACGGGTGTAAGTATTAACAAAACAATCTTGCTAACAACTCCCAAGAATTTCTTTTAATTTTCTGATTCTCTGGTTTTCTTCAACCATGTAGGTGTATGATGCAGCAGTAGGTGACATTGCAATCATCACCAACCGGACCAGAATTGTGGATTTTACACAACCATACATTGAATCTGGACTAGTAGTAGTGGCCCCTGTTAGGAAATCAAACTCTAGTGCATGGGCATTTTTAAGGCCATTTACTCCAACATTGTGGGGTGTTACAGCTATTTTTTTCCTCATTGTTGGATTAGTGGTTTGGATTTTGGAGCATAGAATCAATGATGATTTTCGGGGTCCCCCAAAAAAACAACTTGTCACTGTTCTATGGTGAGGTCTTGAATATATCAAATCTTATGAAAACTGCATGATGCTTTCTGTCTTACTTAGTGTAAAGTACCCACCATGATAAGTTTCTTCCTACTAGATTTACTACGTGAATAGTGTAAACATATTATCATCGATTTGCTTTTAAGTTCTTTTTTTTGTTCCTTCTTCGTGGACATAAAATGGTGAGATGACAAAAATGACTAGCAATCTTTTTGATCTGATTTAGGGAAAGCAGAGAACTCCTTACTCTCTTTGCTGCAGAGATTTAGAGACCAAGTACTGATGGGAAAATTGCAATTTTTTAGGAAATTTGGATGGGGTTTCATTTATGATGACACAAGTGCAAACCACTAAGAGTTATTGAAAACTTCATTGAGATCGTTTTGTTAGGAATTTTCTTCTTTCTAGCATAATGTGTCTTTGGTGAATTAATCATGTCTATATTGCATCATCTTGGTGTAATTCACCGATCACTCACGTTTGTGCTTTGTTTGATCTGTAGGTTTAGCCTTTCAACATGGTTTTTTGCCCATAGTAAGTGCATCGGCGCTAATTTGTTTCAAATTTCTGATAGCCATAGATGATAGTGGCAGCAGGAGTATAACTAAAGTCACCTCTTTTCTGTTACTCTGCAGAGGAAAATACGATCAGCACCCTTGGTCGTCTGGTGCTAATTATATGGCTATTTGTGGTTCTTATAATCAACTCGAGCTACACCGCAAGTTTGACCTCAATCCTTACAGTGCACCAGCTTTCTTCTCCCGTCAAAGGGATTGAAACTCTAATTAGCAGCAATGATCCGATTGGCCACCAGCAAGGTTCATTTGCGCGCGATTACTTAGTGGAGGAACTTGGGATCCACGAGTCCAGACTCATTCCTCTTAACTCTCCTGAAGAGTATGTTAGAGCCTTAAGAGCTGGTCCCCATGGAGGAGGTGTTGCTGCGGTTGTGGATGAGCGTGCATACGTAGACCTCTTCCTTTCAACTCGATGTGAATTCAGCATTATTGGTCAACAATTCACTAAAGCCGGCTGGGGATTTGTAAGTATCTGTTATCTCTTTTTTCATTGCCTGCACAGCTTGGTTTTAGATTGATCTGTTTTCTCCTCTTCAACGTTCTTTGAATCCATATAAATCATGTCTTCTAGATTGGTCTGTTTTCATTCCCCTAGACTTTGGAGGCTTAGTGCTGTTGGCCAGTAACAACATGCATGGTTTTGTTCTTGTATTCTCTCATCAGGCATTCCCACGGGACTCACCTTTAGCAGTTGACATGTCAACTGCGATTTTAAGATTGTCTGAGAACGGAGACCTCCAGAGAATGCATGACAAATGGCTTACGAGGAGTGCATGCACGTCACAAGGCACAAAGCTTGAAGTGGATCGTCTTCAGCTCAAGAGCTTTTGGGGTCTTTTTGTGACATGTGGGATTGCTTGCTTGCTCGCTCTCTCTTTATACTTCATCATGATGTTGCGCCAGTTCAGCAGGCACTCAGAGGAAGTCCAGCCTTCTGTTAGAAGTTCGGCATCTGGACGTGTTCAGACATTTCTTGCATTTATAGACGAAAAGGAAGAGGTTGTCAAAAGTCGCTCCAAGAGAAGGCAAATGGAGAAGGCCTCAATTAGGAGTACAGATGAAGATGAATCAACCCACAGTTACAGTTCTAAGAGAAGACATATGGAAGCAAATTCCTTTAAGAGTCTTGATATTAGTAACGAAGTCTAAATACATCATCTACTGCTTGGACCTACTTTCACCTCATACACTTTCTTACACGTACACATAATACATTTATAGTACATAGTCCACATTCCTATGTAAATATATTTTTGTAATGAATTTAAAACCTCCTAAAGGCGAAGGACAGCCAGCCACCTCGGCCTCAGTAAGTTCTAAGGTAATTTGGTTATTCATAATACAATCTCCTTGTTGTTAGACCCAGCCCAGATTTTTGTAAACCTATTGAGTCACCAAATTTTTGATTCAGAATGAACTTTGATTAATACAGAGCATGAATATTTATTCCCATCTTGGCTAGCCATCTAGTTTCTTAAAAAATCCGGGACAAATAAATTTTGAAGAACTATAGTAAAAGTACTGCAACACAGTAAAATTTAATTGCTACACATTCTATACATTATTAGTATGTTTACAGCTATAAACAACATGTTTATTATGATTATTTGAATATCAACTCTATATAATTAGATCTTAATCACCGATGCAGCCACAAACAGTTCATAATCAGTTAATTATAGGCCCACGTGCTAATCAACGTTCGTTGATATTCACATACTTCCGAAACCATCCCTCTCCCCGACAGTATCTGCAAACAACTTTGTGGACCTCCATTAAGAGTCCTGGAAATCGACTAGCAAAGTAGTTATCAAATCCTTCAGGTACTGGTCCTAAAAGCCCCTGAAATAACCATGAATAATAATAATAAAAATAAAAACAATCAGCTACATATTTGTTCAATAACAATCTATCCCCTATAAAGATAAAAGAGGGATATGCAAATTATCCAATATGTTATACGACAACGGAACTAATAATCGTATTCCACGTGACCAAGGATATATGTTGTCTCTGAGGCCGACCAGCCTAATAATGGCAACTTTAAAATGAGACTATCAGACTTAACCGACCAACCCAGCCTAAAGAGAGTAAATATCTTGATCCAGTTAAGGAGTCGATTGCAGCTCGACTGACTTCAGGACTGATTTCCATGGCCCCATTTATCCGACCCTTTCATTCTAAAATACATGAGAACCCTACAAATTTGAGTTTTCCAAATTTCTTTAAAACTATGTGATAGATTCATACATGCAAGTCTTATTATCATTATTGCAGCACCATCCGATTTTTTTTTTTTTTATAATGTCAGGGAACCTCTTTGAGGCAGGGCCCTTCGGACCTAACCTTGCAGAGTAAACTCCAATCTCATGTATTGCACCCTCAAAAGTTTCTCTATACAGAACTAATTAAATCGCTGGCTTTTCACCTGGAGATGTGACTCTAAAAGATTTTTTGCACCCATGAGATGCTGAACCTTGGATCTTAAAGAGAGTGATACCCCCAAGACTAAGGCTTCACCACTTGAGCCAACCCCTTAGGGTTAACACCATCCAATAAATGATCATGATACTCTAATGCATGTGTTCATTTCTATGCATATGGGATTTGGTATAGATCATACTAGAATAAGCAAAGTGATGTTGTTTGGCTCAACATGACCCATTCTTATTTCGAGAAACAAACCTGAATTTCTTTTGGAAGTTCTCCATAATGATTCAACTTGTTTCGCATGACACGCAATAAGTCTCGAACACTATCAAATTTGTACCGTCTGTAATGGCCAATGTTCATGATAAATGCAGGTTCCATCTTTTGATCCCATTTTGAGCCCAATGCTACCGGCCCAATGCTTTCTAATGCTTTCAAGAATTCAGAATTAGTCTCCCTGTCTTCCAATTCAACCCGGTCGCTAGTATCTCGAAGAAATGACAGTCTCGTCTCAGAACTCCAAAATAAAGGGTGGTGCAACACCTCTGATGCCCTAGGTCTGTAAGCAAATAAGCATTTCGTAAATGCAAAAATTACTGAAAAAGAAGCATATAACATGGGAGTAGGAGAAAAGCTCATATGATGTGCTAGAGATTTAATGGTAAAAAAGGAAAAAGAAATCAATCGTTGACTGTTTAATTCTGTCATACACTGAACTAAAGACAATACTCTCGCTCAAGAGACACCAAATCACCTTTTGGGGTTGGTAAATCGAATAATGAAAATTACATTGTTAGAATTATTTGAATATCAGTATTTTCGACACAAGTGATTAGTGGTTAGACCACCCTACTACCTGGTAAGAAAGTATAAAAGGTTGCTGGAGGTCAAGACCAATCATAATGTGTCGAACCCTCAACCCATAAAGTAAACTAGATATGGGCAGGTTTGTTGTGCCTGGGAAACAAAATGAACTCTTTACATTTAGGCCCCATTTAAATACAGAAATAATTTCATCTCATCTCATCTTATCATTAAACTTTTTTAAATCTCAAAACAATAATAATATTAAAAAAATAGCATTCTAAAAATATTTTATTCAAATTTCATCTAAAATCATCTCATTTCATCTCACTATCCAAATAGAGCCTAAATGGAGCATCAAAATTCTACCTTTTACTCGATTCATAGGTAGGTTTAGACAAATGTTTTTGTTTGGAAATCAGTTAACATGCCAGAACTTTTTTTAAAATTGATAAGCTGAACTAAAATACCTTAAAACGACTCGAGAAATAACATACCGAACTTCCATAATCTGGTAGAGAACAGTATTGCATACTAAAACAAACATTTTCAACAGCATTAAGAGAATTAAAACTCACCTTAATTCAGGGTCAGGACTCAATAAATGAAAAATAAGATCCACACCTTCAGGGATATTTTCCACCAAAAAGAGGTCCATTTGGTTCTTCACAATGTTGATATCACGTTCAAGACGTTCACCAAATGGATGCTTGCCTCCAGTTATGCAGAAAAAAAGGATACAGCCTAAACTAAACAGATCTACAGCACGTGTTTGCCGTCCATGCAGAAGTTGTTCTGGTGCTTGCCAACCAGAACTGCCACAACCTATGGTATGTGAATATATATTAATAATTTGAATAATGAACAAGAAACACATAAATAGCTAGCTAGAGCCTAGGATATAACAATTGAGACAAATTGATCCAAGATAGCGAGTTCCACAACTTGAATTCTCATTACACCAGACGGAAAGGTAAACCGATCAAAATGGTCAAACCAAGCATACCTTTCAAAACTCATCACACAATAGATAACATTCATGCATGTACTAAATAATGTTGTATATAAAGTGAAATAACTACTGAAAAAAAAATTAACTAGGCAAGAGTGCTTGCCAGTAGCATGATGACTCAAGGAAGACATTTCCCCAACAAGGCGCTTACTAATGCCCATGTCAGAAAGTTTTGCACATAAAGAACTTTCCTTGATTATCAAGACATTTTGAGGCTTTAAGTCGCGATGAATTATTCCCAATTCATGCAAATGCACTAGCCCAGAAACCACATCCCTGCGTCAAATGCAAGAGAAGGGGTTAAGAAGATGCTAACAAAAATCAAAATTATTTGATCCAGAAATGGAAACTGAACTTAAAAATCATACAGGAGCATTTAGCCTACACTTGTGTTCATGTGGGGCTTGACAGGCACGATGGTCACATTCAAATCGTTGAAATCAATATCAAATTGAATATGCATTTCACCCGCCTAATAACTGAACTTATGGGTAGTACAGAAAACTTGGGGTATTAGTATGGTAATTCAAAATTTTCCATGGTTGTATGACAATATCTACCAAAGATGTATGTCTATGTCCCACGAGTGTGGAGTTTTGCCTCATCTTTCTCATGCATTAATGACAACAATCCAACCTCCTGGATGGATCTTTCATTATTATACACCCATGCTACAAATAAAAGTAAATCATTGTGAAGATATTATATACAAAATCCTCAAAACTGCTCAGCACATGAGTGAGGCTAAGTCATTTCAAATGCTATGCCAAATAAATGAATGAATATCAAACACTAGACAACACAAGTGCAAACATGCATGAGCCAAGCCTAATTTTTTTTTTTATAAGTGCATGAGACAAGCCTAATGAGTTATACTTAACTTTCAAGGGGCACTAATAACTGTTACCAGGTTTGCAGCTAAGAGGGCAAACTGGAAAGATCACTAGAAAGATCTATAGTTGGTTATGCCAAATAGGAACAAAGAAGAAGAAAACACAGATCCACATAAATAGACATTATGGCTATGATGATCTGAATTATCTGACCTATACAGAAAGGCTACTTTCATCTTTCTTTCTTTCTCCTTTTGATAAACCAACAAATACTATCATGTGAAATCAATAAACAGACACACCAACCAACCTCATCATTTTTAACAATAGAGGTGACGGATGACCATTTGCTTTCCACAAATTGATACCCGACATTCTATTCTTTGTGGCCTCTAGACGGGCTTTATAATCGATCATAGCTCTCGTAGCTTGTTTCTCATTGAATGCTGGGTATTGTGAATAATCTGTGTAAACCTGGATCAAATCATCCAAGCTGCAAGTACACAGCTCTAAAGAGAGATAGACAAAATCTTGATCGTATTCCACTCCATACCATCGAACAATGTTTGGATGGTAGTCAGATGCTATAAGATTCTGAATTTCTTTGAAAGCCACATCATTATGAGCATGGACCAGACGTTTTACGGCAACTGGTCGACCCTCATACATTCCCTTGAGGATAATGGTACCATTACTTCCCTTAGCAATTTCAGTGTTTGATACAAATAGTTTACCTATCCTGCGTCCATTTGAGCCACCATCTAAGAGTTTATTGAGGTGCAACAGTGTTTTGTTCTCACCATCAATGTGTGCACTATTATCCTTTTTCTCAACGTCATCATTGTTTGCTGATTTTTTGTTTTTCTTCCTCTTCAAAGATGCAGCTTTTGAGCTAGAATTACAAGGCAGCTCATTCAAATAAACTTTTTCTTTTAGCAACAGAACACAACCTTTAACAACAAGGCCTACAACAAGAATGATCATGAACATCATGATGGAAAATGCTGATGACCACTCACGAAACATGATTAACATGTGACTAAGAGAAAATTTAGGGCTATGAACTTCAACAATCCCGGTATCATCAATCTCCCTAGGAGACAATTGAATCATTCTGTCACTATCATCTACAAGTCTATCAACCTTGGGCTTTATAGGAATTATCAAAACTGGAGGCATTGGTAGCAGCATATCTCCAAGATGAGACCCTGGGAGCGTTTCAATACCAGAGGATTCTAGCAGAACATGACTGCGATGGCGGAAAATAGGGCCTATTGTGTGACATGACAATGGCAAAGCAAAGTCAATTCCAGTTTCTAAACCAAGCTTATCCAGAAAATTCAGAGGAGCCCCACTAGAAGCATCTAGACAAAGCAAAGAAGCTCCAATTTCAGCAATCGTCATATTCCACGAAGTTTTGTCCGAGTCTCGAGCAAATGATGTCAGTAGATAATCTGTCCTTGTGATGTGCAGTCGCAAATCAACAATATTTGGACTCTTTGATCCAGGCTTTACCAACTCCTTACTGGATATATCCTTATATGATTGAGAATTGAACCTGTAAGTGTGGATCAACTTTCCAGTCCTAAGATCTACCTCAAAAACAGTTGTTTTCTTAGATCCAAGCGTAACAGACCCATCCTCTGATATATGCGGTGTGTTTTTGACAAATTCATCAATAGACATCGATAGTTTCTGCATTGGCAATAAGAATCAGTAATAAGACATATCACAACAAAGTGAAACAGTATTTACATACGACCAGAACTGGTATCATAATAGGTGAACTCATAATGGGACACTTTTAGGTTGTGCAAGCAGCATTAAGTGATTAGAAAAAAAATAAAAACATATGCATGTGACAGTCTCTATTGATCATCGACATCAAGCAACGACAGAGGTTAAGCCACAATGGCGAGCCTAGAAATTCCTTCAGTGCCAACAATCCATCGATAAATGCAACAACTTTTTTTATTGGCACCAAGTGTCCGAGAAGAGCATCCCAATTAATCCCAGGGTGCATGGGTTCTCAACAAGGAGTTTCCTGCAAGTGCACCTTAAGTAATTCAAAGGGAAAATCTCAAATTGGGATGACCCCTATAGATTGTTTGCACCCATTGAGATTCGAACCTTGGACCTTGGAGGGAGCATACCAATTGAGCCAACCCTAGGGTTTAACAAATGCAACAGCTTAAAAATAGAACTCAGCTTTCTCATCATTTTTTTAATGACAAAGAACCCTGAAGACTGTGCAAACACGATGTGTATTTTATATCCCTGCAGTGCGGCCCCATTATACAGATTAGGTAAATCATTGGCTTCTCACTCATGGGACATGACTCTCAGAAATTATTTGCACCCAAGGGTTTGAACCATAAATTTGGACAAGCATACCCCCAAGAGCAAGGTCCTTACAACTTGAGTCAATCCCAAGGGGTTAGCTTCCTCACCAATTACTTTTACAAAATATATTTTTAATGATATGGAGTCCCAATGAAGGCAGGCCCAACGAACGACCCTAGGGTAGTAAACCCCAGGTTCCACACAACAACAAAAAAATGCAAGAAACTTGTAACATGCACAACACTTTTCAATTGAAGCTTTTGTTTTCTTTATAGACAAGTGATTGGGTCCAAAAGGAAGGAGGAATAGCAGACTGCCACATGAACTTATGCGCTAGGGAACACCTGATATTCATAATTCCTCCTCATTTCATTTCCCTCACACTATTTGAAAATATGTCTGTTATGAACTTCTGAGAACGAAGTTGACCTTAGGGTCCATCAACTTTCCAAGTTAATCTCATAAAAGTGTTGATACAACATACCATTCTACCAAAGTGCTCAGTGTGCACATACAACTCCCAGTCATCTCCACAATCTATGAAAAATCTGCCACCCGCAGTTTCTTTATCTTTATCTTGGCTGAATGGAGCCTGAAATGAAGTATAAATTGGTGCTCCTGATGCAAATGACCAGATAACTCTCTTTGAGTTACTCTCCACCAAATAGACTGTCCCGTCCAAGCCAGCAATTAGTGTTGTACTATGTTCACTGTTCCCAAGGAAAGGCAACATAACATAATTAGATACTCATATGCAAAGAAAATAAAACAATATAGATTTGTGTGTGAGTATATATAGTGTTACTCGAATGAAAGCTAATATACAACTAACAGGTCATGATGCTCAACTCCAATAGGGAGAAAGAATACAGAAAAGACTTTTTAATTAGTAACCAAAAATTTCACTGATGATATTGATAGGCATAGCCCAAGTACACTGGGCATATAAGTGACAAAAATAAGGAAAAGAATTCAGAAGATTTAACTGGCTACCTTGCCATCTCAAACTCCCTTACATGTCCCTCAAATGGAGGGGATTTTTGACGAATGAGATAACATTCTATGACTTTCTCCATGCTTTAATCTTTGACCATAACAATGTCATAAAATTTGAACAACTTCTAACCACAATATCATCACTATTCTCAATCTACTCCAAATTTACATAATATCTTATCGTGTCCTCCGCTTTCAAGTTTCAACCATACTGCCAAATAAGTGGAGGGATATCGAAGCTCTCCACCCTTTCATTTTAAACATCCAATTATAGGAAAGGAAAACAGTTTCTCTAAATTATTCTTCCACTTCTTATCATCTCCTCTCCTCACCCCTCCCTCCAAAACTCCAAACCTAGGATTAGTAAAACTATGCTTTTTTGCGAGTCGGGCCCAACAACCATGAAAGGCTAACTAAACGCGATTTAAACTAGGCCTAGATCACTTTCACAAAATTTATCATCTCATCTCATCTAATCATTACAACTTTTTTAAATTCTCACACGAAATAAAATAAACATTCAATTTTTTCAAATCCCAAAACAATAATAATATTAAAAACATATATAATAACAATATTTTATTTAACTTTTAACTTTTATCTTAACTCATCTCATCTACAAAAACAAATAAGGCCAGAAGGTAGCGTCATTTCAAGACCCTAACATGTTTTTTGCATCAATGCACTCCATAAATTATCCAGTTCAGAGTCTGAATCCTAACCCGCTATTATTGTATCATATTCGTGTTGAGTTAACGGGTCGTATAACATATTGCCACCCCTAGTTCAGACCCACAAACTAGATAAAGAGGGAGATAAGGGGGAGGAAGTAGGAAGACAGTCTAAATCGTATGCAGAGGCGGCGTTGGGAGGTGCAGGGAGTCGGGCAGTAGTGGATGGAGGCAAGAGTCTTCCTTCGCAAGAAGAAAAGAACCAAAAAAGAAGGGGTTTGTCAGAACATGCAGTCGAGCATGATAGAGGTGACACGAAAATGGAAGGTATGTCTTTGTCCCAAGTCTCCACAAAAGATAGTGAATGGCAGTCGGCATTAATTAAGGAAGTACTCAACGTGAAGAATGAATTGATTTTATTAAGAAAGGAGATAAAGGCTTGGGATTCAAAAATTGACAAAGGCTTGGGCTTGGGTATGGGCCAAGGCCCGCAGACATTTAATTTGGGACGGAAACAAATCAAGAGACATAAGCCCTCCAAGCCAAAAAAGAAAAAGGTAAAATTGGGCTGGGCTGAGTCAGCCCATTATGTCCAAAATGAAGGCCGAAAATGTCTGAGCCCACTTTTGAGAAGGGTTCGCCATCAAGACTTCCAAAGATGCCGAATATGTCTAGGCCCATTTTAGAGAAGGGCTCGGGGCTTCCAAAGATGCGAAAAACGTCTGGGCCCATTTTAGAGAAGGGCTCGATATCGGGGTTCAACACTAGAAGGCCTGTAGAGATTGGGTACTTGGACTCACTTCTGGCACACCGGTCCGACGAACCTCATTCATCGCCGCCGATAACCATAGTAGTCCCCGATAACTTCTTCGCCGGTGTTCCACCGCCGACTTCAGCAATTCTGGCACAGAGGTGTTCGAGTTCATCCATGGATCGCTCGACTAAGTCAACAGTCCTCGAGGTCCCACAGACTTTGTCATTGACATGTTCTGGGCTGTCTCCTGCCTTCACGGTGGCAAAGGCTACAGTCCAAGGGTGGTCTACAGCGTTGGGTTCCACAAAGGAGGTGCTAGCAAACTCATCCAATGCTTTGGCACACTGTGGGAAATCACAGAAACCTTTGACAGGTCCTATTCAGACTTCCATTCTGTCTTCTAGTCCCTTTTTTTATACTGATAGGGTAGAGTCAGTGGGGGAAATGGGGGTCAGTTCTTTGGTTTTGTTTAAGGCTCCAAAAGAAGGAGAGGATGAGCCTATTCCTCTAAATTCTATTCCTCCCAAGGTGTCCGATTAGGTGATCTAGACAGCTTTGGATATTAAACATCTTGCAGGGATTACTTGTGAGGGATTTGATGCTGAATTTGTGGCGTTACTCACCATTGTTGAGGCCGCGCATGCTCAGTCTAAATTCGTGCAATCCCTTAACTTGGTTAAGAAAAAAGAAAGAGAATTCAAGAGACTTACGTGGGATATGATAGATGATGGTGGAGAGAAGAGTGCCAGTCGAGAGCGTGGAAAGGGGAGGGGCAAGATGGTTGTCCCATTAAGCCACAAATCTTATCATGAAATGTGAGGGGGCTGCATGATCTTAATAAGTGACTCCAAGTGAGAAATTTACTTCGACAATGGAAGAGAGATGTTATTTGTTTACAGGAGACCAAGTTGAAAACTATTACAAGTCAAATAGTTCACAGCTTATGGAGAGGGCAACACGTTGGGTGACCTTTCTTGCCACCAAAAGGCGCATCTGGGGAAGTCTTAATTATGTTCGATACAAGGGTGATGGAAAGGGTGGAGGTTTGTGTGGGTGGCTTCATTGTTGCATGTTCCTTTGTGAATCTTGAAGATGGCTTCAAATGGGCCTTTGCTGGAGTTTAAGGTCCAAACCTTGATTCCAAAAGAGGGCATTTGAGGGATGAATTGGCTGGTCTTCTATCTTGGTGGGAGCTTCCAAATTGTATTGGGCGTGATCTTAACATAACTCTCTTTCCAAGTGAAAGGTCGGATGTACCCCACATCACTCCTGCAATGAAAGATTTCTCTGATTTCATTGCAGAACAGGAACTCATAGACATTCCATTAGTGGGAGGCACATTCACGTGGTCTAACAACCGAGAACTCTCTTCTTGGTCGAGGATCAACAGATTTTTGATAACCCCTGATTGGGAGTCACATTTCCGGGATGTAGCTCAGAGAAGATTATCTCATTTATGCTTTGACCACTTCCCCATCATTTTAGACTTTGGAGGTATCCAAGGGGGTAAAAGGTATTTTAAATTTGAGAATATGTGGCTTAAATCTAATGGTTTTGTAGACAGGGTTATACTATGGTAGAATTCTTACAACTTCCAAGGCCCTCCTAGCTTCATCTTGGCAAAAAAGTTGAAAGCCTTAAAACAAGACTTGAAGCAATGGAACAAACAAGTTTTTGGCAATGTTATCCAGCAAAGATGTTCTCCTGTTGAGGAACTACAAGGACTGGAGGCTATAACCCTTTATGAACCTGAGACAAGCCACAAGAGTTAGGTCATTGTTGAACTTAAAAGAGTCACTTTGATGGACAAGATCTCATGGAGACAGAAATTGAGAGCGCTTTAGCTCAAGGAAGAGGATAAGTGCACGAAATTTTTCCATAGGATGACTAATACTCATAGGAGATATAATGCTATTGATACTCTGGTGATAGATGGGACAAATTCATCGGACCAGATGGTTATCAAAAACCACATCAAGCAGTATTATCAACATATGTTAATCAAAGAACACAATTGGCGACCAAGGGTGGATGGCTCAACTTTTTTAACTATAGACTAACTGACTGCAGGTTGGCTAGAGAGACCGTTTGTAGAGGAGGAAGTGAGAAAAGTAATCAAAGATATGGCTAGTGATAAGGCTCCTAGCACAGATGGATTTACTATAGGTTTCTTTCAAACTTGCTGGGAAGTGATTAAGTATGATTTTATGCTAGTCTTTCATGATTTTCATAATAATGTTAGATTTGAAAAGAGCGTTAATGCTACTTTTTTAGCACTTATTCCCAAAAAGATAGGGTCTGCATATATCAGAGACTATCGCTCCATTAGTCTTGTGAATGGGATAAATAAGATCCTCTCCAAAGTGCTTGCAAACAAATTGGGCTCGGTGATGGAAAAGCTTATTTCAAATTGATCCGTCTTCATTGCTAATGATATTTTGGATGGTCGCCTCAAATCTAGAAAACCCAGTTTGCTATACAAATTAGACATGGAAAAAACTTAGGACCATGTCAATTGGCATTTCTTACTGAATCTCCTATCAAAATGTGGCTTTAGGGAGAAATTGCAGAAATTGATAGAATTTTGCATCTTTTCAATTCGCTTCTCCATCTTGGTAAACGAATCTCCAATGGGTTTCTTTAATTCTTCATGTGGCTTGAGATAGAGAGATCTTCTATCTTTGTTACTCTTCCTATTTATTATGGAAGCTCTAAGCAAGATGATTGAGAACTTGGTGGATGCACGGTTACTCCTTGATTTTCCGGTGGGGAATAGTGATTTTCATGTTTCTCACTTATTATTTGCCAATGACACTCTCATATTTTGTGGTGCACATCTTGGACACATACAAGTCTTGAGGGGGCTCATTCTTTGTTTTGAAGCCGTTTCAGGTTTGAGTCAACCTTTCGAATTCTGAATTAATGCCTATGGGGGTTGTTCGCTAAGGGGAGTTTTTTGCTGCACTTATGGGTTGTATGGTATTTTCTCTACCCCACATATCTTGGCTCACCATTGGGAGCCTCCTTCAAATCTAAAAGAATTTGGAATGGGGTGATCAAAAAGGTGGAACGCAAATTGGCTTCTTAGAAGAGATTATATTTATCAAAAGGTGGTAGGTTGACGTTGATTAAAAGTACTCTTTCAAACTTACCTAACTATTTTTTGTCTTTGTTCCCACTTCCTGCAAGGGTCGCTAATCACATTGAGAAGCTACAAAGGGACTTCTTATGGAGCAGTTTGGGAGAAAAGTTCAAATTTCACTCAGTTAATTCGTCAACAGTTCGTACTTCTATTTCAGGGGGAGGCTTGAGGATTCGACACTTGGAAAAATTCAATCAAGCTATATTGGGTAAATGGTTACAAAGGTACCAGAACGAAAGGGAGGCTTTTTGGAAGTCAATTATAGACTCAAAATATGGCGAGTCCCAGGGAGGTTGGTGTTCGAATGAGGTTCAAGGCACACATGGAGTGAGGTTGTGAAAGTTTATTAGAGGATCTTGGGAGATATTTAGAGGACATGAAGATATTGTGGGGGTGATGGCTCATGGGTTAGATTTTGGTATAATAAATGGTGGGTGGTAACCATAGCCTCCAAGACACTTTCCCCACTATTTTTGAGCTTGCAAGAGAAAATAATGCAACAATTGCTGAACTATTGGTCCTGTCAAATGGTCCCGCTCAATGGAACGTTGATTTCATAAGGGTTGTCCAAGATTGGGAGGTGGAGACTATTCTTGACTCTTCGCGACATTGTACTCAATAATTATGCCAGGGGCACTAGAGATAAGTTGAAGTGGAGTCATTCCCAAAAGCGTACTTTCTCAATGAGCTCATTTTACCAAGTCCTAACTAGTCTTGGATTGATCAAGTTTCCTTCAAACGAAAGCTTCTTCAAAAGCTTCTAAGAAAATACCATGTAATTGTGATAAATTAGTGCTATATGTGCAAAGAATATGAGGAATCAGTAGATCATTTGTTACTCCACTGTGAGGTGGCCAGGAATACGTGGGATGATTTTTTCTCGAGGATCGGATTATCTTGGGTCATGCCCCTTCGCTTGGTGGATTTCCTCACAAGCTAGCGAGGCATTCACGGTAACTCTCAGGTGGCAATCATTTAACATATAGTTCCTATTTGTATATGTTGGTACATTTGGAGAGGGAGAAACGCAAAAAACTTCGAAGATTGCGAGAGAACAACGAAGGAACTAATAATCTTTTTCTATAAGTCTTTGTTTTTATAGGGGAGAGCCATAGTTTGTAACAGACTTAATGTCCATGATATTCTTCTTTCATTTGTAAACCTAAGTTAGGTATTTCTCATGTACGCTACCTGTGTACCTTGGCTTCACCCATTTCTATTAATGAAATTCTATGACCACCTATTAAAAAAAAAAAAAATAGCCGGCGTGCATGATACAGAGTTAGCACTTCGGATTGCTGAACATATTCGTTTCTAAACTATGTTCCTCGAAAAACTTATTCAAGAAACTAGGAAAAACAAATAAATTCACAAAAAGTGAGAAAAGAAACATAAGAACTCACGATGAGATAGACAAGAGAGACCGACTCGGGCTCCGAGATAACTCACTGCCATACGGACTCCAAAGCGATAACTCACCATATGAGCTAGAAAACGCCGAGATTACGAATAACAAAAACAAGCATAAGATACAAATAAAATGGTGTTTCATCTCCGAATGAGATAAATTGGAAGTTAATGTTGATAGGTCTGAGAAAAGAGAGGCTGCGAGTCCTGGGAATAAGGAGATGGTCAAGGGTTTTGGAGATCATG
This sequence comes from Platycarya strobilacea, assembly GCA_036898215.1. Taxonomy (NCBI): domain Eukaryota; kingdom Viridiplantae; phylum Streptophyta; class Magnoliopsida; order Fagales; family Juglandaceae; genus Platycarya; species Platycarya strobilacea. The sequence continues at coordinate 44,754,192 of CM072555.1, forward strand.
GGAGAATAGCATCAGGCAGCATCGAAGATTCTAAGCTTCTTCCATCCCTGCAATTTTAGGATCTCCTAACCCGTAACCTTAGAGCGCTCGCAATGTCTTATCTTTTTTCTCTGTTTTTTTTTTTTAGCCAATGTTCCTAACTCGAAACACATATTAAGTTTTTATATAAAATATAAGTAAATATTTTTTAAAATTTTTATACAAAATATAATAAAAAAAAATGTAATTTTTTTAAATTTTAAAATAATTTTTTAAAATTTTAAAATAAAATTAATATTACAAAAATATTTTAATAATATTTTATTTTTTAAAAAATTTTATTTCATTTCATCTTATTTCTAAAAATAAATCGAAATTAATGTCTTATTCATTTGACATTTTTTCGATATAATTAACTAGCAATATGAAAAAATAAGCTCTTAAAAGTAATGCAAATTGAATAAATTTATTTTTGTTTTTTAATATCTTCAGTATATGATGTGATATTAAATAACAGACTAATAAATATAATATAATAGATAATTTTTAATAATTTAATATCACATTATAAAATAATAAAAAATAAAATGATGAATAGTATTATACATACAAATTATATATGAACTAAACGCTAAACAGATTCTACAATTTAGCATGTATTAACTTAAGTATTTTTTATGATTTATTTCTTTTCATTATTTTTTCTGCTTATTGTTTATTGATTTCATTATTTTTTTTTCTAATTTTGACATCTACACTATCATTTATAACATGAAGAAGTTAAATACTGTTAAAATAATATATTTTAATACATTCCAGGACATAATAAATAATATAATAACAATGATGGATATTTTTCGTGGTGAAGATAATCTGGTATGTTGTGATGGAGAGATACGCTATACTAATCTGACTTGAGACTAACTCAATGATGGATCTTATTCATCCGATACCTGTAACATTATCTCAACTAATTTTTTTAATTTTTTTTTATTAGTTATTGAGACTAATTGGATTTGAAATATGCCTGGTTAAACAGTCTAAATTTAAAACTTATCTCATTTCATAATTATAATTTTCTCAAATTTATATATATAATATAATAAATAATTTAATTTTTTTAAATTTTAAAACAATAATGATATGAAAAAATAATATTCTAATAATATTTTATTCGACTTTTATTTTTCATCAAAAATTATTTCATCTCATCTCATCTCATCTCATCCTTAAAACCAAACCAAACCTAAGACTATAAGAACTTTGCTAAATTTTATGCCATAATAATAATTATATATTTCCCACTATTTACTAGGTGGGTCAAGAATAATGTTGTTGGGAGGGGATGTAGGCTGATAACATATTCTCACTTTATAATTATAATTTATTTTATTTTAAGTAAAAATAGAAGAAGATAAGGGCAATGCTTCAATATGAGTAGATAATCATTTTGGAATGTGAAAATCTTAAAACTCTCTTGAAGTGAAATGGGAAGAAGAGAAATTCAAGTCCAGAATATTTTCACTAGAGTAGAAACTATTGTGGGAATGTCTTTATTCTCTGTAATTTGTCGAAATGATTAAATCAATAATGACATAAATTTTTATCTTATTTAAAAAAAAAAAATTATACATGGTTGTTGATAATCATAGTAATCAAAAGTATGGGATCATAAGGTTGGAAAAATCTCTTTAATAAATTAGGATTCTTACCTCATTGTTCTAGAATAATGACTTGTTTGATAATAACTTTATGGAATGCAATGATGGGAGATGCAAGAGGAGATGGTTGAGCATGCAGGCTCCAGAAGATTTCAGATATTGTAATTGAATCTATGTCTACTAATATAAACTCATAAAAATATTTGATTTTCTTAATATTTTGTTGAATGTAATGCTAATTTAACATGAGGAAAGCATTGAGTAATTGAAATAATTTAGATGAACATCTCATAATAAAATAATTGTTAGAACATGTACTTTTGGCCATTGTTGATCAAATATTTGCATGAATCGATTGTTTATTAATTATGGACCTTCACAAATTTCTTTATAGAGAGTATCAGGTAGGGATTTTCAGCTTCTCTTTTTTTATGTTGATAGATGTGATTGATGAAAAATCATAAGCCTTTATTTATAAATAGGCCAAGATCTGTTTCTACTAAGTGTTGCATTCTTCCATCAAAAAATATTAAAACTTTGATTTTTAAATAAATAGTATATTTATTTTTCATTACCCAAAATTTTTAACATGAATATATAACTATTAAAATAAATAAATATATAATATATTTGAAAGAATGTGACATGTAAGCCACTGTTAAGTCTCTTATAAGAAGATATATTCTTTCATTAATTCCTAAGGCTCGATTAAATGTTGAATTTTGGACTGAAATGGAAAGTTAGATGCCAGTGTGGTTTAATAATAATTTAAGAAGTTGAAGATTGTGAAAGAAGCAAATGATTAATAATTTGTGAAGGAGTAGAAGAAGAAAAGATGGCTTTTGAATAAGTCGATAATAATGAAGAAGATAATGGTGAGAGTTGGTTGTAGGATGGCTTTTCTAGTAGTAATAATGTCTCCAATACCATATATAGTTTCGAAGTTGTAAAAGGACGTGGTGAATGATAAGGAGGATATGGTTACCTAGCATATGAGAATTTGGATTTTGCTCTAGATTTTGAAGACATGATTTACTCTATAAGAATTCTTATAAAAGAAAATCACGAAGATAATTAAACTCTTCTTTAATATGCTTAATATCGAACTAAAAAATACTTATATATAGATTGTCATCTAGTAAATATTTATTTAGAAGCCACCTTTTTCACATGTTTAATAAACGCTTCTTTGCTAACTTGCTATCAATTCTAAGTAAAAATACATATATTTAACAAATCATCTTGTAATTTCAAAATACTTAATACAATAACTAAAATTTTTTTCTTAATAGTACTATAATTTTCTAATTAGGATTACAATATCCTATATGACATTGATTAATTTGCTCATGATTAGATTATAATCTTTGCTTCAGGATTCCTTCATAACCAAGGTTTGAAGCATCTGCCTCAATAATTTTCAAAGTACGAGGAGAAAAGAGTCCTAAGCACGAAAGTTGCCTAACATGGGTTTTAATTTATTTTATCATGCTTGTATGTTTTTATGTCTACGGAGGCCATTTTTTTATAATCTTAAAACAAAGGTTTACATAATGGCCTAAGGGATTGATAGAAGTCTGCAATTTAATTAAGGCTTTGGATAAACCTTTGTAACTGTTGTTTATCTTTGATTTCATCAAGAAAATTATTGGTTAATTTTATTACTATACTAATAGCGTAATTGTTCATCGGTAAATATCATGTCCTATAAATCTAATTTAGTTTTGAAATAATTTTCTTTTAGGCGATGAAACAACCAATCCATTTTATTTACTAATTTGAATAAAAGTGTTCACATATTTCTAATGTTGTTCAATAGATGAAGAAAGTGTTAATACATCGTCTATATAAACTATAGAGAAGTGAGTGAAGAAGGTAAATATGTCATTCATAATATTTTAAAATTCACTATGAACATTCTTTAATTCAAATGACATGACATTTTATTCTTAATATCTAAATGGAACTGTAAACAAAATTTTGTAACGATATTTTTCAAAAATTTAGATTTGCGAGAAATTATTATTCATATCAAGATAATAGATCATTTTTATTGGGAATGGTAACAAATATATTGTAATACTTTATTTAATGGTTTTTAATTAATGACTAATCTAGAACATCACACTCTAATTCTATCTATTTTTTAATATGTATAACTCGATAGTGATTTACTTTTTCTAACTAACCATTTGTCTAATAAGTTAGTATTTTTTTCACAAAATTCTAATGGTTCATTACTCGCTTGGATAGGCCTAGCCTTAGTTGAATATTTTTCTAGTAAATTCTTTATCATAAGGTAATTCAACTTTATGTTGGTTTATCCATTTTGTGCTTCTTTAATATATGTTATTGAGAAATTAACATTCTAAAGTTGTGTTACAATTAATGTATTCTTCAATCAAATTTTGTCGTCACTATTATCAAGGAGATGATGCAATAATCGATACAAGACATAAATTACTTTAGCAGTTTGTAAATGCGATAATTTCATTATCTCTTTTAACTTGCTACATTATTTTTTTCTTTTTCTTTTCATAGTATTTTTAGTTTTTATCATTTTTTTATGGCTTGGGCATGTTTGCTCATAAGCTTGTCCTGGAGTTTGAATTAGGTTTTTTAAATCTTTTATTTGACAATCTATCTAGTCCCAAAAAAATGAGTGAAAGAAAGATCAACCCATTAGAACTCTTCAAGATCACACTACGTGCACAACCACACCGTCATGCATAATGTTTTTACCCATTGCTTACTAACTTAATTTTAAAACATGGATGATACAGTTATTTCACACTTTTCACAAATTAGAAAATGAAAATCTTTATTTGTACATCAAGGAGTTGGAGGAAGTAAGTACAACTTTCTATTGTCATAATGCTACTGATGATGTTGTGAGACTTAAGTTCTTTCATTTCTCTTTATAGAATAAAGCAAATAGTTGGTTGTACTCACTAAGACCATAATCAATAAGATCATGAAATGAGATGACACAGACTTCTTTAACAAAAACTTTCCTCAGCATAAGACTAATGGTTTGAATAGGTATATCTCCATTTTTGTACAAAAGGATAGTGAGACTTTGTATTAGACATGGAAGAGGTTTAATGAGTTGTTGAGTATGTGTCATCATCATGGATATGAAAACTGGTACTTAGTTATTTCTATGAGAGACTTACACTGAGAGAGCACCAATTCATACAGATGATGAATTTCTACAGAAAGATTCAAATGAGACCATAGAATATCTCGATGAGGTTGTTGAAAAAGTTCATACTTAGACCGAATATAGTGTTACTAAGAATACAAATAAGTTATGGTCTGCTGGAAAATCAAATTGTGGTGGGATTTAGCATCTTAAGAAAAAAGATAACATAAAAGTTAAGATTGAGATGCTTATTAGGGTGTTGAGTTATTAAAAACTAAAAACTTAAAGCCAACACACATGGTTACTCGTGTTAAGTCCTTTAGATCGTATTTTGTGTGTGGTAGGATAGGGGTAGATCAGCTAGCTCAAGAGTGCCTTACATTTGCTAAAATAAAAAAGAATGTACAAGTAACAATGTAATACCTTATGTGTGTATAAGAAACTTTTTACACATTTTTCCAATTCCTACAATATGAGATGACATAATCACCTTAACTTTTAGTTGGAACTCTAAAAATCAAAAACCTACACAGCCACCTAGAGTTTACCCTGCACCCTATTATGGATTTCCTTTTCTAGGAATCCCTTTGAAGATACTTTGCATGATTTTATTGATGCATAGGATAAAATTAATCAAAGTTTTGAGTCTTTAATTATACAAGTTGTCGAAGAAAACAGTGAGATAAAAAGCCATGTATTAAAATTGATGAACTCCTTGAGTGTAAACAAGCTTGAAAAATTCCCTTTTCATGCTCAATTCATAATCCAAGATCAATATATGGCACAAGAAAATTTGAATGATGACAATGCCATTGTAACACGAAGGTGTAAATCCTTACACATCCCAACAACTGATAAGTCAAAGGATGTTGAAGATGATCAAAGTAATAATGTCAGTTAAGATACCATTTCTTCAAACTCTAAAATCAAGTATGCTGACTTTGGATCCTAGCAATGAAATAAATCTTAGAGAACCTTAAGCAAGTTAAAATAAATCTACCCTTTTTGTATATTATTAAACAAGTTCCTACTTATTCAAAAGTTCTCAAAAATTTGTGTACACTTAAGATGAAGTATCATGTTAAAAAAACAACATTTCTAATAGAGAAAGTTAGTGATCTAATTGACTAATGGATCCCTCCTAAGTACAATGATCTTGGTTGTCCAACTATTATGATATTTGTAGAGTTTGGACAAGCGTCGCTAGATTTAGGAATTATTGTAAATTGATGTCTTATTCCATTTTTCTGTAGTTAGGGTCGAGATAAATCAAATTAACTATTGTGGCATAGCAATTGGCTGACCATTTAGTCAAAGAATCATAGAGTGTAGTAGAAGATGTTTTGATTCAAATTGATAACTTTTATTATTATGTTGATTTATTAATCCTTAACATTGATTCTTTTGTTGGCTCTAATTGTTCTGTTGTTGATTCAAATTAATAAATTTTATTCTATTGACTTAAATTTTAAGTAGACATTTCATCGCTACTGCTAATACTTTTATTAATTACATGAATGGTCTAATGAAGCTCTCTTTTGAAAATTTGATTCTCAAAATTAATATTTTTCATATTGGAAAACAACCAAAAGATGATGATGAGTGCCACCAAACATACATGATGAACTCATAATTTTGATCCCCTTAAATATTTTCTTGTTAATTTTGAATTTGATACTATTAGTGAGTCATCTTATATTATTGATATTTGTGCTATTTTTTTATGAAATCTAGGATTATGGCACACATGCTTGACAACTAAAATTTGAGGAGTTGCCTAAGAAAAGTAGAAAATAAATTCCTTCAAGTATGGAAGTATTAAGAATTGAATTGAAACATTTGCTTAAAGGTGAAACATGTTTTCATTGATCTAGGTAATACTTTTCCTATGATTATCTCATCTGGATGGTCTGAATGTCAAGGTGGGCAATTACTTCAAATCTTAAATGAGCATAAGTCGATCATAGGTTGGAGCATTACAGATAATAAAGGTGTTAGCCCCTTACTCTATTCTCATAAAATTAATTTAGAAAAAAGAACTAGACCTTGTAGAGATCATCAATGCAAACTTAATCCCAACATAAAAGAAATGATAAAAAAATCAAGTGTTAAAAACATTTGATATAGGATCTATATATCCTATCGCTGATTATAAATGAGTTAGTTCTACGCAAGTTGTCCTCAAAAAGTCAAGCATTATTGTGGTGAAGAATGAATTAGAAGAGTTAGTACCTACAAAACTTGTGATTGGGTGGTGATGTGTATTGATTATATAAAATTGAATGCCGCCACTCAAAAAGAACCATTTTTAGCTGCCTTTTATTGATAAATCCTTATGCGTGTAGTTTGTCACTCATTTTACTTTTTTTTTAGATGATTATTCTATTTACTATCAAATTGAAATTACATTAGAAGACTAAAATAAAACAATTTTTACTTGCACTTTTGGTACTTATGCTTTTTGTAGAATATCATTTAGATTGTGTAATGCCCTTACTACTTTATGATGCGTGATGGGCATTTTTAGTGACGTAGATGAAAATTATATGGAAGTTTTTATGGATGAACTTGCACGATTGAGGGTATTTTCAGATTATTATTATTTTTTATTCATGTGATTATTTTTTATTGATGCAAACTCTTATTTATCATTTTCTAGTTATCGATGATATTTTCTCATTTCTGAATAATCTTGGAATTGATTCCTTTCACACACTCGATCATGTTTTTTTCTATAAAATGGTTAAGACCCATAGTTATGTTTAGATTAATTTATTGTCTCTTCTGATTTAATTTTCTGCAGCAATAATACCCACTAGATATACTATTGTCTTTAGATTTTGTCAATAATGATCATAATTCACAAGACTTTAAAAGTGGTAAATGATTTCTCAAAGAGTTATCTCTAGATTAGTATGATTTGTAATTATATATATTCCAATTGGGGGCTTTGGAGCTGTTTTCTTAATTGTGTAATTCAATGAATCAATAATAAATAAAAATACATGATTTGAGTAAGGAATTTTTGATGCTTTTCCATTAGTAAATTTGAGTAATCTTTTCTTTTATCATTGTAGTTTTAATTGTTATTACATTTAGTTTTCTTGTTCTTTCTATGTTTTTTTAATCTATCTCTTTGAGGAATCGACACTCCAAGATGTTAGGCTTCTTGCATCTAAACATATTTCTTTTTCTATGGAGCAAAATGTTAAGCTCAGCAAAGATGATGGTGAATTGCTTCCAAATCCTACTATTTTCCACAAGCTTATTGGTAGACTTCTCTACTTACACTTACAAGGCTTATTGGTAGACTTAGTCAGCATATGTCTCAATCTAGATAGCCTCACAGCCTATCATATTTTCCAATATGTGAAGAGTACTCATAGTCATGGTCTTTTATTTCCTATTTCCAATTCCTTAATAGTTAAAAATTTTGCAAATTTAGATTGGGCTTCTTTTCCTAATAGATGTCATACAAGTGGATACTGTGTTCTTCTTGGAGCTTTTTTGATATATTGAAAATCAAAGAAACATGCCACTGTTTCTCAGTCTCCAACTAAATATTGTTCAATGGCTTCTACCAATTGTGAAATTGTTAGACTTCTTACTCTCTATCTGATTTTGGTGTAACTCATCCTCATAGTCCTCAATTATTTCATAATCGTGATAAGTCAAGTTACTCTAGATATTGTTTTCAATCTAATTTTTCTTGAAAGTGCAAAACATAGTAAGCTGGACTGTTATTCCTCCCTGACAAAATTCAAGCTAGAATCATCAACACTTTTCATCTTGCTTCTCAACACTAACTTGCGGATGTTCCTACAAAACCCTTGGGTCATCAACGATTTCATCACTTGATTTCCAAAATGGAAGTTCATTCCATTTACTCTCCATCTTAAAGAGGGTATCAAGTATATTTTACATTTTATGTGTGTCAATTATATTCTAAATACATTAGCTTTTTATATGTCCATACTATAAATACTTTGTAAAGTTCATCATTATTTTTTACATCATTAGAAATAATATCCCTAAGGTCTTTTATCCAAGTCATTGACAGCCTTCCATTTGCTAGGGTCTTACTCTTATTAAAAATTGACTAATTATATTATATGAAAATTTAGATAAGCAATTGGGAATGTTCTTACAAGCTTCATTTTAGTTTTTGTTTCATCTAATTGTTTCATTTCAAATTTTGTGATTGGTATTTTTATAGTATGGTTAGGATTATGCTATTAGAACAACAAACTTAACTGTAATGCATTTTTCTTTTTCCTTTTTATTGGCATTAGACTTCTTGGATTAAAATTTGACTAAATTTCACAATTGGTCATAAAGTATTCAAAGAAAAACTTTACCATTTCGAAGCCCTATAAATCATTTGCATCCATTACATGATTCCTTCCTTTAAAAAATGTGTTGCCCAAATGACTAATACAAGAGGGAGGTGAATTGAGTTGTATTTAAAAAAATAACAATTATAAATCAAATATATAATATAAAATATAAACAAAATATGAAACAACAATAAATATAAAGAGTAAGGGTAAGAGAGAAGTAAACTCAGTATGTTAACGAGGTTCGGCCCCATTGCCTACGTCCTCGTCTCAAACTACCCCTTGAGGATCCCCGAATTCACTATTCAATCTCTTTCAGGTGGAGATAGAAACCTATTACACTTTTGAGCAGCACCGCTCCAAAGAATCCGTGTAGAATACCCTCTACACTTTTAATCACCTCACACTTGGTGATTTAACTATTCCCCGTGTAGAACACCTTCTACACACATAATGGTTATACACACCCTTTTACTGATACAAGAATTGATAGTGGGTAGGCTATCAGAAAACACTCCTCAATGAGTGAAATAAAAACAATACAACGTAAAGCTATATCTCTCAAAATGAACAAGAGTTAAGGCTCAATGCTTAGAGAAGAGAGAATGAAAATTTTGAATGAATGTTGTATGCTCTTGGTGTTGTGAATGTGAAGCTCTCAAATGATTTATTTATAGGCATATGAGACTTCATATTAAAATTTAAAAAGATTCACATGTCAAAGACATCATCATTCACTTTTCAAAAATTTCAAACTTAATCTTTTTACTTTTTGCATGTGATAAAAGGAGCACACTTTACTTTTCAAAAATTTCAAATCTAATCTTTTACTTTTTGCATATGACAAAAGGAGCACACTTTACTTTTCAAAATTTTCAAACAAAGACATTTACCTTTTACATAAGTCAAGAAAAGCATCTATCACTTTTGAAAATATTCAAATAAAACATGCACATGTGAAAGATGATAATCAATCATCTTAATATTTTCAAAATTCAAACCTTTAATCATGTCATGCACATGTGAAGATGACAATCAATCATCTTAATATTTTCAAAGTTCAAACCTTTAATCATGTCATGTACATGTGAAAAATGACAATCAATCATCTTTCAAAATTTTCAAATTTGATTTTCAAAATATTCATGCACATGTGGAAAATGTATTTTAATGCTTTATGATAAAATATTAATTTTGAGTCTTAATCCTAATTTCGAATTTTTAAGAGATTTACAATATTATTCTATGACTATAATGTGAACTTGTTCTCTTCTTGCTCATGCTTGGTTCTTTGATGTGCGTGATTGTATTGTGTGGACAACTTTAGCTTGAGACTCCTTTATTCTTTGAATTCATTTGTTATCATCAAAATACATGTGTAGATTTACACGAAACTTGAAACTTTGAGTTCAACAATCTCCCCCTTTTTGATGATGACAAATACCTAATAAAACCTGAAACCTGTATTAATACTTAAGTTCCTCCTGAGAATGTGCGTTAGTTTTTCAAGCAAAAATATAAATATAATTACAAGCATATATAACAAGTTTAGCAATTTAAACAATATTAATGTTCTAGTCTAAAACTTCTCCCCCTTTTGGCATCATTAAAAAGGAATCATAATTATCTCAATAATATATATTCCTACAATAACCACTAGACAAATAAAACGTTGCTAGTAGAGACTGTAGAGAATTCGGTGCGTAACCACACGTGTTCGACAAAACCTGAAAAGGCTGGATGCCTAGTTTCGGTAATTCGGTGCGGAAGGAGATTTTGTAAAGAGCTAAATAATTGAAATCACCCGTGCCCGACAAAACCTACAAAGGCTAGAGGCGTAGCTCTGGCAATTCGGTGCAGAGATTTGATCCGCTTGATGTTGCTGAAAAATGAGATATTATCATGATTTATAAGCTTATCTTGTTCTTATTTCCGTTTTTATAAGAGCAATCCTTAGTTTTATCTATTTCGCATCAAGCTTTCTTCTCATCTTTGCAATTTGCTTACATTCTCATTCTACAGTTTTTCAATGGCTTGTAGATTTCCTTTCAGTGCTTCTCTTGATCAAGATTTGAGGCATCTTTCACCTCAGTCTCAATTTATTTCTGCATCTGTCGTGGGTGCCATGAAGCAACAAGAGACTGATTTAGCTAATAAATCAGATCATGATGCCATTTACGAGCTTGTGGGTCTCGGAACTCGATACTCATAATCTATCGTCGCGTTTTCTGCTCGGTTGCAGTCCAAAACTCGCGAAATTGAGAAGTTTAGAGAGACTGTTTCTGTACTTCAACGACTTGGTTATGAGTCAAACAAAAAAATAGTAGAGTTAAAGCAATAGAATAAAGATTTGAAATCCTTACTTGCCTCTTCATTTCGATTACCTAATCCTTTAGACAAGGATAGCATGATGATTTATGAGGAGCAAATGCATTTGAATGATGAGGCTAAACGTCTTAAGTTTATGTAGGTCTTTTAAGATAATGAAATAAAAGTATCTAGTAGATATTCATGGCATGCATCATTTATATTTCTCTTCTAATCATGCATAGTCTATCTTCTGGTAGGGGTTTTGTGAAAATGTCTGCTAATTGATCATGTGTACTAGTGAATTCTAATACAATATCGCCCTTCTGTACATGATCTCTAAGAAAATGATATCTAATTTCAATATGTTTGGTCCAAGAATGTTGTATTGGATTTTTTGAAAGATTTATAGCACTTGTATTATCACATTTGATTGGAATGTGATTGTACATAAGTTTAAAATCCTCAAGTTGTTGCTTCATGTAAAGAACTTGAGCACAACAATTACCCGCAACAACATATTCTGCCTCAGCAGTAGATAGTGCAACAGAATTTTATTTTTTACTAAACCAGGAAACTAGTGTATGACATAAAAAGTGACATGCTCCACTAGTGCTTTTTCGATCTATTTTACAGCCAGCATAATCTGCATCTGTGTAGCTAATTAGATCGAAAGATGTGTGCTTAGGGTACCATAACCCTAAGTTAATTGTACCACTAAAATATCTAAAAATGCGCTTAACTGTAATTAAATGTGATTCTTTTGGAGATAATTGAAAGCGTGCACATAAGCACACACTAAACATAATATCTGGTCTACTGGCTGTCAAATATAATAAGTTACCAATCATATCTCGATATACCTTTGAGTCAACTGGTTACCGGTTTCATTTTTATCAAGTTTAGTGGATGGGCTCAATGGTGTTCCAATTCCTTAGTACCTTCCATCCTAAACTTTTTCAGCAATTTCTTAATATATTTCGATTGATTGATGAATGTCCCACTTTTTGCTTGCTTAATTTGCAATTCGAGGAAGAATGTAAGCTCTCCCATCATGCTCATTTCAAATTCTTCTTGCATAGTCTTAGCAAAAACTTGGCATATATTTTCATTAGTAGCACCGAATATTATATCATCCACATAAATCTGAATCAAAAGAATATCATCATTTTCGTATTTAATGAAAAGAGTTGTATCAATTTTTCCTCTTAAAAAGTATTTTTCAATCAAAAAATCACTAAGTCTCTCGTACCACGCTTTAGGAGCTTGTTTGAGTCCATATAGTGCTTTTGTGAGTTTGAAAACATGATTTGGAGAAATATGATTTTCAAAACCTGGAGGTTGCTCAACATATACCTCTTCATTTATACAACCGTTTAAGAAAGCACTTTTAACATCCATCTGAAAAATTTTGAAATCTTTATAACAAGCATATGCAAGTAGCATTCGAATAGTTTCTAATCTTGCGACTGGTGCATATGTCTCATCATAATGACTCCGGACTACAAGTCGAGCCTTATTTCTAGTAATGACTCCGGACTCATCTTTCTTGTTTCTAAAAACCCATTTTGTTCCAATAATATTATGATTTTTGGGTCTAGGAACAAGTGTCCAAATATCATTTCTTTCAAATTGATTAAGCTCTTCTTGCATAGCTAGAATCCAAGATTCATCAAGAAGTACTTCATCAATATTTTTAGGTTCAATCTAAGATAGAAAAGTAGTATGATTGCAAATATTTCTAAGAGATGATCGAGTGCTTACGCCTCGTGAAGGTTCTCCCAGAATTTGTTCCAATGGATGATCTTTCACAAATTTCCACTGTTTGGTTGTATCTTGTATTAAATTTTGATGATCTTTTCTGATGTTTCCATGTTGGACTTCCTCTATTGTGTTTTCTTTGTTGAGATTGAGACTTTCCGTATTATTTATGCCTCCTGTTTCTTCATCAATAGATTTCTTGAAGAGTAAAGAATTAGATTCATCAAATACTACATGCATAGATTCTTGTACAGTCAAAGTCTTTTTATTAAATACTCTATAAGTTTTACTATTAGTAGAATATCCGAGAAGAATACCTTAATCAGATTTTGCATCAAACTTGCCTAAATTATCCCTGTCATTTAAAATAAAACATTTACATCCAAATACATGAAAGTAACCAATGTTGGGCTTTTTCTCATTTCTAAGCTCATAGGGGGTTTTATCTAATTTAGACCTTAGCATAACTCTATTTATAACATAACATGCAGTACTTACCGCTTCGGCCCAAAAATAACTAGGCAAGTTGTTCTCATTGAGCATTGTTCTTGCCATCTCTTGAAGAGATTTATTTTTTCTTTCTACTACCCCATTTTGTTGAGGAGTTCGAGGAGCAGAAAAATTATGCACAAAACCATTTTCATCACAAAATGTTTCAATATTTTTATTAACAAACTCTTTTCCCCTATCATTTCGGATACTTGAAATAGTATAACCCTTTTCATTTTAAATTCTCTTGCATAACTTGGTAAAAGCATTATATGCCTCATCTTTATGAGCAAGAAAGATGACTCAAGTATATCTAGAAAAATCATCAACAATAACAAATGCATAATATTTTCCTCCTAAACTTGTAACTCTATTTGGTCCAAAAAGATCCATGTGTATCAGTTGCAGTGGTCTAGTAGTGGAATATGTTTCTTGGTTTTAAAAGAAGTTTTTATTTGTTTACCAAATTGGCATGCATTACAAATTTTGTCTTTAAGAAAATTTGTCTTTGGTAAACCTCTTACAAGATTATTTTTTGAAAGTTTGGAAATAAGTTCCATGTTGGCATGACCTAGTCTTCTATACCATAACCAATTAGTTTCATTTTGAGCTGAAAAACAAATTGCATCTTGTGAGGTAATTTCTTCAAAATCAATTGTATAAACATTGTTACTTCTAAAAGCAATAAAACAAATATTACAATCATAATCATTCAAAATAATGCACTTATCCATTTTGAAAGTAATTGTAAATCTTTTATCACATAATTGACTTATGCTTAAAAGATTATGTTTTAAACTTTCAACAAGTAGAATATCTTTAATTATGAGAGAAGATTCATTACCAATTTTACCTATTCTCACGATCTTCCCTTTCGAGTTGTCTCCAAATGTCACGTGTCCTTCTTCTTTAGATCTAAGAACAAATAACTTAGTCTTGTCTCCTGTCATGTGTCTTGAACATTCACTATCTAAAAACCATTTATTTTTGTTCGTGGAAGACTTCATGCACACCTATAAAAACAATTAAAATGATTTTTCTTGGTATCCAAGTTCTTTGGGTCCTTTATTTATTAGTATTAGAAAAAACAAGATTTTTAGGTACCCATATGACCCTAATAGTCATTGTATGTTTTCTTCTAATAGGACAAGCAAAATAATTATGACCATTTCTATTACAAAAATTGCAAATAGAATATGACATATATGAAGAACTTGAGTAATTATAATAGTATCCTTTTTTAACAAAATTATTTTTTATGAAAAAAATTTTGAATATTGGATTTTGATGTAAAAGGATTATCAAAAAATTTTTTATAAGGTTTGTATTTTTGTTTTGGCATATATCCCAAGCCTGCCTTATCAAAAACACATCTTTGACTACCAAGAAGTTTTTCAAAATTTCTTTTTCCATTCGTAAAGTTTTCTTTTTCTTCAATTCAAGATTTTCATCTTTTAAAATAATACTTTCTTTTCTTAAAATATCAATTTCGTTTGTTAAAAAAGAATTTTTCTTTTTCAAAGCAGTATACTTGATACCCAATTTTTCAAATTCCTCATATACCTCTTCTAAAACATTTTGCAATTTTTCATATGAAAGATCTTCAATATTATCAAGATTTGTTACCTCAATGTCATCTTTGGCCATAAGACAAAAATTTGCTGATTCTCCATTGCTTGTTTCACTATCTGAGCTACTTAAATTATCATCCCATGTAACTTTCATTACTTTTTTGCCTTTGTTTCGATCTTTCTTTAGCAGAGGACAATCTGACTTGATATGATCAGACTTATTGCATTTATACAAATTAAAGTGTCATTTTTACCTGAATCTTTTTTGGAAAACTTTTTAAAAGATTTCCTTGGAGGAGTTTTATTTTTCTTTAAGAACCTTTGAATTCTTCTTATTATCATCGCAACTTCTTCATCTTTATCATCATTTTTCTCATTTTCATCACTTTCACTTTCATATGGAACAGCTTTAAGTGCCAAACTCTTCTTTGGCTTTCCTTCTTCTTCTCTTCTTTTCAATGTGTACTCATGGGTGATAAGTGACCCGATGAGTTCATTCACTTCGAGCTTCTTGATGTCTCTAACTTCAAGAATCGCTGTCACTTTTGATTCCCAACGTTTTGGTAGAGAGTTGAGAATTTTTCTTACTATCTCCACTTTGGAATAAATTTTGTCAAGAGCTGTCAAGCTGTTTATGATGTTAGTAAAATGAGTGTGCATACTAGAAATAGATTCATCATCATTCATCTTAAACATTTCATATTCATGAGTAAGAATATAAATTTTTGATTTCTTGACTTGAGAAGTTCCTTCATAAGTGGCTTCCAAGTTATCCCAAATTTCCTTTACTGTAGCGCAAGTCATTACTCTATTAAACTCATTACCATTGAGAGCATTATATAAAAAATTCATAGCAGTTAAATTCAAAGTATAAAGTCTATCGTCTTCACGATCAAACTCTTCTTCTTCATTTTTGACCTTTACTCCATCAACTACTTTTGTTGGAATATAAGGTCCATTTACAATGCATTTCCAGATTTCTCGACCTTGAGCCTGAAGAAATATTCTCATTCTAACTTTCCAGAATGAGTAATTGTCTCCGCAAAAAAGTGGAGGCCGACTGCTAGATTGACCTTCACCAAATGAAGCTGCAATGTTAGCCATAAGATCTTAACTCAAAAGATAGTTAATCTTATAATAGAGCTCTAACTCTGATACCAATTGTTGCCCAGATGACTAACACAAGAGGGGGGGTGAATTGAGTTGTATTTAAAAAAATAACAATTATAAATCAAATATATAATATAAAATATAAACAAAATATGAAATAACAATAAATATAAAGAGTAAGGGTAAGAGAGAAGCAAACTCAGTATGTTAACGAGGTTCGACCCCACTGCCTACGTTCTCGCCTTAAGCTACCCCTTGAGAATTTCCGAATTTACTATTCAATCTCTTTCAGGTGGAGATAGAAACCTATTACACTTTTGAGTAGCACCGCTCCAAAGAATCCGTGTAGAACATCCTCTACACTTCTAATCACTTCACACTTGGTGATTTAACTATTTCTCGTGTAGAACACCTTCTACACACATAAGGGTTATACACGCCATTTTACTGATACAAGAATTGATAGTGGGTAGGCTATCAGAAAACACTCCTCAATGAGTGAAATAAAAATAATACAGCGTAGAACTATATTTCTCAAAATGAACAAGGGTTAAGGCTCAATGCTTAGAGAAGAGAGAATGAAAACTTTGAATGAATGTTGTATGTTCTTGGTGTAGTGAATGTGAAACTCTTAAATGATCTATTTATAGGTATATGAGACTTCATATTCAAATTTAAAAAGATTCACATGTCAAAGACATCATCATTCACTTTTCAAAAATTTCAAACCTAATCTTTTTACTTTTTGCATGTGACAAAAGGAGCACACTTTACTTTTCAAAAATTTCAAATCTAATCTTTTACTTTTTGCATATGACAAAAAGAGCACACTTTACTTTTCAAAATTTTCAAACAAAAACATCTACCTTTTGCATAAGTTAAGAAAAGCATCTATCACTTTTGAAAATATTCAAATAAAACATGCCCATGTGAAAGATGACAATCAATCATCTTAATATTTTCAAAGTTCAAACATTTAATCATGTCATGCACATGTGAAAGATGATTGATTCATCTTAATATTTTCAAAATTCAAACCTTTAATCATGTCATGCACATGTGAAAGATAACAATCAATCATCTTTCAAAATTTTCAAATTTAATTTTCAAATATTCATGCACATGTGGAAAATGTATTTTAATGCTTTATGATAAAATATTAATTTTGAGCCTTAATCCTAATTTCAAATTTTTAAGAGATTTACAAGATTATTCTATGACTATAATGTGAACTTGTTCTCTTCTTGCTCATGCTTGGTTCCTTGATGTGTTTGATTGTATTGTGTTGACAACTTTAGCTTGAGACTCCTTTATTCTATGAATTCATTTGTTATCATCAAAATTCATGTGTAGATTTACACGAAACTTGAAACTTTGAGTTCAACAAAATGTATTAAACATCTTTATTTCAGCAACATCTATCACAAAGCCAGAATCTAAATTGACTTAAAGTTAAACTCTTAATTATGTAATATTAGTAGTAGTAGTAGTAGTAGTTAAAAAGATAAATATTATTTTTCAATTAACTTTTATCATTCAAAATTGTATCAACTGATGAGAAATTATTGGAACGTTCTCCAATAACCATTTTTCCTCTCGAGGATCTTCCCTTAGGTAGAGGTTTTTTTCTTGTCTAGTATAGGGTTCTCATTTAACTTTCTACATGAGAGTAAGTTTCATAAGATAGTTTAATTGAAGTTTCATGAATGATGGAGCTAAACTTGAAGAGGCTTTGACAACTTATATATCTAACCGAACTAGAAGAAGAGATGCTTATAGTGGAACCATCAAAGTTAGATGATGCAATTGTGAAGAGTGCTTAGCATCTTATTTTCAAATTGTTAACTATTAGGCACTACAACATAAAGGCTTTTAAGCAGACTATGAAGAAAATCCAAAGGCCTGTGAAGTCATTAAGAGTTAGTGATTTGGACTCGTCTTTGTTCCTTGTAAAATTTAAGGATATACGAGACAAGGATAGAGTTAAGCAAGATGGACTGTAGACTTTTGATAAAAGTTTGGTGCTGGTAAGTGAAGTAGATGGACTCAAATAGGTGCATCAAATCAAACTAACAAAAACTTTGTTCTAGGTAAGTATCCATGATCCCCTTTTGTGGCCAAGAATACTTATATGAGCCACCTCATTGTAATGGAATCGGGAGAGTAGACTAAGTAAATTTGGAAGAAGGAAATATGGCATGGAGTGAATTCATGCATTTGAGGATCAGTGTTGACATCACTAAGCCTCTTTTAAGAGGAAAGAAGATTGATTTGGGAACATCTCAACTCATCTAGGTTAGATTCACGTCCCAGAGACTCCTTAAGTTTTGTTACTTATGTGGGAAGATTAGGCACAACCATCATGATTGTGATCAATGGATAGTAGACTTAGAGAAGTGCTCTATGAATGAATTCCCATATGGTCCTTGGCTCCATGCATGTAGTAATAGAGGATTGTCCACGGGAAGAAAAGATCATTCTAAGGAGATGGAGAAACCATCAAAGTCGACAAACATCTTGGTGGACAGAGGATATACTTAGTCTCGATGGGTAATTCCTTGGGAACAAAATATCTTGCATTCAAATTTAGAGAATAATACAAAGGAAGTCATGAAGGATTTGATTATTAAGAATCAAACTACAGTTATGCTATTATAGAACAAAAGGGCATTATCAAACAAATTCTGGGTGCTGCAAATTAAGGGAGTTGGATAAGGAAGAAACAATGGTTACTATATGTTGAAGAAGAAAAGTTAGTGGATAGGATTTTTGGAGACTGTGATTGCCATTATTTTTCGTCTGTTTTGGTGATTCCGGCTTCTACGAAATTGCCTTTCTTGCTAGAGTTTTGGAGGTTCTTGGCTGTGCGTGGCCATGGAGGCGGCTGTTCAGCTGCCTGCTACTCCCTCTGGTGGAGGTGTCTCAGCAAGTAATAGTGGAAACAAATCATTTGTGCAAGCGTTGTCTGGTGCAAGCCCATTTAGTGATCATTCCAATTTTTGATTGGCTATGTGGTTTCCAGTGGACGTAAATGGAGAGGCTGGTTTTATGTTTTCAGAAGGAGAGATATCTAAGGTTGTCGAGGAGTTTAAATTTGCTCTTGTGCTGAAGTTCCTATGGTCAAGGCCATCGATAAATGCTTTTAGGAAGGCAATCAAGAACTCTTAGGGCCTTATAAAAACTCCTGTCGTGAGTGTCATGGACGAGGTCCATGTTCTTGTTCAAATGATGAATGAAAGAGACTTTATTCATGGCTGGGCACGTGAAGGACGTATTCTTACTGGTTTCTCATTCCATCTTTTTTGTTGGACCAAGGATTTTGATTTTTCTGTTGAATCGTCGCTTACACCACAATGGATTCTTGCTAGGTCTCCTGATGCATATGTATCGGCCTAATTATTTACAGATTTTGGCAACTAGATTCAATCGTTACTTGGGGATGGATAATGCAACCCTAAAGTGTACTAGGGCATCTGAGGCTCGTATGTGTGTTGAAGTTGATTTATCATAAGAGCACGAAACAAATTTTCCTATTATTTTATTTTTTACAAAGAAAATTTGGCAAAAGGCTAAGTTTGAGAAAATAGGTTTTTATTGTATGAAATGTCACCGACAAGGCCATACTTTGATCGTTTGTCTTATGAGCATGCAAACTAAGCAGAACAAGCGCGAGAAGGAGAAACAGGGTTCGAATTATTCAAGGATGTAGCCATGCTTGCTGTGCCTGTGTAGGATAGAGTAATAAAAGGTGGTAAGGAAGATGATACTGGTACGGGATATATTGGGATTGAAGAAGTTGATAACCGGCATAATATTATTGGTGATGGAATTGTAGACAAGGAACCTAATGACCCTTACTTACAGAAGGAGATGATGTGTTGTGGAATACATGTTAGAGGCATAAGAGGGAGAGGTTTGACATATGGCAGCAAATAAAGCATTTGATTTGGAACCTGAGCAATCTTTAAAGTCAGGTAGGAATAGAAATAAGGTCCAACAAAGTGTGAGGAAGTCCTTGCGGGTTTCTGCCCTCAGTCAATAATTTCTTTGATGATTAAGTCCTTCTTGGTTTAGAATGTTTGAGGTTTGCAGCATTCTAGGAGAAGATTAAAATGTTAGTGTGGAATAATAATGTGGCTATGTTAGCAATTCCTAAACCTTTTCAGGAAATTACTGATATGTCAAAGTTGGCTCGATTTTAGGCTTTCCTAATTTTTTTTTTTTTTTGTAATGAAGGGTCTAGTGGTAAGGTATGGGTGTTATGGCAAGATGGTTATGATTTTGTTTTTTCTTCTATGATTGATCAGTCGTTGTCTAGGTGAACTTTTGTGGCTGGTTGTAAAATTCAAGTCACTTTTGTCTATGCAAAAAATACTCAATCTAGCCGTCAAGATTTATGGTAGGAATTATCCAACATTCATATAGAGGAACATTCGTGAATGGTGGTTGTTGATTTTAATATTATTCGAATGGATAGTGAGAGAGTTAATGGCAGTCCCAAGCCGTTATTGGTGATTTTCAAGTTTAATAATATTTAGATTCTTATGGACTAGTTGAATTATGTACTCATGATCGTATCATGACATGGTGCAATGGCCAGCAAGGTTAGTCGCGTAAGTGGGTTCTTCTGGACAAGGCAGTGATAAACATTGCTTTTGCTAATTTATTTTGAGCTGCTTTTCTTGATGTTGGTCCTCGTAAATTTTTGGATCATAGTCCTTTGGTGGCTTTCTTTGAGGTACCAAGAGTGAGGTATGGGCCTTCTACTTTTAAATCTCAAAACATGTGGTGCTCTCACCCTTCGTTCTAAACGTGTGTTGAAGAAGTGTGAGATCAGTCGATTGAGGGTGGGGGCTTGTTTCGTTTGGCAGTTAAGTTGAAAAAGGTGAAGATTGTTTTGAGGTCTTGAATAAAATGACTTTTGGTCGTGTGGATCAGACAATTAAATTACTTTAGGAGAATGTTGAATGCTTGGATCATCAGCTTCAGATTGAGCTTGTAATAGCCCAATTTTTTTTAGGATAGAATATTTTCTTGAGAATTTATTTTAAAAAATTTGTTGGAAATATTTTTTATAGAAAAAGAATATAAGACCTAGATGCATTCTAAGATAAATTTTGGACGGATTTTTGGAAATTTTAACAAGGTATCAATTAGAGAAATTTAATTTGAATCTAGAATGAGATAAATTTTTGAAATTTGAGAAATAAATTCAAGAGGAAATAATAGAACCAAAAATCAAACACTTGGTGCCCGAATTAAGTGTTCCCAGGCTAGTTTGTCATATTTTGGTTTAATAAGCATAAATCCTTCATATAAAGTTAGAACTAGGTGATTCTAATTTGTATGGAATCCTAAGAAGATGATATAAAACTTCTATTTTTTGAGTTTTTGGAGAAAAGAAGTGGATCAATGGGTTATTTGGGCTGGAAGTGAAATGATATGTTTTGAGCATAAACTGAAACTAGAAAATAAATCACTCCACTGAATTACTTTAGAAGCTCCAATTTGATTGGTTCTTTACATTTTTATCTTCTAGGTATCTGTAAAAAGTTTTGTACTTGATGGTGGAAGAGTTTCTAGAAGAAAAATACGTCTATAACCATGGGAGAAGTAGAAACAAATCTGATTGAAGTAGAACCAACCAAACCAACCAAACCAGCCAAGTTGCCTCTCCATTCTCAACCAATAACCAACCAAACCTTAAGGGGATTCTTCCAAAATGTTCTAAGGATGTCTAGGAAGCTGGAACATATGGCAAAATGGGGAGATGATCTAAAAACCGTGGGTGCAAGGAAGAGGTCAAGTGGCCGATTTAAGCTTATCCTAGATATGCTAGGATTTTGTTTCATTTTTTTTATTTATGTGCTGTAATAATTTAAATTATTGATCTAGATTATTTTAGAGGTAGAAGAGGCCTAGCCATGTGATGAAAATCCTGGGAGATTATTAGATATAGGGGTGATCATGACCTTACAAGTTAGGGGGTGAACAATGCACCACTCGACCTAAGCCCCTTGCTAAAATACTCTTCCTTTCTCAAGTATTCCAACACTTTTTCACCACTATAAATAGACACTCAAGTTTCCATTTATTTTCTTTTAGAGAGACCCTACGTTCAATTTGAGCGAATATTAAGAAAAATATAAGAAAACTCACTTACAGCATACACACATCAAAAGGAAGCTAAGTAGGAGCGTTGGAGAAAATGATAGTGCAAAGTCAATTCAAGACTAATAATCTAGCTTTGGAAAAATTTTTAAGTGTACTACTTAACATAATCTTGATGTAGTATAAGTGGCTTAATTTATAGGTTTAGTTTGATGCCTATTTGATACTTGTTTAAGTCTATGTATTATTTATGAAATAGCTTGAATACTCTAGATTTATGGAGTAGTTTTTGTTGTGGAAAAATACTAGAAAAATTTTAAAACCTTATGAATATGTTTTATGATCATATAATAAGAGGATTATATGAAAATATGAGGTCATAATTTAGAAAAAAATGATAGAACGACCCTAGCAATTTTCAGATTTCAAGGGAGTTAAGTTAGCAGATTTAACATCTTATAATAAAATGATCATAACATATTAGTTTGATGTCTAAATTGAGTGATTTAAGAGGCTATAAAAAGCTAAGACCGATATCTACAACCTTTATGTTTTACGTTTTAAGAGATAAGAACTCTAGAAATGACAAAATTGGGAATAAGTGACAAAATAGAGTAGGTAAATATCTCAAAATGGTGTTTTTCTTCTCTTTTAAACTATTAATGAATTATTTGAATGAGATTTTTAACAAGTATGATAAGTTTAGGAATTTCAATATACTAGGAGGATTTTAAGAATTTTTATGTTAAAAAGATAATATAAAATAATAATAAAGTTATATATAGAAGAGAAATGTTCAAGAAACAAACGAAAAATGCTTAAGTTATGTGATTATGAATAATCTTGGCTTGAGCTAAATAAATAAATAACTAAATAAGATTTAGTTTTCCATGATATTCAGCCAGCCTTAGTTTAATAATATTATAATATTTTAATTAATTGTGTATGTATCACTCGTTAAGTTTTGACGTTACAAATTTATGTGACGTATGTGCTTGTATATATGATATATTTTTTTGTGGCATGTTTTTATATGTTCTATGAATTATGAAGACATGGAACATGCATGTCATAAGTCTAAGTTTATATATATATATATATTACATTTTGTCACATATAAGTGTCGTCATAAGTCATGATGTCTATTATAAAAAAAAATTATATTAGATGTCGTCATGTAAGTATCGTAATAGGTCATGACGAGCATTTAAGAAATAAAATAAGAAAAGTCTATAAGAGAAAAGATTTAAGAATCAGTCATGTCATAACGGGGACGACGATACATAACGTCCAGACGACTGACGAAAATAGTGGCGTGACCCAACCACGGGTAATAATAGTGGCATGACCCAACCACGATTAATAATAGTGGCATGACCCAATCACAGATAATAATAATGGGTATAGCTCAACCATGGGTGATAATATTGGCATGGCCTAATTACGGATAATAACAGTGGCATAGCCCAACCACATGTGATGATAGTGGCATAGCCCAACTATGGGTAACAAAAATGGGTATGACCCAACCACAAGTGATAATAGTAGATATAAGTAAAGACTTATAAGAACAAGAATTTTAAAATAAGAATGAAAAATCCATACATGATATGAGTTTGTTAGGAATGAAGGACATCAGTAGAAGTCTACATAAAAGATAAGTCTAAGTCATGTTTGAGTGACATAAAGCATGTCATAAATACATACTTTAGCTGTCTGGCTTGTATGTGATTAATTTATTATGTATATGCTTTTATTAAATTAAGTGTGTATTTATTGAGATTTCTAAGGAAATCTCATTTTTGTATGTTTCTTTTCTTTTTTGGAATTTTAACTTCACTGTAAGGTTTAATGACGGTTATGGGTTAGATCCTAGTTGCTCGAGAGACTCGGAGAAATTCTGAGGGGTTCCTGGAGTATTCTCTCTCTGTGAAAGTTTTTTACTAGTTGATAGTAGTAAAGACTGATATCGGCATAGAGAAAAAGATTCTTGAAGTGAAGAAGGAACTTAGGTGGCCCTAAGTCAAAGTTTTGATAAGTTTATATATTGACTAAGATAAATAATTGGGTTATGCATGTAATGATATGATATTATTTTAAGAATGGATGATGTGGATATTGTGAATTTTTTTCACCATGTGATCATTAGAAAATTTTTAGTCAGCACCTTTTTGCTGTGATTTTCATTAAATTTTGATAAGTATGGGAATGAGTAGCCAAGTATTACTTATCCTGATACTCCAGTTTACGTTAAATCCCAGATGTAAATTAAGGGCGTCACAGAGCTTAATCCGACTAATGAGGAGGATCTCTTTGTTACTTAGTTAGAGTTAGTTGAGTGGGAAAAGAGAGAGGAGATGTGAGTTGCCCAAAATGCGAAGAAAACATGGCTAAACAATAGTGACCAGAATTCTAAGAAGAAAAGCTTTGTCCATTAATCGGATGGAGCTTGTAGATGGTTCCATGCTTAATTCACCAGAGAAGGTTCATAAAGGGGCTAAAAAATATTTTCAGGATTTTTTCTTTTGTGAGGTGGTGGTGCAGGTTCCGGACTTTGATGGCTTGATAGAGTTGTCTATTTCAGAGGCAAAAAATGCGGAGTTGTGTAGTCCGCCTGCTAAAGATGAGGTCAATGAAGCAGTTTTTTCTATTCCTAAATAGAGTTTTCCAGGTCTTGATGGATTTGGGTTAGAATTTTTCATGGTTTGTTGGGACATCATTAAGACGGATGTGGTGGAAGTGGCGCGCGATTTTTGGGGCGGATTTGCCTCGTTTGTACTTATCTTCTTACATTATGCTGATTCCCAAAATTTCTAATCCTAAAAGCTTTGATAAGTTCAAGCTGATTAGCTTGTGTTCTATGGTGTATAAATTCTTTTTCAAGATTTTAGCCAGGCGTTTAACCCACTTGCTTTCTCGTTTGATATCTCAGGAACAATATGCTTTTATACTTGGGAGAATCATTTTTTTAAATATCACATTGGCTTAGGAGATAGTGCATTCACTCCATCAGAAAAATCAGGCTAGTAATATTATGATGAAGATTGACATGGCTAAGGCATATGATTGGATCCATTGGGGATTTCTTTTTGCCGTGTTGGAGAGGTTTGGTCTCAAAGACTCTTTTTGTCACCTAATTGCTCAATATGTTACGTCTTTGTGGTTCTTTGTTATGATGAATGGGACATACAAAGATTTTCTCAAGGTGACCATCTTTTACCATATTTATTTATTATTATGGAGGAAATCCTTTCCCATTTATTGAAACAAAAGTTTGGTAATGACTGGATTGGAAAATATTATCACCATGTTGGTGCTCCTCTTATTTCTCATCTTTTTTATGCAAACGATTTATTAATTTATACTAATGAGGATGTTCAGTCTTCATGAAAACTTTTCAAGACACTTGCTTTGTATGAAAGTTGGTCAGGCCAATTTATTAACAATGACAAGTCAGCGATTTTCATGTCTAAACACTTAAACCTTTCACGTTGGAACAATATTTTGTGGATTTTTGAGTTTGACGAAGGTACATTTTCAACTACATACTTGTATGTTCATCTGGTTTGTGGCCACCTCACGGCTAGGTTCTTAGAGCCTCTTATTAATAAAGTCTGAAATAAAGTGGCAGGGTGGAAGTTTAATTTGTTGTCTTATGGTGGGAGACTAATTCTTTTGAAGCATGTTCTCTCTTGTATGTCTATGCATCTTCTTTCTGTGCTTAGTGTTTCGAAGTTGGTGATTAAAAAACTGAATTCTATCCCTACCTCTTTTTTTGGGGGGAAGACTAATGATGTTGTTAAAAGGAAATGGATCTTTTAGTCTAAAAGTTGTCGACCAGTTTTGGAAGAGGGCTTGGGCATCCAAGATTTTTCTGATGTTCAAAGATCCCAACATATGAAATTTGTTAGGAGACTCTTGGCAGTTGATAATTTATGGACCAATTTCTTTAAATCTAAATATCCTAAGTATGGTCACCTTTTACTTGCTAAAAATACAATAGGGTGTTTTCGATTTTGGATAAGCGTTATGGTGGTGTTGCCTAAAGTATGTGAGAACATGATTTGGAAGGCGAAGGGAGGGGCAGTCTCCTTTTGGTATGACAAATGGATGGAGACTAGACCGATATGTTTAAGAGTTCCTAATGTGATAAATTCTTCTCTTCAAGTTAAGAATTGTTGGATAGATAATGCTTAGGATTTTGAGTACCTTGAACGAATGGTTGGATCAAACATTATGAGTGAAATTCTAATGTCTACATCGGCTAAATCTAAGGGTGAGGACCAAATTATTTGGAAGCCATCTTCGAATGGTGTTTTCTCGACGGCCAGTGCATGGGGGATTGTTAGGGTTAAAAATCCTAAGATTCAGGGTTTTGATTGGGTTTGGAATCATGTTCTTCCTAAGAAGGTGTCTATTTGCATGTGGCACGCACAATCTTATTGTTTACTTGTTGATTTTAGGATTCAAAATTGTGGAATTTCCATGGTTTCTAAATGTGATTGTTGTACTAATCCTAAAATTGAATCTATTGATCATGTTTTATATATAGGGGAGGCCACAAAGCTGGTCTGGGCACATGCAACTTTAGAAGTGGGTGTTAATGTTGGCTAGCTGAACTCTTGGTGGAGTTGTACTATGCATTGGTTTGCTATTGCAAAAAAATCAACACAATGTGGAATAATCATTGGCTTGCTTCCTAGTCTCATTACTTGAAAACTTTCGCAACGTCATTGTAAAACTTGTATGGAGGAAGATTTGGAGACAGTTGAGGGGATATGGAGATCCTTGAAAAGGTGGCTGGTTGTTTTGTCAAAAAATTGTACAAAATAAGGTCGTTCTCGAAATTGGATGAGAGAGTTTTTCATGCTTTGTAGGTGCTTGTTTAGCCCTCTCGCCGGCAGCCTACTCGGTTTGTATCTTGGTCCAAACCTTTGAATGGCATTGTAAAAGTAAATGTGAATGGTAGCTACCATGGCAATCCTGGAAATTGTGATGGTGGAGGAATTGTTCGAGGTAGCCGTGGTATGTTTTTAATGGCTTTTTCTACGTGTTTTGGCCATGGCACTAATAATGAGGCTGACCTTCGACGTTAAAGGAGGGAGTAGCATTGTGTAAATCACTAGGTTATTTTTCTTTAAAGATTAAATGTGATTCTCAACTTGTTGTGGATTGGGTTGTTGCTGGTACTTACAATGTTTGGTATTTTTAGGATTTTTGGGAAGAAGTTCTAAAGAAGCTACAAGGCCTGAATTTTAAAATTACTCAGCAATTTCGGGAAGCCAATCATGCTGCAGATTTTTTGCCTCGCCAAGGAGAAAGTGGTGCCTTTTCTTGTTTAGCTACTCATGAATCCATGATGAGACCCCAAGAATATTACAAGGCATTATTCGTTTGGATAAGTTGGGTCTTCCTTTTGTACTCTTCTAATTTTATTGTTTGTTTTGTTTTGGTTGTGTGGGTTGGTCTTTCTTTCTTATAGGTCTGTTTAGATTGTTTTGATCTAGGCTTGTTTAGTTTTCTTTGTGCTTTGGTTTGTTTGTTTTATTGTCGCACTCGGGATGTTTTATTTTTTCTATTATATGTAAATCCTAAGGTCCTTGCTTGTTATTACCGTATTCATCCGCCATAAGTGAGGAGTTATTAATAAAATTAGGATAAAGGTTACTATTAGATATGTGGCTCTGACTCTTTGCTAAAAAAAAAAAAATCTAGCGGATAACCTAATCATAATGAAGGAGGTGGAGTAAAGCCCATGGGCTTCTGGGTTGGCCCAGGAAACTAATCAAGCTAATGAAGGCCTAATAACAAACCTTGTACCCCATAAGAAACATAGTGGCACTCATAGATGAAAGAGGAATATACCAGCGATATCATCTCAGGCTCTTAATAAGGTATCAGCACTGGGAAGAAGTAATCAATTGTGATAGTTAAGAAGCGTGGTAGAGCTTCAAAACTTCTAAAGGCCCAGTTGAGGGAGAATGAGAGATACTTAAAGAACAAAAAATTATCATCAATAGAGGCTATTTCCTAACTTTGTCAAGAACTATGAAACTCTTCAGTTGGAATATCTGAAGGTCTGGGAACCCATGTGATAATCAAACCTTTCATGACGTTATCAAGAAAGAAGATCTTGATATTTTCTTTTCTCAAAGAAACAAAGCTTTATGTTCATGCTATGGAAAAATGTAAGTAGTTTAGTCTTTCGGGTATGCAAGCTATTTAGCTGTTGATTGTATTGGGCGTAGTAGGGGGCTTATAATGTTATGGAAAAAAGGAAGCAAACTTATTTGTAATTAACTATTCAAAGTCACGTATTGAAGATATGGTAGTTGATGACTCTACTCCTCAAAAATAGTGATTCTTAATAGGTATATTTACATACATATATATATATACGGCCATCTGAAGCGGCAAAGAGGTTTTACACTTAGAATTTGATAAGAGCTTTAGGAAGAAGTGTGAACTAGGTAAGTTGATTTCAATGAGGTTGTTACATAGATTGAGAAATTGGGAGGTAGCAATAGGCGCAAATGGTTGAGTTTAGGAATGTTTTAGCTGATTGTGAACTTAGGGATTTGGGATTTAGAGGTCCTATTTTCACTTGGTCAAATAAAGAGGGGGATCCTTAGCTATCACTGAGAGGTTGGATCGTTTTGTTGTATGAAATGAGAGAGGAGACGCGAACAACAACTTATTCTAACCATCTTCCTATATGGTTGGATTAAAGGGTGTTCCTATGTTTAAAAGAAGGAAAAAGTCTTTTAGGCTTGGTTTATCTTCATAGAGAAGAAAAGATAAAAATTAAAATTGAATAAAATATTGTTATAATATATTTTTTTAATATTAGTTTTGTATTGAGATTTGAAAAAGTTATTTTAGAATTTGAAAAAATTGAATCATTTATTTTATTTTGTATGAAAATTTAAAAAAGTAATAATGAAGATATGAGATGAGATTGTTTGTAAAAAAAAATCAGGCCTTAGATTTGAAGCTATGTGGCTTACTAAGGAAGGATGCACAAAGATTGTTGAAGACTCTTGAAAGTTGAGTACCCTTCAGTGCAGTATGAATGAAATAGTTTATATGATTGCTGGCTGTGGTCAAAAGTTGGATCTATGGAACTGATTACACTCAAAGAATAACTGTCAGAACCTCTAGGAGGATTGCCAAGGATCATGCCTTGACTCAGCTACCTGAGAGTCAGGACAGTCCCTTGGCTAGCCTGCATGCATGCCTTGGCTTAGGCCTTGATACGCAGCAGGCGTCCAGCGAGGCTACTAGCCGTGCGCACACCCATGCGCATCCACCTATGCGCACGCTTGCGTGTGCTCATGCGGCCTATCACCCGCGCACCCCTGCGCGCCCCACCACACCTTAGCGAGGCTAGTGGCGTGTCTTCACAGGTACGCCATCCAGCATGCGGCAACAACCCGCACCTTGCAGAGCAGGCTAGGCATGCACACCATGCGTACCATCCAGCGCATGGCTCCAGCCCATACCTTGCGGAGCAGGCCAGTGGCATGCACACCATGCATGCCATCCAGAGCGTGGCACCAACCCACGCCATGCAGCCGGTGCCTAGACCGCCAGCTTGGGCCATGCATGCACATCACCTCGGTACTGCTCGAGCGGTGTGCATGCCATCCAGTGCGCGGCACCAGCCTACGCCATGCAGTCGGTTCCCGGACTACCAGCTTGAGCCATGCATGTACATCACCTCGGCACCGCCCGAGCACCTTGATTGGGCCACCCCCAAGTGACGTGGCTTGACCTTGTGCTTACCACTAGGACCATGCATGGCACATTGCCATGACCACCATCAGTTGACACTGCACAGAACCATGCCCGCACACCATCGCACTGTGCAGACATGCCCACCCGTAGACCTTGCAGCACCATAGTCCACCATGGGCACATGCAACCCACGGCCACACCACCATCATAGGCGCCTATCATGTTTGCTTTTATTTTATTTATTTATTTAAATTGCATTAGGACGTGTTAGTCATTTATTTATTTTAATAAGGGACCTATTGGGGGTTTCCAACTTGTTAACTCTATAATAGAACCATTATGCTTTAATCTTTAAATCTTGGGACATTTGAGAAACCTAGGAATTAGCTCTGAAGAGGGTTAGGCTGGCCACTCCATAGTGGTTATGATTTTCATTCGGTGTTTTAAGCACTTGGGCTTCTTGGGGTACAATTTATGAATCCCCTTGAAGAGGATTTCTCCTTTCAATTCGTGAATAGGAGTAATCCACATCTATCTTATTTTTCATTTAATTTATAAAAGTATTTTGAGGTTTATTCATTTTGGTGTTTCGGTTTGGAGTGTTCTTGTTGTTGTTCTTTGTGTTCTTGAGTTTGTGAGTTTGTGTTCTTGAGTTTGTGTGTTTGTGTTCTTATGAGGCCAAATCCACACCACTTGTGGATTTGAGAAAAAGTGTGCGAGTGTTCAAGAGGGTTTCTTAATTCACAATTTTTGTGAATTTCAAAATTCCCTAGCGAGTGAGTGAGAAAGTGTTTTGAAAACAAGTAAAGAAAAAGTGAAGTGTTGTGTGAGTTGTGTTGTGTTGGCCGAATCACTTGGATTTTGGGAGTGGTTGGCGTGTTCTTCATTCCATTGAATGTTCATCCATTTTCTTGGGTGTTCATACTCTTTTCTTGAAGTTTCCTTTGCCCCAAACACGAATTCAATCAGCTCGATACAGCCCACTTAAGCCACGACAACATTACACCAAACCTAGTTAGTGTGTTACCCAATTTCGCCCCTCCAGCTTTCCCACCAACCAGCCATCAAACCCTAACCCTATTTATCATATTTCCATCATATTATTAGACCTAAATCACCCTAAAACACCCCTGGTCGAGCTCTGGTCGTCCCCCACAAAGCAGTCCCAAAACTTTCCTTTCAAACCACAAGACTTTCCAAAATAGTTTGCCTAGTTTCCAGATTTGACTAATTTCGTGTAAGGCAACTTGCCTACCATGAAATTTCCTTATTTCCTTTACCAAACCAGATCTTAACCTTCCTTAAACACCTATAGACGTGGTTTGCATGTGCCCCCCAAGGCAGCCACCTCAAACCCCTCCAAATTTTCCAAACCGATCACCACACTTCCCAAAATAAAATTCATTCGGCTAAGGCAACTTGCCTAGCTCGAAAATCCTCTCTTTCACCTCATTAAATCTGATCATTCTTACCTCATTTGATTATTTAATACTTCCCTAATTAAATTAATCAAATTCCCAATTCCCCAAGTCAAACCAAATCAAATCCCTTCACTCACCAAAACTGGCCACACATACATCTCCATCAGATTTTCCAGATTTCATCTCCAAATATCTTCCATTAATTCACAAACCCTAATTCACTTTCCTAAACCCTCTGTTGGCCAAAACCCTCACTTAACCTAGCCCCATACTCGGCCATCCAATCTCCCAAAGGAAGTCATTTTCGTGCATCACCTTAAGCCCCATTGCCGTAACACTCTATCACAACCTAGCCAAATCCTTCATCACCTAAACACTTAACCCTTTGCTTTGTATACCTTAACCCCACTTCAACCCTGCCACCATCCACGTGATTCACACCAAGTTAGGAGTCCTTCTCGGTAATTGAGGAGCAACCTGAAGTAAGGAGAAACCTTAGATGTATAGTGTCTTGACCGAGGACCCCATCAATAATACAGTAGTTGTAGCATAACTTTGGGGTGTCGATTCCACATAGAGACAAATTAAAATAATAGTATAAATAATAAAAAAAAATTAAAGAAAATATTAAATGATTAATGAAAGAATAAAAATTGATTTTAAATGCAAATTAAAATTAAACAAAGTGAATAACGAAAAAAGTAATCAAAGTTGACAAACAGTAGAGCGTCGGAAATCTCTTGCACACATCCAGTATTTTAATTATTCTCAATTTATTGATAACTCAATTGAGAATTTAATTATGAAATTCACGATCGAAAGATATAGAATTATAAATCAAAATTATCAATTATAACCCTTTGAAAAATCATCCATCACTTTTAAATCATGCAAATTGTTATCCACATTGAGAAAATTCAATGACGACAATATATTCAGCGAGCAATATTACAGCAGAGAATTAAATCAATATGGACAATCAATTGATTCAAACATAATCAAAGAACTAATCCATTTGATAGAAAAAGTATGACTGAATTTATAAACGAAATAAATTCTAAAATTATTTGGAGAAGAAAATATCAACAATAAATTGAGAATGATAAAGCAAAGAGTTTTAATAAATTAAAAACCAAATATATGAATTAAAAATAAATTAAAAATATCATCTACTGTGTAAGTTCATATCTAACCCTACTTGAGAATTTAGTTACCCATAAATATGATGGACAACATAAATTTTTCAAGAAAAATCAAAGAACAATCGGGCATGGATTTTCATTCTATTTCCATATCCTAGTTCACGCCCCTCGTAGCCTGTAGCGCTGGTATGAATACGAAGATGTATGTGTGTGTGTGTGTGTGTGTGTGTGTGTGTGTGTGTGTGTGTGTGTGTGTGTGTGTGTGTGTGTGTGTGTGTGTGTGTGATGCTGTCGTGTGAATAAGGAGCCAGCTCCCTTGAAATATCGAAATTGTCCTTTTAAAAACTTACAGCTCCAACTAATTAAAATCATTTAGTAAATAGGCATTGGCCATTTGAGAATTGATATGTTGTGCAAGTATAGGTCCATAAATTGAGAAGGAAATTTGCCCATGAAGTCCATAACGTGAGCAGCTCTTTAAGTTATGCTTAGAACCAAAAATGTGGCCCACCTCTTTCTTTGTTGAAGCCAAGTCGAATAAATCTTGAAATCACTTGGCACTTGAGGCTTGAAATCATAGTAATGAAGTCCAATTGAAAACCATTCCTCACTTATCAATGATGCAATCTTTGAGATTTAAAAATGTTATAAAATCATGCTAAAATATATCTTAATGTGAATAGAAATTAAATTCAATAATACATATTATATCCTATTATTTATATTCACACTTTAACAATTTAATCTAATATTAGAGTATTTAGAGTGTAATTTAGCAAACTCATCAGAAACAAATTAAATTTTGTTCAACTGCATTTGCAATTACAAAAGGCCAAAAAAACAAACTGATGGTGATGTGGGAGAAATATCCAATGCGTCATGATAAAGAAGCTGCCCTAATAGCATCTAAGGATGTCCAATTGTAGTTGGAGATGGAGGATATTATGTGGAAACAAAGGTCAAGAGTCTTGTGGATGGAGGAGGGGACTAAAATATAAAAAAAATCTCATGCAAAAGCTTCACAAAGGAGAAAAAAGAATAGTATCCAAAATCTACAAAATGTTAGTAGAAAATGGCAAGAAGGGGAGGTTGGATTGAGATAGGCTTATTCTTAACTACTTTAAACCCTGTTCATTGCATTTGCACCTAGAGTATTTGTTGATATTGTTGAAAACCTGGAAACAAAAGTGATTAACAACATGAATGAGAGGAGCTTACTGAAGTATTTATAGTGGAAGAAATGTATAAGGCCCTGATGCAGATGCACCCTTTTAAAGCACCTGGTCTAGATGGCATGTCACTTATATTCCTCTATAGATATTGGACTATCATTCGAAAGTTAGTTGTTAATTCAATTCTCAAGGCTCTTAACTCTGGTGAGTTTCCCTAACCTATCAACCATACTTTTATCACTTTGGTGCCTAAGAAAAATAAATCTCTAAAAGTAAGACTATAGACCACTTAATCTTTGCAATATGGTGTATAAACTAATGTCAAAAGTGATTGCTAGCCGTAAAGTTGTGCCCACATGTTGTTTCTGACTCTTAGAGTGCCTTTGTTTTTAGTAGGCTAATAATAGATAAAAGGTTTTGTCTTTAAAACTAGAGGTTTTATGATAGAGTCGGATGGGGTTTTTTAGAAGCCGTGATGTAGAAGTTGGGTTTTGACACTAGTGTGATCCATATACTAATGAAATGTGTATAGACAACATGTTTCTCTATTCTGATTAATAAGGAACCTACATGTCATATTGTTCCTACTAGAGGGTTAATACAAGCAGATTACCTCTCTCCTTATCTATTTCTTTTATGCATTAAGGGTCTTATTGGTTTGTTTAGGACAACACATAGTTCAAAGTCTTTAACTAGAATCTAAATCTGTAGAGGAGAACACGATCGAATCATATGCTTTTTGTAGATGATAGTGTTATTTTTTATAAAATTTAGAATGAGACTAACAAAATATACAGTTATTGTTGCAGCAGTATGAAAGTGTCTCAGGTTAGCACATCAATCCAATTTTTACCCAATTCACAATGTCACTCAAAAACTAAAAATTTCAACAATTGGTCCCCCAAAATTTTAATTTTTCACAATGCTCCTATTTCGTTAACAATCTGCGTTCAATCAAATGGAATAGAGCACATGCACCTCACATGCACCAGCAAAGACAAAAGTATTTATTCATTTTGCCCTTCAAACTTTTACGCAATTCTTAATTTATCTCCCACGTCACGTTAAATAAGATTTCCTCTAGTTGAGATAAGTAGACAAACCTTGTAACTACAACAATGCCACCCTCAGCCACCACGAAACCCCCATGGCAACCCAACTCAGATACATGCCTTCAACAACCACTAAACATGCCCAAATAGCTCTTAAATAGTCCAAATTGCCACTGCATGTGGCTAACTGCCACTGTACATGACTTTAAACAACACAACTTAGCCACCCCATGACTCCACATACAACCTAAATAAACCTGCTAAAACTCTAGATTCGATCTCCAAGATAGCTCGTTTCAAGGCCATGGTAGTGACCGCTACCACTCAAGTTAGTGTTTTTCAACACCACCAGCCGTATTGGGCAGCAATGTAACACATGAGTTAATCCCGATGATGTTATAACTCTCTTTCCCTTTTCCTTGTTATGTTATTGTTCATTGGTTAGTTGTGTTATGTTGTGGAGTTCGATGTAAAGTATGGTTGTGTCATGAAGTGTTGGGCATAGTTGTGTAGTATGTTGTGTGGTATTGTGGATTGTGCTGTAATGGTAGTTGTGATGTGTGTGGTAGTGGTCATATATAGCGTAGTGTATTGTGAAGGGAGAACACATGGAGTGTACTCCGTGCGGAGTAGTTGTGATATACCATGTGAGGTGTTTCGAAGGATTGGATGGTTGCATAGTTAAGGAGTATAGAACGTGGTGTGAAGTGTGGCGAATTGTTGAACAATGTCCCAGATAGTTTTGATGCGATCGTGTGATCAAGTGATGAGTGTGACTGTGTAGCAATGTTATGGGTGTTGTACATATGAAGTGACAATGTGGTGTAAGAGTGACTTAGCAGGAACATAACAGGATGTTATATAGTGGCATAAGTACATGAAGAGTCGTGCTTGTGGTAGGTTAGAAGTTAGTGTAGAAGTGACGCGGTGCAATGTCATGTAAAGTGGTGGATAAGGGTGTAGCTTGGGAGTTGTCTCGGACTACGTGACACGATGGAATGTGTAGTTGTGAAGAGTCTTATTGCGTCAAGTGTTAAGATGAACTTGGAACGAGATGAGAA
Organism: Platycarya strobilacea; assembly: GCA_036898215.1. Classification (NCBI taxonomy): domain Eukaryota; kingdom Viridiplantae; phylum Streptophyta; class Magnoliopsida; order Fagales; family Juglandaceae; genus Platycarya; species Platycarya strobilacea. The sequence continues at coordinate 44,790,248 of CM072555.1, forward strand.
GTAGGAAGAGTCCTACCAACTAAGTTAGAAAATGTTGGTATCAGACTTGGTGCTTGTTTACACAAGCAAGTAATCAACATATTATAAGTTGATTTTAGGTGAAAATGAGGTGAGGTACATGTGTATCTAGTGAGACATGTGTGTTAGATGGATTTACCGTATGTAATGGGTAATTTGTCATAATTATAAGTATACAATGTTTAAGCCTCAAAGTTGGCTTAAAGTGGTGTGGTATGCATGGATGAAGATGATGCATAGGCTTGGATGCAGGAAGTGACGTGTGTATCGATTAGGATTGTGATGCGTAACTTGGTCAGTTCAAGTTATGTATTTAAATGAGGTTAATAAAAAGAGTAAGGTATAGGTACTAGTATTTTAACCCTAAGGTGAATCATGGAGTTTCACTTTAAAGGTTAAGCACTTAGGTAGGACATTGAGTTTGGAAGATGTAGTGACCATAAGTGGGTCTCCGAAATAGGAAACATAGTAAGAGAAACGTTGAAGCCTAGGATAGAAGGAGAGTGTTTCTAAGTGAAGTGTAGATCTTTTTCTAGTTTAATTGCTTATGTATTAGATAAAGAATGACGCTAATGTTATATGTATGCATGCAAGTGGCCACTTGACACGCACGTGAATGGAACGCATGATATGAGAATAGTATGGAGTCTAGATAAGTATTATATTCATACGCTTCTAGAGTTTTCTAAATATATGAATGAAATGAAAATAAAATGTTTCTCTTTACAATGCTTATAAAATGAATGACGATTTATGAAAATATGCTAAGTATAAGTTTTCAAATATATATATATAATGGTCATTCTTAGTTGTCCAATATATGCAATCCAAGTATTTAAATGTATGCATATGATAGATAACTATAATTAGTAAATATTGAATTTAGTCCTTAGAATGAAAACATGAGACTTATGCCTCATGCTTTACATGTTGCTTTAAGTGATGGATGAAAGTGTTTTAAAATAATCCTATGAACTGTATGCTTTATGGATGCCAAGAATTTACGGTTTCAATAATGCCTCAATTTAAGTTTATGCTTATACTTTTAAATGATTTTTTTTCATGAATGAACTGACTAATCAAAGAATGAAAGAAAGAATTGAATGAATAAATGAATATTATGATGGATAAAACTACGTAATGTCCATGATAAATGAATGAATGAATGAGGGTACTAAGGAAAGGGCATATTGCAGTGCTGAAAAATAGTATTGGCGGTACACCCAATACTTCCCCCAGATCAATGGATTCTCAATCCGTAGCCACAGGTGAAATTAGGATCTAAAAGAAAATCGGCTAACTCTAGCACACATGGCATAATAGTGTGTAACGACAATAAAAAGTGATAAGAGAATGTAAAGTCCTCAAACTCTTTAAGAAATGAAGGCACTGGGTGGAAGAAATATTTTACAAAAAGGAAACTGTCTTTCTTAAGAAAATCCCCACTTGGTGATTTTTTAAAATGAATGTATGTCTTATATCTTGTATGTACTGTATGTATAATTGACGAATGCATGATTGAAATCTTATATTGCTATATTTTTACTATATAGAGTAATGTTTTCTAAGTATTCGACTCATTTTAATTTTTATGTATGCCCTTCTCCTTCCCAAGAATTAAATGAATAGAACGTGCTAGGACTGATACGGCCTAATAAGGAAGAGCACGGAAGTATAGGCATAAGAGTTTTAAATGTATGAGAAACCTTTTTATTTTAAGGTTAAATGTTTTCCATTGTAAACCTCTTTTTTTCTCAAAGTATGTTTTATTTTATAATGTAAAGTCTTGTAACCTAGGTACGGAAAGAAAAAGTTTCAAAACAAAAGGTAATTAACATCATCTTTTCTAAAAATCTCACCACAACGACGTGCATTACATAGGGAATGGCATGTTTGTTAAGCTCTAGAAGGATTCTTGGGTTATGGGTTATCAAACTATAAAAGGGAGCAACATGTGTAGAAAGTGTATTAGATGATGATAATGACAACAACATTGATTGATTGTGATACAAGGTGGTGGGATGCTAAAACGGTTAGAGCTCTATTCCATCCAAAGATAGTAGTAGAGATCCTAAAGCTTACTCAAAGTCCAAGTGATGTTTTAGACAAATAGATTTGTAATCATGAAAAGAGTGACAAATTCAATATCAAGAGTGCTTATAGGTTCTTCAAAACTAGCACATGTATGAGTATTGGGGAAATCTCGACTGTTAGATTGCAAAATTCCATTTGGTCTACTCTATGGAGGTTGAAGGCTCCAAACAAAGTTAAAGTATTTGTTTAGAGAGCATGCAGTGATGGATTTCCAACTATTGATAATCTAGGAGGAAGATATATTAATCTAGATCGCCACTGTATTTTCTATAATGATCAAAAGGAGGATCTACCACACGACTTTTTGTTTTGTCCCAGTTTCTATGATCATTAGATTATATATGCTCATGCTATTCAACATATGGAGCTATTATATGTCTTTTATGCAAGTGGCAATGACTATTACGGAGTAAGACACACTTGATGTGGTTTGTAGTGTTGATTCTCAGGGATTCAAATTGAGAAGTGTTGATGGCAGCTAGTAAGATGAAAAAAAAGGTTTCAGATATTAGAAAGTGACTATTTGATGATTGTAGCTGAGATTCATAATGGAAGTGATTCTTATGCCCCTCAAAGAATCTTAGTGCAAGAGACCAAAAGATTGATGCAACTCTTTAAGGAATGCAATGTTCAACATGTTAATAGATTTGGTAATGAGGCAACTTATAAACTTGCTAAAAATGTTTGTAATGTCATGTTGAAGATATTAAATATGGTGGAATAGTGTTCCTCTTCATTTAAGTCATGGTGTATGGTTGAACAAACATTCTTTGTAATGTCTTTTGCTTATGAATATGAAAGTTTTATATAAAAAAATTGATGAAAATCTCTTGATTGTCGAATAGAAGATCTCTTGATTGATATGTCAAATTTTAAATAGCCTTTGTATTTTAAAATGTACGAGTACATCGCTTCTTGTATTCAAAGATGATAAAAAGAGTGACATTGCTTAATGGTTGACATTTGTGGCATTAATTATATGCTTTTGAGTGTTATTAATAGGCTATTTATCATTCTACACATCATATTTATTATATGCTACTCATTATACGTTCTACTCATCGTTTTTATATCACACCATTCTTAATTTTTTAAGTTTTGCCATTGATCATTTCCACAAACTATATTTATTTTAATTTTTAATTTTTTTTTAATATTTCTTGTTTTATTCTTTCTAAACTAATTGATTTCTTCTTCTCATCATTTATACATCATACATTTTGTAAGAAAAAATTAATAAAAAATTAAAAAATTATGTATGCTTTGTGGTGAGAGGTTGATAAATAGATATTTTTTCTTATTATATATATATGGTGTATGAATGATAAATAGAAGAAATCAATTAAAAAGGAAAAAATAAGAATAATGTATGGGATGAGCATGAAAACTAAAATTTAAATATCACTCACTTAAGTTTTTTGTTTTGTAATTTTTTAAAAATAATTAAAGTTGCGTGTGAGTAGAAAAAATCTTAGATATTTTAAGAAAAATAGTGAAAAAGTAATAAAAAATAATAATATAATATTAAAAAATTAGTGAATAGTAATAAATAATAGTAAAAAATATATAATGTTATGAATTAATTAGGAATCGGCAGCCGCCCCTGTCTCACCACTAAAATTATGTGAATGACTCCACCACTATTATTTTAAAATCTGCATAGTGACTTGCATAGTGACTTATATAGTAACTTGCATAGTAATTTCAACGCCTATAAATATGAGCTTCAGTTATAATGAAATTCATAAAAAAATATAGAGAGAGAAATAAAGTTTCAGTTCTCAAGAGTTTTCTTTTATATTTCTCTTGTAATAGTAGTAGTTTTCTTTTTAATTTTATAACACGTTATCAGCACGAGATTTTACCGATACTGAAACTAGTGGTCTTCTACTTCAAGATCCTTGATGAGATCTATTTGGATATGATGATGAACTTGAAAGATACAATCATAGAAGAAAATCATGTGTCCCTGAAGGATCGTGCTGTGTATCTCATGATGAAAAATCATCTTACTGTGTAAAATGAATTAAGAGAGTGATATAAGCACCATAATATGTAATCCTCTCAAAATATCATTATGATTTATTGCACCTGAAGTTGCAAGATTTTAAGAGTAGTATTGAATATTCTGCACTCTTTAAAATTAGCTCAATATTAAAATTATGCAGTGAAAATGTCACTGATGATAATATATAAAAGAATACATTATTTTTCATACCTCGAATGTGCTCCTACAGTAGCAATATCGAGAGTGAAAGTTCAACAAATATTCTCAACTTTTGTTTTGTCTTCCAGTGATTGAGCTAAATAATGAGTTTTTGTTACACCAGTTACGTCCTATTAATGATATCGAATTTACACAATTCCCAGAAGTGAACAGAGCATCATTTCAAAGGAATTAAGGGCGTAGACGTGGTAGAAAAATTATAGAAGTGTTGGTCCCAAAAGCGACAATACTAAAGATGATAAAAATATATCGTATCACCAAAAGTAATCCAACTCAGAGAAGGGTAAAGACCCTCAGAATAATTCTTCATAAAAAGATGAAGATGTTTGTCATAGATATGGTATGACTAAACAGTAGTCACGTACTTGTTGTACAGCCAAACACTTGATTTACTTATACTAAGTTTTTATATATAAGCTTATTAATATTTCATCATGTTTTGAAATAATGAAATATCGGTGCTCGAAGTACGACAAGAAATTACTTAGGATAATAAAGCCCTGTTTAAATTTGATCCTCTTACAAATAAATGTGAACCAGAAGTTCAGAGGATTATCTATCTGTAAAGTGTTGCAAATCAATTACATGATATATTTAATAACACTAAAGGTGTTGTAAAATCATATATTACTGCTGTTAATGCTTAAGCAAGAATTAAAATCCCTGAAGGACGAGTTGTTAAAACAGCAATAAATGAGTCTAAGATACACCTGGAGCGTTGAAAACCTATTGGTGCATAAGAAAAAAAAAATCAGTGCTCATGAAAAGACCGTATTTTCTAATCCTTCTAAAGAGTTAACTCCTGGAAAATGTAACTTCTGAAAAGGTAACTCCTGAAGAGTGTAACTCCTGAAGAGGTAACTCCTGAAGAGTATAACCCCTGAAGAGTATAAACTTCCTGAAGAGGAACCTCCTGTAGAGGTGTTTCATGAAATGTTTTTCCCCTAGAGAGGAACAATGAGATCTCAATACATTTCATGAGTACTGGAAAATTTATGGATAGAAATAAAACTGTTGTCGACAACATATATGATAACACTTGATATTACCAGAAGTAATGAAGAAAGTAAGTCAAAAATCGTCGAAGAATGTCGACGTAGAAATGATTGGCCAAAATGGAAAGCAGTTATTAAAACTAAATTAAACTCGCTAGTGAAGCGAGATGTGTTTGGACCTGTTGTCCAAACACCAAAGGGTGTAATATCTGTCAAACATAAGTGAGTATTTATACGAAAGCGTAATGCGAAATGAAATTGTACAGTATAATTTGTCGCACAAGGTTTCCTGTAGAAACCCGAGAGCAATTATGAGGAAACATATTTCCTTATTATGAATGCAATCACATTCATATTTTTAATCGATTTGGTTATTACAAAAGGATTAGATATGCAGTTAATGAATGTGGTCCCTACATATTTATAAGGATCATTAGATCATTACATATATAAATATTTACGATACTTGAAGCATTTAGTCCAAGTACATTTAGGAGTATGTATTTTATAAAGTCTCAAAGATCTTTATATGGGTTAAAGCAATCCGGACGCATGCGATATAATTAAATTAACAAGTATCTAATTGAAAGAAGGATTTAAGAATAATCTTATACGCCCATGTGTTTTATCAGAATCCAGATTTGTCATTATTGCAGTTTACGTTGATGATTTACCTTATTAGAACTCTTGAAAAGATCACAAGGGTTGTTATAAATTCAAGGAATGCATTTGAAAAGGAAAAATCTTATTATTCAATTCATAGATGAGTTATGTTGCCCAGATGACTAACACAAGAGGGGGGGGGTAAATTGAGTTGTATTAAAAAATTAACAATTATAAATCAAGTATATAAAATAAAATATAAAATATGAAACAGTAATAAATATAAAGAGTAAAGGTAAGAGAGAAGCAAACTCAGTATGTTAACGAGGTTCGGCCCCACTGCCTACGTCCTCGCCTCAAGCTACCCCTTGAGGATCCCAAAATCCACTATTCAATCTCCTTTAGGTGGAGTTAGAAATCTATTACACCTTTGAGCAGCACCGCTCCAAAGAATCCGTGTAGAACACCCTCTACACTTCCAATCACCTCACACTTGGTGATTTAACTATTCCTCGTGTAGAACACCTTCTACACTTTCAATCACCTCACACTTGATGATTTAACTATTCCTTGTGTAGAACACCTTCTACACACACAAGGGTTATACACACCCTTTTACTGATACAAGAATTGATAGTGGGTAGGCTATCAGAAAACACTCCTCAATGAGTGAAATAGAAACAATACAGCACAAACTATATCTCTCAAAATAAACAAGGGTTAAGGCTCAATGCTTGGAGAAGAGAGAATGAAAACTTTGAATGAATGTTGTATGCTCTTGGTGTTGTAAATGTGAAGCTCTCAAATGATCTATTTATAGGCATATAAGACTTCATATTCAAATTTAAAAAGATTCACATGTCAAAAACATCATCATTCACTTTTCAAAAATTTCAAATCAAATCTTTTTACTTTTTGCATGTGACAAAAGGAGCACACTTTATTTTTCAAAAATTTCAAACCTAATCTTTTACTTTTTGCATATGATAAAAGGAGCACACTTTACTTTTCAAAATTTTCAAACAAAGACATTTACCTTTTGCATAAGTCAAGAAAAGCATCTACCACTTTTGAAAATATTCAAATAAAACATGCACATGTGAAAGATGATAATCAATCATCTTAATAGTTTCAAAATTCAAACTTTAATCATGTCATGCACATGTGAAAGATGACAATCAATCATCTTAATATTTTCAAAGTTCAAACATTTAATCTTGTCATACACATATGAAAGATGACAATCAATCATCTTTCAAAATTTTCAAATTTAATTTTCAAAATATTCATGCACATGTAGAAAATGTATTTTAATACTTTATGATAAAATATTAAATTTGAGCCTTAATCCTAATTTTGAATTTTTAAGAGATTTACAAAATTACTCTATGATTTTAATGTGAATTTGTTCCCTTCTTGCTCATGCTTGCTTCCTTGATGTGCTTGATTCTATTGTGTGGACAACTTGAGCTTGAGACTTCTTTATTCTTTGAATTCATTTGTTATCATCAAAATCCATGTGTAGATTTACACGAAACTTGAAATCTTGAGTTCAACAAGTTACAAGAATTTGAGACTTCTAGTCTTATCTCTCAAATGCATTTACTCTTCATAAAGCAACATACCATCCTTATCTAAAGGATTAGGCAGTCGAAATGAAGAGGCGAGTAAGGATTTTAAATCCTTATTCTCTTGCTTTAAGTCTGTAAGTTTTCTGTCAGACTCTTGAACGAGTCGTTGAAGTACAGAAACCTTCTCGTTAAGCTCCTCAATCTCACGATTTTTGAATTGTAATCGGTTGGAAAATCCAACAATAGAGGAGGAGTATCGGGTGCCGAGAGTCACCAGCTCATAAACAGTTTTACGATCTGACTTATTAGCCAGATCATTTGCTTGCTGCAACATGACACCTGCGGAAGATGCAGGAACAACTTGTAATTGAAGCGAAGGATACCTCATATGTTGATCGTGAGAAATAGTAAAAGGAAATTAATGAGCCATTGGAAATTTGTAAAATAAGAATACAAATACAGATGGATTATAGATATGAGAAGAAGATTTGATGCGTACTAAATGAAACTAAAGACGGTTCTTATAGAAATGGAAATAAGAATAAGACAAACCATTATCTCTTCAAATCTCACTTTACAAGATATGTTGGATGCATAATTTCAAAAGCCAGCGAGATTAATTACAGCTATCCCTATTTTCTTGTAAACGTTGAACTTCTGCCGTTAGCTGCTATTGTTGACTTTGTATCTGAGCTCTCTCTCGTTCCAACTCTTCTACTCGTGTTTTCAGGTCACGAGAATACCAGTCTATAAGTTTCTTCAACTCCTTGTTTTCTTGTTTTAAATATTTATTTTTTCTATATTTAGTTGCAAGCGTTTGATACAATTCAGATATTTGAGTTTTAAGATGATCAACCTCACTCGTTCTCGCCAGTAGCCTCTGAGACATGGTTGTAAGAGATGCAGCATATTGAGCGCTGAGGGTTCTTGATGCTGCAACAATTTCAGGATCAGATTTACTAGATAGATATATCTCTGCTCCTATCGTGGTGTTTACAGCCTCATGAGAAAATATAAGTGGTTGAGGTATAAAAGGTTCGTGGTTTAAATCTGAGATATTAGAATTTCTATCAGACATAATATCATTCTGGATGAATAACAACTGAATCTATGAGGAATGCGAGATCTTTTTGCTGGAATAAACCAATGGTAAAATTGGTTATATTTAAACAACAACCCGAAACTTTCAAATCTCTTCAAGATCTCGTTTGTCCACAATGTCAAGCGGATTTGATTTTCCGCCGAACTGATAATATTAAATCTCAAAACTTTTACAACTTTTATCATACATAGATGGTTTCCAATGTTATTTTCGTCGTATATAAACAAGTTCTCCCTAATAATGCCGAACGAGGGGGAGAAATTTTTAGATGAAAATATTATCATACTCTCTCTAATGCATTATTTAGTTAGAGATCGTGTTTGAATTCTTAAATTGTTATATATACTGAAATCATATTTATTTATTACTTGAAACACTGACGCATATTATCAGGGAGAATTTAAGTATTACTGCAGGTATCAGATTTCTATTAAGTCTGTCAACCAGATATTATTTTTCATTTTCAAATCACTCAGAAATTATTGCAATTCATGAAACAAATTGAGAGTATATTTGGCTGAGATCAATGACTCAACATATCCAAGAAAAATGTGGTATTTTGATAGCTCAACAATTTTATACGAAGATAATGCTGCTTGTATCATTCAAATCAAAAGAGAATATATCAAAGATACGATCTAGTGATAATCTGGCAGATTTATTCACAAAAGCGTTACCAACTTCCACATTCAAGAAGATTGTGCATAACATTGGAATGCGAAAACTCAAAGATCTTTTGTCATGCACTTTTCAGGGGGAGTAAATGTGCTGATTGTACTCTTTTTCTTTCGCTGAGGTTTTGTCCCACCGGGTTTTCCTCTGCAAGGTTTTAATGAGGCAATCTTAAAGCACTTGTAGATGCATAAGAAGACTGTACTCTTTTTCCTTCGCCATTGGTTTTTCTTCCCACTGGGTTTTTTCTTGGCAAGGTTTTAATGAGGCAGATTCTTTATGGGTGGTCATTCAAGAGGGAGTGTTATGAATTAATTAGGAGTCGGCAGCCGCCTCTGTCCCACCACTAAAATTATGTGAATGACCCCACTACTATTATTTTAAAATCTGTATAGTGATTTGCATAGTAACTTCAACGCCTATAAATATGAGTTTCAGTTGTAATGAAATTCATAAGAAAATATAGAGAGAAATAAAATTTCAGTTTTCAAGAGTTTTTTTTTATATTTCTCTTGTAATAGTAGTAGTTTTTTTTTTAGTTTTATAACATAAAATAATAATAAAAAAATAAAAATAATAGAGTAATCTGATATAATTTTACCATCCAAATTAGTCTATAATCATTTGAATATTGAATTAGAATGGAATGAAAGTTCGAAATCAATAAAATATTATTTTGATTTTAAAAGATTTGAATCATTTATAGATTTTATGTAAAAGTTTTAAAAAATTATAATATTGAAATGAAACATTTTTTTTTTTTTTGCCCAATAAACAAGAAAAAATGGAACACTTTCTTACAAAGGGGTCGAGGACTCGAGGGAAAAAAATTATTTCAGGGGCAGCATAGAGAAGGCAATCCGCACGGCAGCCAGCGTACAGGTGAGAGGTGATCGCGGCGGCAGCTAAGGCGAAGGCAGCAGCTGCCACAGGATTGGAATAAGAAAAGCTTCTAACATAGGCAAGGACGTCAAGAGAAGACGAGAGAGTGAGGCGAAGTGGTTCGAAAAAGATGTTGCACAGCAAGACATTCGTCAAGAAAACTAGAGGCGGCAAAGTGAACAAGGTTTATTTCCACTTTCATTCATTCGCCAGTTCCAACTTTGGCTCCTCTTTCTTTGTATTGATCCAATTAATTTTTTTCCCCTAATTTTATTGTGTTCTTTCTGGTTATTCTTCGTTTCAGCAAGTCAGAGAGCACTATCTCAGGGACGATATCTACTGTGGAGCTCCAATATGCAAAGTCTGTGATTCCTCCGCTGCTCGCTTGAGTCCTTCTGCTTCCACCATTCTCATTGTTGACACCAATGTGGTTCTCCATCAGGTAATTATCAGTTTCCACTTCGAATGGAGTTTTATCTGTTCGGTTTAACCACAAAGCCTTTTTGTTTTGAGTTATTTTCCTATTAAATTGCAGATTGATTTGCTTGAGAATCCAGCAATTGATGATGTGGTCATGCTCTCAATCGTGCTGGAGGAGGTTAAGAACAAGAACATGGCGGTGTATAATAGAGTCAGAGCTCTCTGCGGCAATTCCATGAGACGGTTCTTTGTGTTTGCCAATGAACACCATAAGTATGGTTCTTTACTTCATCATTTTTTTTGGTGACAATAGCTCATATTTTTTTTTGATAGGTAATTAAAAGGATTTCATTAATAGAAAAAAGGTTAAGTCTAGGTATACCGGAGGTATACTTGAGAAGACTTAACTAGTGTTACAAAAAAGAGAGAAGTTTATGGATACTAAATCCGTTACAAGCGATAGATCCCGGATTAGGTCTATAGATTCCAGCGAAAGCCCACTTAAAGCCATCTACCAAGTTCACAAAGGAACATGCAACAGTAAAATCACCCACACACTCCTCCACCCTTTCAACCACTCTTGTGTCAAACATTATTAAGATGCCCCCAAAGGTGCCTCTTGCTGGGAGGTAAGACCACCCAACATGTTGTCCTCTTCATAGACTATGAACTAGTTCGGTATTTATAGATTCTAGTTTGGTTTGTTGTAAACAAATAATACCTTCCTTCCATTGTCTAAGTAGATTCCTCACTTGGAGCTGCTTGTTAATATCATTCAACCCCCTCACATTCCATGAAATAATTTTTGGCATCATTGACCAATTGTCTTACCCCTTCCCTTAACTCGCTCCCAAATAGAGCTCTTTTCTCCCCCATTATCATTCGTGTCCCAAGTGAGTCTCTTCAATTCACGATCCTTCTTCTTTGCCGAGTGAATAGACTTTTCAGATTTGGACAGATTGTGAGTAGCCTCAGCCGTTGTGAGGAGAGCCAAAAATTCAGCTTCAAAACCCGTGTAGGAAATACCAATGATATCTTTTATTTTCCATGTTGTTTGGATAACCCAACTAGATTCCTTAAGGTTGAGAGAGTCAAGAGGAATGAGATTTTCTGACTCAAATAAAACCAGTGCCCCTTCCCCACATTCGGTCTCATTATCCAGTCTAGAAGTCGAAACAGGGAGCCTATTGGAAAACCCAAAGGCTACCGGCGTTTTATGGCCCTCTCCAGAGACCACCTGCGCCACTTTTAATGTGGGATCGCTCTGAAAAAGGGTTGTCGGCACTTCCATCTGCTCACTGATAAGTTCCGGCATTTCTGGAAGTGAGTGACTGGAACCAGGGTCTTCGTCAGCCTTCGTCAGCCTTCGTCGGCGTTGTCTGTTCAGTCGCCGGTGAGTCAATCCGGCACATTCCAACAATTTCTGGATTCTCTACTCTTTCCGGCACTAATGGCGCATTGGTCTCTTCAATCACCTCCCTCTGCGACGACAACGAAAGGGTATCTGCCACCGGAGAACTTCGGCCCACCGTCGTCGTATCTAAGTCCGGTAGCTGAGTCTCCGAAGGCCCATCGTTATGAGCCCCGATCTTTAGCACGAAGCTCGGCCCAACTGCGATATTCGGACGCTGCATCTCCTTCGATTTGGGCTCAAGCCCAAGGCCCTCAACGTAACTAACCCGGCCCGAAATTACTTTCTTCCCCTTCCCCAAGCTATCGGATTGGTCTCTCGTCTCTCCTAGGCCCAAACCTAGGCCTGATTCCTTTACAATTAAGTCCTCAACGCACCGTTTCAGGCAGACTAAGTTTTGACTCGCAAAATCCAACTAAAGTTCCATCTCGACGATTACCCCCAAAGTTCTTTCCTTATTAAGGCCAGCAAAACTGATCTCTTCTTCTCCAAGGACGACAGAGCATGTCTTTTCGTACTGTTCCGAGCCTCCCAAAAGTGCAGGTTTCCTTTGAGCGACGTTTGCCTGCTTTAGAGCTTCCTTGTATGACCTAAATGACCACGCCGGCGGTTCCGGCCCCTGCACCTGCACCAATGGGAAAGTTGTTCCTCTGTTTTTCATCTGTGAAACTTCCGAAACAGAGTTTTCCACTATCTCCATTAAAGTATCATGGAAATTTCTCCACCCTACACCTTTTATTTTTTTTGATAAGTAAATAATTTTATTATTAGAACCCTACACCTAATCTCCCTTCTGGAATCATTATAGTGCCCTGTCGCCTTTCAGGGCTAAACTCTGAGAGAGAGAAGAACCTCCCAAACGAGTTATGCCACCTCTGTAACACCAACACAGAAGTTCCTCTTCTACGCGACCTGAGAAAATCTGGGGCTCCCATAGAAGCAATGCCCTCCTTCACCATGGCAGTCAGCCATGCTAGAGCTTAAGGATCAATGAATACATGCTTCACCAGACGAGGGCTGCTTTCTATGATCTTCCACCCCTTATCTCTCTCCCTCTTAAACTCAAAACATTTATGATCAATAATCACATTCCTAGTCGACCCCATCGTTAACCACCTAGTTAAATCAATGGAAAAGCTGGACTAAACAACTAATCTCACCAAACACAAGCTGAAAGATGAGGAAACGAAATCATGATTGTAGAAGTGTACGGAGAGAAAAAGAGGGACGTGTTTATTCCTTGATTTTAAGTGAACTTACAATGGGAGTGGTTTGAACTTTGAATTGAATGTCTCGATTGATGTTTTAGTATTAGTGATAGCATATTCACATAGGTCAGTAGCACCTTTTTCAGTAGATGTGTAAATGTCATCCTTTTGATTTTGGATTATAGACTATAGAGGCCTATTGGAGTTGAAATGTATTCAAGTCCTGATCTCATTCACTTGAAAATTCATGCAAAAGTTCTTTTGTCAATTGCAACTGGAAATTGGAAAAGACCCTCTTCATGGCCTCATTTGGATTGCCCAAAACTAGAGTTTCAAGGCATGTGATTCAAGGTAAGCAAGAAAACAGATGTGCGTTGCTAACACGCAATGGCTTTCGTGCATTGGTGATCGGCTGTTGCTTGTTCCCTTGCTTGGTTACGTGTAGCACCCTCAGTAGGCCCTTATTCATTGTGAGACCTGTTCCAATTCCAGCTATTACAATCCATTTTTCTTTTCGATACGTCTTTAGCTTATTGTTTGCTTTTTTCCCTTCATGGTTATCTCGGTAGTTGCAATTCATTTATTAACTTCAATTGATATCTCTGCAGCTTCTTTCAGGTTATCTTGATACTTTATGGCTATGCTTTTGTCTTTATTTATTGACTTTGATGCATTATCTGATATTTGTTTGCATTTTTTTCTTTGTAGGGATACTTTTGTCAAGGAAATGAATAAAGAAAGTAAAAATGATCGTAATGACAGAGGTTTGCTATTTGCATGAATGCTGATTTCTTAGAATTTAAGAAGTGCTCTGGGATTGTAGACATTGTTTTATATCAGTAAATTGCCTGTTTGTTTAAACTCTTAAGGGAAGAAGATCCTCAAATGGATTTCAATAATAAAAGTTTCCTTCTGGAAGTCCTTCAAAGTCAAAACTTTGGTTCCAAATAACTAGTAGTTTTAGCGAACTATCTCTCTACATCCTTCTCTTCCTCTCCAATAATGATGAATCTTAGGCTTTATAGCCTTTATTCATGCGCACATGTCTACATGTAATAATCACTTATTGGTAGCTAGGATGTTTGATTTGCTTCTTAGAAGGAATTTTTCAAATTTTCCAAAATTTGACATTTTAAAGTCTCGGTTCAGCTATCCGGGTGGCTGCTCAATGGTATCAGAATCATCTTGGTGGTGCAGCTCGGGTTTTACTTATAACTAATGATAGAGAGAACAAGAGGAAGGCTATTGAAGAGGGCATTTCTGCAGAGACAAGTAAGATATATTTTGCCATAGTTCTGGAATCTCATCAACAGCTCTGATGTCTAACTCAGGCATTGATTGAGAAGGAAAGGATGCTCTCTATGTGAAGCACTGTCATCATAGTGATTATGGTTATTTAACAATACTTCATGGATAGAGCTTATTTACAAAATTTTGTCGTATTTTCAGTTGAGTCATATGTGAAATCATTGGACCAACCGAATTTGCTCGACCTGCTAGTCCAACCTGCATCAGAAGATGTTAACATGGAAGAAGTTGAAGATTTGAGACCGTCAAAGAGGAAAGTTATTTATGCAGAGGTTTGCTATTGAGTTTCCCTACCTTTGTAGTTTCTGGGTTTGGTTAGTTATGAAATCAATGAAGATGTGAATTAACAAATTTCTTGCTCATTGTCCTCTGTTCAGCATAAGCCAATGTCTGAGATTACTTCTGGTTTGCACCGTGGAATATACCATCAAGGAAAACTTCGTGTTAATCGCTATAATCCCTTTGAAGCTTATGTCGGGAGTGAGAGCATTGGTGATGAAATAATTATTTATGGGCGTGCAAACATGAATAGGGCCTTTGATGGTGACATTGTAGCAGTAGAACTTCTGCCTCAAGATCAGTGGTATGAAGAGAAGTCTCTATCCATAGCTGATGAAGGTATGTTAGCCATCATGCCTTTTGGCCTCCTAGAAGGTAGACAACTGTTGAACATGTATGTTTTTGATCGGTAACACCTGTTGAACATATATTATTTCATATTTGGTGCATGTCTGTGCTATACGTCTTTAAAAAAAGGTGATAAAGAGGCTTAATTGTGAACGATTTGGTGGATACTTCTTGCTTTCATTTGATCGATTTTCCTCCTCTCTTGCTTTAGTGATTACCATTTTCTTAGATTTCCAGTTTTTTAGACATTAAGGTTCATTTACTGAAACACCCCGTCCTTGGTGGGGTCCGAAGAGTTATCTCTAGTCACTTGATAAACAATTTTGATCAAAACTAAAGAACTTTAACACTTCCATCATTCAATACCAAAGTCTCCTAATAGCCAAACAGTTTCCAATATCAAATCACCATTCCAATCTCCATCACAATAATCCAAACGAATAAACAAATTATCCCCATTCGTCTAAAACATCTCAACTGAACTAATGTATTACAAAGAAAACCTCTACGTCCACCCGACGTAAACTAGACAAATAAATATCTATGAATCATGTTGTAGCATCCAATTAGTCCTGCCTAGAACTCTTTCATTGATCACCCGCTGAACCACCAAAATCATTTGTAAAATGTTAGGAAAATGGGGGTGAGTTACGAATAACTCTGCAAGCAAACACCTACGATAGTGCATAAAAAAAAATAAATTATGAGCATCAACAATTTTTTCATGCGGAGTGAAACCCTTTTTATTTCAGAAAGAGAAGACATCTCATTTACAAAAAAAAAAAAAAAAAAGAACAAATGACTTTGGTGTAAATAATCAGATAAACAAAATCTCTGAAAGCATAAATATGGATAATGTTTCTTAAAAACACATCATATCGAAACAGATACCATAATTAACCCCCGTGGTAGAGTTATGCCACATTATACTCGTGATCAGGCCATATGTCACTATTGTACCCATGGCAGTGCCATATGCCACTATTGTACCCATGGCGGGGCCATATGTCATTATTACACTCATGACGGGGCCGTATGCCACTATTATACCCATGGCGGGGCCGTATGCCACTATTATACCCATGGCGGGGCTGTATGCCACTATTATATTCAGCCTGTATCAGAAAACAAAATGAACTTCATAATCACTTTCATCAAAACATATTCAAATCTCATGCCAAAACTTTCAGTAATCACTTCAAATAAAAAATGAATAATTTAAAATCATTTCACATGCTTGAAAATCAGTAGAAACAGCAAACTTCATTTATTTACAGCAGAACCTTTCGGAGTCATAACTCGTAATATTTCTAATCCATCAAACGAAGCTTTTCAAAAGGTTCTTTATGCTCTTATTCAGTTCTGAAAAAATATAAATGCACAAAATAAAGTTACGTCTATGCTATTCATACTGGAAAATGCTTCCCTTTTTATAACTTTTATGCATATGCAAAAATAATATCTGAGATTGTTTTTCAGATTTCTTTTTGAAAACACACAGCATATTTTAAAAATCAACCCCATCTCATTTCTTTTTGTGGAAAGGCTGGTTCATAAACTTCTTACCTGGCTTTCGTGTAATATTCCCTCCTTGAGTCTGAACTCTAACAATTTTCACCACCTAGTCAAGATATATGTACCAAACATTCAATAATCCAGTCACCGCATTTATCCACTACACAGCAGTTCCCAAGAGCCCCAAACAGATATTTACATTACCAAATTTCAGCCATTAAACCACTCCTAAAATAACTGAAGTAAGCTACAAAATATTTCAAGCAGTCCCTTAACTTCAAAGATCACCTAAAAAGTGATCAGGGAGCAATGAGTGTGCGTGTGCAAATTGATCAAAGAACGAAAATCGTGAAGGAGAAAACTGGTTGGAACCTTACCGCGTGGAGAGGAATGTCTAGGAAATCAGCCTACATGATTTCGACTTGATGGGGAGAGAAGAGAGGAAACCTAGGGTCCAAATCATCAAATTCCACTATAAGAAATAGGATTGAAAAACCACACCAACAAAATAAAGTGAGAGGAACGGAGAATGAGTGAAGAAGCACTTACCGGTGGCGAGAAATAGCAACCAAACGAAAATGCAGTGGTAGTTGTAGATCACACCAAAATTTCGAGTGGGGGGGTGAGAGTTTGAGAGTGTTTTCCACCGGATGAGAGGTAGTTCTTGATGTGTTAAATCCACTCAAAAATAACTGAAGAAATGTGAAAATCAAAGAGAATCATGCTTGATAGGTTTTCGGAGGTGTGGAAACTGAAAGCGAAACTGTCAGGAAATGAAGAAACCGATTGGGAAGATAACACATACCCAACGATGCCGTATGCAGCCTTCACGGGTGTTAGCCACGGGCTGGGTTTTGTTTAATTTGGGCTGGGCTTGGGCACAGTGGGTGGAACCTTGAGTGGCTATTCTAGTGTTAAAATAATAAGATTGATGCTAATGAATCATATATTACTGGTATGAAATAATCATGAAGTTGAAAAATGAAAATATATGCAATTAGTTATTGCAAAGCTCTTGTTGGTTTGGTGTTGGCTGGGGAATATCTTTTCAAAGATAATGAGATTAAGAACCGGTAAGAGCAACATCAAAAGGACGAGCAGGAGAAAATACAAAGGAGCTTATATTGGTTTTTGGCATCAAAGCCCTCAGAATTATCCTTGACATATGTAATGTGCCCATACATCATGAAAGGCCTCCACAAACATCTGGTGTGATGGTTGGGCTGCCCAACTATTGGACCCTCTAGTTGAGGACATAAGAGGTTGCCTCTACAACTTCCCTTTTCAAACAATGGTTCTAGCTGAGACTAAATAAATAGTCCCTCTCTTATGGATTCAGACTATCCGTCGTTTTTTTGGAGTAAGCTTCACTCTCCTTCTCTCTTTCCTATACACTTAAAACAGTTCTTTTACCTCTGTGCAGAGGATGGGGAAGAATATGTTCATCTTGTGCCAAACAGCGCTGATGATGCTCCTAGAACTACAAATGTTGTGCAAGGTTCTGCAGGAGACACAAAGGTTGTGTCATCTCGTCCATCTGGCTTTGTTGTTGGTATTATAAAGCGGAACTGGCACTCGTAAGTCGACTTCTCATTCACAGCCAGTCCATGTCTACAAAATTATTGTTGATTATAGTACTGTATCACTCACTTATAAAAAATAAAAAGATTACAGTACTGTATCACTAGTCTTCTCACTTTTGAGATCCTTCATTTAAAACTATGTGACAATTGTGGTGTGACCTTTCAGTGGCTTATGTGGTAGTAAGCAGTGTGGCTTTCTGTAGTTCTATTGCCACCACTTTGCATCCATATATCTGCAATTTATAATTTGTTTAAGTATGTATGGTCATGTTGTTCTGATCTGATTTTAAATTCTTATTTTGTGTAAAAATAAAGTGGGTATTATTTTTTTTAAATTCCCTTAGCTTTCTGTTGTTTTTTTTTTTTTTAATATTCATTAAGTCTGGAACTCCAAACCTGTGTTATTGTGTTTTGTCTCAATTGATCTTTGTCATGACTATTTTCTTTGGATGTGCCATCCTTCAATGATTGACATTCTGCTATCACTGGTATAGAGACTTGTCTATTTAATGTGTCCTTATATTCTCGTTAAATACATATTAGAGATTAAGCAGAGGATGCTTATAGCTTATAAGTATTTGTGTTTTTTGTGGCTAGATGCATTATGATCTTGTGTTTCATGGTGCAAATTTCCCCAAGTGTTATGCTTGTGGGTCAATAAGTACTTATATTTCCTTTTAGTACAATGATGTTTAATACTCTGGCTGGTATTAGTTTTCTTCCTGACCTTTTCTGGAAATGGGTTCAGTTGTCTGATGTGTAATTAAATTATCTTGTGCAGTTATTGTGGATCTTTGGAGCCAATGCCCATGCCTGCAGGTAGCGGAGGTACAGCCCATGCCTTATTTGTCTCCAAAGATCGCAGGATTCCTAAGATTCGAATCCAAACTCGACAGCTTGAAAATCTTCTCGACAAGCGAATTATTGTGGTAGTTGATTCTTGGGACCACTTATCTCGATATCCTTTTGGCCACTATGTACGGACCATTGGAGAAATAGGCGATAGAGATACTGAAAGTGAGGTATGTAATTTTTGATATCCCTTTGGCCAGGAACATAGGAGAAATAGCTCGTAGAGATACTGAAAGTGAGGTGTGTGACATAGCCATGAACAGATAGGATTTAGATGAAACTAATGTCAGTTAGTTTTGTGGATGCCACAGGTAGTCTTGTTAGAGAATGACATAAACTCAAGACCATTTTCTTCTCAAGTTTTGGCATGCTTGCCATCATTGCCATGGTCAGTGTCTTCTGAAGATCTGACAAATCCTATCAGGCAGGATTTGCGACATTTGCGTGTCTTTAGCGTGGATCCTCCAGGTATGTGATCCATTGCTTATTTCTTTCTATTTTGTTTCCTCATATTCATGAGCATCATCAATGTCATAATATTTTTCTCGTTCTTTGCCTTCTCTATTTTGTATGTTATTTTTAGTAGTTTATTAGATGTCAAATAACACATTGCATCTGTCTGGTTTGTGCAGGATGCAAGGATATTGATGATGCACTGCACTGTATAACTCTTCCAAATGGAAATTTTGAAGTTGGAGTTCGTATCCTTGTAATCTGCCGACAATATCGATATAAATGGAATTTGTGGTTATTAAGGTTGGTTGTTCATTTAAAGGTATGCATGTTTTATGTTCCTATAGATAAATTCATTGGGTTGGACATGGGATATGTGAAAGCTTTTTATCTTTTTTTTTTAATTGGCACCGGGTGTCTATAAAAAAGTCTTGACTAATCCTGGGGGTGTGTTGGCCCTTGGTAATGAGTTTCTCGTGAGTGTACCTCAGGTAATTCTAGTAGAAACTTCCCCAATCTGGCCCTTAGAAATTGTTTGCACTCAAGGGTTTGAACTTTTAGACCTGAAGTGAATCTGCCACCAAGATCAAGGCTTTTACCAATTTTTTTCTTGACAAGTAAAAGACCATATTAATTAGAATAGGCATAGCCCAAATACATAGGGAATATACAATAGGTAACACCTAGTTAGGAGGAAGAAATGGAAAACCAAAGAATGATCTGACTCTTACAAATTGAGTCGGTGAGAAATAATAGGTGTTCTGAAGACTAAGAATGTTCCTTGGATGAGCTGAAGAGATTCTTTCTTAACAAACTTCTATCCTGGGCTTCTGTCTTTGTAATGGGGTCAGGTTCCATAATTTGCTTGTATCCATCAGTAGTTCTTAGTGGTAATTAGGCGTATTCTGTATATATTTCCTGTGTACTTGGGCAATTTCGTTTTCTATCAATAAAGTTTTATTTAAAAAAAAATTATGCCAACCCCCGGGTGTTATTTAAGAGCTTTTTATCTAGATAGCTAGGTTTTAGTACTTGTCCCGTTTGGATGTTGATATGGGCTCAACCCATCTCATTTTAACATCCAAACACCATTCAAACACAAACATTTTTCAATTTTAAAATTTTCAACCTTTTGATCTAATTACCTTATCTAATCTTTACAACTTTCTCAAACTTCCCAATAAAATACAAAAATATTCCAATATTTTCAAATCCCAAAACAAAGACAATATTAAAAAATTATATTCTAATAATATTTTAACTTTATTTTTTTATTCAACTTTTTCTCTCCTTCCCCAAAATCCCGTAGAACATCTTAATTCAAGCTATTTCACTACTATTTACATACTATTTTACTATTATTCACAGTTTTCTTATCTAATTTCATCCTAAAATCCAAATGAGGCCTTAGTGTTTGATCCATCACTTGGGGTGATACAAGTGTTTGCATATCGTATTGGGTATTTATCATGGTTATGGGTATTGGATCACATTGTATATTTATGTGAAGAGGCTTAATGGTGTTATTGCTACTTTTTCCTTGCAACTCTTTGTATTTTAAGTGTAAAACTGTAGCTGCAATGTTCATCTTTAATGACATTCAATTAGATATTGCTGATGTTACGAATTTTGTGCTCCCTGGCACCCCAATTGATGATGAGGCTACCCAAAGGGGCACATCTGTCTACCTTGTCGAGCGACGGATTGACATGCTTCCAAAACCTTTGACAGAAGGTGAATTCTTTTCTTCCTATTCTTAATCCTCTCATCTTGTAAGTGCATCATGCAGTATGAGGTATTTCTTGGTCGATTGTGGTTTTGCAGTAACGCTCATTCAGCTTAAGTTTTATCTTGCAGACATATGTTCGCTTCGTGCAGATGTTGAAAGGCTGGCTTTCTCTGTTATTTGGGTATGTGCTATGCCATTATTAATCGTGATAAGACATGTGGCAGTTCTGATTATGTTTCTTTGCAAAGGAATAAGCACTTCCTTCAAGACCTTCTCTGCACCAGACATCATGCCGAAATGTGACTTTGGATCTGTCTGCGACCTTGAAAATAATGGACTTAAAAAAATTCTCTCCATTGTCAACGAATGTTACCCCTACTTAACTTCCCCCACTGAGTGGTATAGATCTTTCCTTCTCCATAACCATTTTAATCCATCAATATTTGATTAAACACTCCAAGATTTAGTGCCTTATCCACTTGAAGAGATTGGAGCTTGTATTCATGGCCGAAAGACTAGAGAGATGACATTTAGGTTCACCCTCTACACTACCCCATAGAAAAGTAAGTAGGTAATTAGAGAGTGCACTCTTGATCAATGTGATCAAGAGCGCATGGCATACGGGTTGACAAATTTAGAAGTACACTCTTGATAAAGATAGAGACGTTTCAATCCCGCCAATCGTATTTCCATTCCAGGGCATGGTTTGACAAGTTTAGTGCAGTGTTATTGTCATATGGGTTTAGCATTTTTTCAGAGATCCTGTCCCATGTTAACTTTGCCTTGTATGATCCTGTCCCCCGTCTTCACATTACCAATCAGAGTAATTATTCTTTGGCCAAGTTGGCTGTCAGCCCTGAAGCAGCCTCAAAGTATGGATTGCAAATGGCAGAAATGTTCTAGATCACCCTCTTAGAATACAAACATGTCATTTGTAAAGAGTAGGTGAGACAAGCAGCTCGTCCATGTTCCTTTGTCCCGCTGTAAAACCGGAGAAAAGTCCCCTATCCACCATTGCACACAAGATTCTACACATGCACACACACTATCTTTGAATATAGTATTACTCTTTCTAGGGGTAAGCGGTCCTCACCTAAAATACCACAATATGTATTTCTTTCCAACCAAAAGCACCACATCAAACATGAAGAGTTCATCTTCCATATCACAAGAATGCGATGACTCCCCTGAAACCTTGCCAACATGCTAAAAGATCTACCCACTTGCGTAGGCATCATCTAAGCAATACTGGTCCTACAAAAAATTCTCATCCTACAAAGTCTTAGCCATCTCACAATGAAGAAATAAATGGTCAATAAATCACCATCTTTCTTACACATGAAGCACCTATCCACAACAAATACTTCACGCTTTCTCAAATTATTAGTGGTCAACATTTTTCCAAAGGGATGCCAACCAACAGAAAAATGCGATCTTACTAGGCACCTTAGATCTCCAAATGCTCTTCCAAGGGAATTTATTGGTACAATGACAAGTTAACGCCTTATAGAAGGAGCTAACTAAAACCTGGAATTTCCAGCGTGTATCCACTGCAAACTATCCTCCCTTCCCTGAACAATCTTCATGTCGTATAATCTTTGAAAAACAATCTGACACATTGTTCACTTCCCAGTCATGTGCATCTGTAATGAAATTTACATTCCATTGGAGAATATTATTTAACAAAATAAAGAAATATCAGCCACTTCAGCTTCTTGATCACTTGCAATTCTGAATAGAGAAGGATAAACATTCTTACGAGCCGTATCCCCACACCAAATGTCATGCTGGGAACTAATCCTTGTCCCATCACCCACTTTGTATTTAAAATGATTGAAAAATTGCCCCCAACCAATCTGTATAGGCTTCAACAAATCCACCCCATACACTCCTCTAACTTCTTTAGAACACCAACTCCCCCACAACCTCCCGTATTTAATATCAATAATATTTCTCCAAAATGAATCTCTCTCAAAGTGATATTGCTATAGCCATTTCCCAAGTAAAGCTTTGTTGAAAAGTCTCAACTTTCGGATCCCCAAACCTCCACAAGAAACCAGTGAGCAAACCTTGTTACAACTTACCAAGTGAAACTTTCTTTCCTCCCTCCCTATAATTGCCCCACAGAAAATTCCTGATATTTCATGGTTTATAATTTCTGTACCATCTAAAGAGGTGTTAGCTCCTAAATAATCTTTCTGTTGTTAAGTGTAGCTTATATGCTCTCATATATAGATATCTTCCTCATATGACAATATAAAGACATGGCATTCATTAGTAGAAATATCCAAATATATCTTAATGCAAATGCATTTGCACACACACCTGGAGCCGCTGATTAGGCTGACCATTTCTGAGATATCTTTTTGTTTTTGGTTTCATATTTATGTTTTGCCTAAATTTCAGGAAATGACATCTGAAGCAGAGATTATTTTGACAAGATACACAAAAAGTGTGATAAAATCTTCTGCAGCAATGTCTTACATTGAAGCTCAGGCGAGGATGGATGATAGGTGTACTATTTTATTCCAATTTTGGCTGACTTCTGAAAAAGTCAAGTTAATTTTTGTTTGGAAAAGTGTACGATACTTTGTATCTATTCTTCTATTACAATGACGATGCATCTCTTTATTTACGAAGCTAATTGAACCCCAAAAGCTCCCGATCCCTTAAAGTCTTTGTATTTGACTAAATTGCGCTTTGTTTATTATTCCGTTGTGGGCAACTCATTGCCTCATCATTAACATCATTTATAATTTTACCAAGCATTTATTTCATAATATTTACTTTTTTTAAAATTGTTCAAAAGACAAAGACACGAGTTGTGGTGGGTCCAAGCCATTGTTTTTACATGTATTTTTTCTTTTGCCTCTTGTTAGAGTGAAATTGCCTTTTATTGTCTTCTGTTATTTTTAATGAATATAATACTAATTATCTGCATTTTAAGATTTTTTTTTTCTTTTACTTTCAAAATTGAAACTATTTGATTATTTTCATTTTATTTGCAGTCGATTGATGGATCCACTAACAACAGATTTGAGAAATATGAATACTTTAGCAAAGGTAATTGTACTTCAGAGATTGCTTTGCCCACTTATTCGTAAGATAATAACTAACATACACTTGGCTGCCTAGATTTCCCTCAAAAGTGTGCATATTACTTGCCTGCAGATAATGAGGTTAAAGCGTATTGAGAGAGGGGCTTTAACTCTTGCTTCTGCAGAAGTCAAATTTCAAATTGACACTGAGACTCATGACCCCCTTGATATTGGTAGGTTATTTATTGATGGTTTAGTCCAATGGCCCATTGATTCTTTAGAAGCATGCAATATTTTTTCTATTATTTTCATCTAGTCTTTACAATAAATTGAATGTGATTTCTACAGGTATGTACCAGATTAGGGAAGCAAACCAAATGGTTGAGGAGTTTATGCTTGCTGCTAATGTTTCAGTGGCAGAAAAAATCCTTAAACATTTTCCTGTTTTTTCACTTTTAAGGTAAATTGGTTTGTTTTTATTGTCCTCTCTTTTTTCCTGCCCCCCCTTCCTTTTCTTCCTTCAGGAATGACTTCTTATGCTTGCTAGAGTACCTTGAGGATAAGTGCCTTCCCTCTTTCCCTCGTACTTGCTGGGCATCTAGACTCATGTTAGTTTTGACTAGAAAGTTCATTGAGATTTTTTTATTATTATCCTAGTATGTGCTGCAAATGCATAAAACAAGAAGGCATTCATAGTTTTCTTCTATGTATATTGCTGAGACATCACTAATAAAATAGAGTAAAGGGTTGCAAGCTAGTAACACGATTTAAAAATTTTGGCTTGGAAACTGGTGGTGAACTTATTTACAGATTTATATTTCTGGTAGGTAAGCCTTGCGAGTTATTTCTATAAGAAGCGTAGGCACTAATTTGATGTAGCTGAGAAGTACAGCTTTCTGTAGTTTGTGAGGATTCACATCTGTCATCTTACCATTTCCTGGAATCACATGGGACGTATTCACCCTTACTAAAGCTGTAGATATTTGATCTGAACGCTACCTGTAGACATCCTTTTAGCCAATTCCTGCATTTGTGGTGGGATAAAGTCATTACCATTTACAAACTGTGCCAAACTTTTGTCTCTTTATGACGGTTGTGTGTGCAGGCGACATCCTAGTCCAACCAGGGAGATGCTTGAACCTTTGCTGCGTACGGCTGCTGCTGTTGGTCTCAATTTGGATGTCTCTTCATCAAAAGCATTGGCTGATTCACTTGACCATGCTGTGGTTAGTTTGTGTTTGGGTTATTTAAACTATGATTATTGGTATGGCTTTGGATTATGAAGTTCAGGCATTGAATTCTTGCTGAATGTACCACATTAAGCACAGAAGGATCATCAGCCCTCAAGAGTGCTAAATAACATTGCCATAAACTCAAGAGTGCTTATGAATTTCTGTGCCCAATCAAACTCAAGAGTGCTAAATAACATTGCCATAAGCTCCTCGCCAACTCAGCATTTAGCAAAAGATGACCACGTTTTCTCCATTTTGCTTTCACATACAACACCATTTCAATACAACAATGTGCATTTTCTTCAAATATTAGATTTTAAGGATTTTCCCCCCATCATTTTGTATACTTTCTGTGTGCTTGGATTGCACCCCTCTGCTTCAATAAAATTTGTAGTGCGTATGTTAAAAAATAAAAATAAAATAAAGCCTTATATTTTGCTTAAGTTTCATAGATTTCTCATTTATTGGCTGCTGTATGTTGTGTGATCTGCAGTTTTTTAATTTTTGTTTTATAATATTTACAAGCATTGGCATGTCTTTCTGACTATGTTTAAAGAGACATCGCCAGATCTCTCTCTCTCTCTCTCTCTCTCTCTCACACACACACACACACACATTTTCTGAGAAAAGTAAATGCTGTCCAGGGTGATGATCCATACTTCAACAAGCTGATTAGGATATTGGCAACCAGATGCATGACACAGGTAACTCACCTGAATAGTTGACTGAATTCAGTATTTTTTCACAGAAATTCATTAGATTTTTTTCCTTTGGGTTACAAATTTAGGCAGTTTATTTCTGTAGCGGGGATCTCAGCCCTCAAGAATATCATCATTATGGGCTTGCAGCACCTCTGTATACACATTTTACTTCACCCATAAGGAGATATGCAGGTTAGTGTGAGTTTTTATCATGTGGTGATTACTCATTGAACATTATACTCTAAATTAAGTTTGAAACTTACCTTCTTTCAGATGTCATTGTACATCGATTACTTGCTGCATCTTTAGAGATACAAAAACTTCCGTCGATATTCCAAGACCGACCACAACTTACTAGTATTGCTGACAGTATGGAACTCTTCCCTGTTAAAACTTTGTTGCCTCTATTTTTTTACTGAATCGTTACCTTTGTATATGACTATTTAAACATTCTTTCTATTAGTTATGCTACTGATGCTGGATAGTTATGCATGATGGAAGAACAAATTGTTTGTTGTATATATTTATGTATACAATTGTTTTTTTTATTTTTTTGTTTGTTTGAATTAACTTAAAGTGCATGTACTCCCACTTCCTGTTCTTTGTGCCATGGTGAGAGATCTTGATGTCGTTATTCCATCTGCCATGTCGTCTATTTCAAAATGTGTAGTTGTGTACTTGTATGGAATGTATTTGCCTTATAAGGTTCACTCAGTTAGTTTTATCACTTGATTTCCCCTTTTCTAGTTGGACTATAGAATACATCCATATTGTTTGAATGAGGCCAATACATTGGCTGATCTTTGAGAATGCTGCTTTTTGTAATTTTTTCCAGATTTAAATTATCGGCATAGAAATGCCCAGATGGCGAGTAGGGCCTCAGTAGAGCTACATACTCTCATCTACTTCAGAAAACGGTATATAGCGTGGGCCTCTTTCTCTCTCTCTCTCCCAAAATTCCAAAACATTATTCTAGAACACAAAAATGTAATCTGTCTTTGCTCATGTAGGCCCACAGACACGGAGGCCAGAATAGTGAAGATAAGAGCCAATGGCTTTATTGTGTTTGTGCCCAAGTATGGTTCTAACTGCTCTCTGCTCTCTACTTCCTCTCTCTCTGGGCATTTATCATTATGTAAATTCTTGCTTAATAATGCTGCTTTCCTTGGTCATATTCATTGAAAGGAGAAGGGGAGGAAGAGTCAAAAGGAAAGCATGAAAAAACAAAGGTTAAAAGCATTGGTGTAACTTGACTAGATAAATACTCAAAAATAACAGCTTTCTAGGTAAACCTGGAGTACTATTCACCTATTCCCCGGGTATTAAGTTAACATGTTTCCTGGAAGAAAAGGGGCAGAGGATTGGGGGGAGGGATTTAAAATTCAGAGGTTTTGTTTGGGATGTCAGGATTCGGGAGGAGGATTTGAATTTGGGTCTTTATAATCCAAACCCTCTGCTTGGATCAGATTTGAAATCGAGGTTGATTTGAAATGCAAATCCAAATCCAAATCCTAGTCTAAATTCAATTCTTCTATCCAAATGATACCATTGGGTTTTTTTTTTTTTTTCCTAATGAACACGATTTGTTTTAACTTGTACACTGGGTAGTCAATCCATCATTCTTTTTATAGAATATATCTCCTGAGGAAAAACAGTTCATATTCCTTAACTAGGCCATTGTTCCATTAGCAATAGCTTTGTGAAAGAGTTGAAAAGGAGGCTGCTGAGATATATTCTGTTTAAGGGTTGTCAAATATAAGCATAAGTGGGTGTGCTTTTTCCATCGCCAATTGACATTAATACCTGCTCCTGCTTTGTGGTTTTTTCTTCTTGTTCCATATTTTTTTTGCTTTTTTTTTTCCCAGGTATGGTATAGAAGGTCCTGTATACTTGACACCGAGAAGTGAGAAGGGTGGTGGAGAATGGTTTGTAGATGAGCAACAACAGAAGATTAAAAAGATGGATGGTAGCCGTTCTTTTAATGTTCTGCAGACGATAAGAATTCACATGGAGGTTGTGGAGCTACAACCCAATCGTCCAAAACTCCAGCTCACCCTTATTTAGATGAGCGCGTGGCATGTTACCTTGTATCTCATTAGCAACGTTTTAAGGAACTATCGTGATGTTTCATTTGAGGATCTGTAGCAATTATAAAACCGAACGAAGATATTGTATATGGTATTTATTACCACATCGAAGGTCTCATCAAACGACCGAGCAAAAAGTTGCGGATTTCTATAGAGGGCATCTATTCTCAAGCAAGCTCTGTGAGTAATGTATTTCCATGGAGGGAGGCTGCTACAGAGACAATGTCAATCCAATGAAACTGTGTTAACAGAAAATAATTCACACACACGGAGTCGGGCAGTCTGCAAAAAGATCTGTTTAGCCAGTGGCCAATAACACGAGAACATGAAAGCACGCAACTATTGAGGGTGCACCTAAATCTACCTGAAAAGTTGTCGAAGAACATGAGAGCACGCAACTTTGAGGGTGCACCTAAATCGTACCTAAAAAAGAGTTCTCACAAATACCTTACAAAATCAATAATTGAATTTAGAAGGGAAAAATTCACACAATGTAGAAATGTACGTATATAATGGACCATTGATAATGGCTTTTCCACCCATGTTGAGCTTTCCCATTATTTTTTCTTGTTTCAAGCGGTGGTAAACTTTTTTAGTTGAATCAGGCTTTCTCAAGACAAGATCCACATGTAGACTGTCGACCAAACTGTGAGAGCAACGGCTGCAACCACGTATGTCCATAGAAACAGAACTGAGCACTCTTCCTGACCCACATCAAACAACTGGGTCATGGTGCCTGCAAATCATTTAATTAAATTATAAAGCATTTTATTTTATGTTAAAATTAAAAAAAGCTATATCCTCAATGAACACATGGATGAAGACATTGATAAATACAGCATAACGGCTGAGATTGCGTACGGTGTGGATTACTAACCAATATTCATGGCGGGAGGCAGGGTGAACTGAACCAGTAACACAAAGTGGTACAAAGGGTCTGACGGGAGAAAGCCAAGATTGGCAGCTGCTTTAACAACCCAAATGCCGATTACTGGAAGTAGAACATATCGGACAAAAACCACTCCGATGATGATTGATAATTTGACTTTTGACGAGCGTAAGCCTACATAACTCGAGATACAGTTAAGTATCAAAGAGTAAGATTTTGTACCCTATTGATGCTGTTTTAAATGTACAACAGGATGTATCAGATTTCTACTCACCTTGAGTGAGGTTGCCTCCTAGTATAAGAGTGATACAGGGAATAGTCCCGTCCCTATAGAGACCTTCTGTTAGTTGGTTATATATATGTATATATATACACATATACATACATACATATATAACGTAAATTGAAATTATCTGAGAAAATAAATAAATTGTTGGCAGGCTAGGTGCTAGTTGTAAAAAATGAAAACTCAAAACATGAGAACATAACTTCCAGTTATTCAATTTAATCACTGGAAATACTTAAGAGCTAGTTATTGATTTTTTCATTTGTCAAAAGGAAAAATCAGAGTTTCATACCCGAGTAATTGGATGGAGTCTTGGATCACCCGCAGGGGGGCGGCGTCCCCAACCATTAAGTTTCTCAGCCATGAAATTGCTCCAACTATGAGTCCTAAGATCTGAATATGGGCAGAAAAATCTAAAGTTACTAATCTTTTGTATAGATGAGATGTTGGTACATTCTAAAACCTTGTCAAGTATGTAGATGATTGTGAAATGTTGAGAAAACTAACGGCAGCCAGTGTTGGCGGTGCTAATAGCTCCTCCCGAATCTGCTCAAGAAATCCAATTACTTTATTCCAGAATGACACATTTCTCTTCTCCAATCTGCTGGTCGATTCTTGGGCTACAATCTGCAGTTAGGGTGATTGAAATAGTCCAACCGATGAATTAGGTGTCAAATGAGACAATATATAAGGAGGAGGCGTGGGGAGGACTTACAACGTCGCTCTGTGTGTCATCAACAGTTTTGATTGAAGACACAGTTATAGCAACTTGTTCTGGATCTTGTTCCTTGAGAAGGCGAGTTTTCCCATCACTATTGAAATCATTGTTAGGCGCCTTTGAAACGGCCTCCTCAGTTGCTTGAAGTGCTTTGAATTTCATGGATGAGGTTCGTATCAGCTGGTAAGTATAAGTCCAGATGAAGAAACCACCAATCTGCAATATTGCCAATACGAACAGGACTATGAGGTCTTAGACACCGGAAAAAGGAGACAATGATTGTAAATTAGGAATAGTAAGATCACATTACCGCCATGGAGAAGGATGCGTATGAGAGTCCAACAGAGCTACAGATATCACGTTCTCCAAATGGTGTCCCATCCTCATTGCAGATTGCGGGGACAATGATAAGGAGGAGATTTCCCAGGTTTCCTAATTAAAGAAGCTAATAATTATAAGGATTTAACCGACTTTTTACATGGATCCTCAGAAGAAGCAGAAAGGTGTAGGCACTGACAAAAATACCTGATGAACATGTAGCAATGATCAGGCCTTCCAGATGAGGCTTTGGCCTCAATATTTTCACAACCACCCATCCAAGGATTCCTCCCAATAAAAAGGTAAGAAAGATGTTTACTGGCATAAACCACCTGAAGGAATAATATCACAATAAAAGATTTAAGGCGTGGACACCTCCTAGAAATCTAATAGTCCAACTAAATGCAATAAACCAATAATAAAAACAGAATAACTCGATTCTGAGTGGGTTCAAATTAATGCCTAATGCAGTTTTCTTCAGGGGCAGAGGCTCAACCCTCAAATCGACTCAAAATGTCATCTTAATCTCAATCCTTGAACCTAGCTAGCTTCTTGTTTTGGTGAAAACTAAAGATTGCCAAAGCTCTGAGAAAATCTCATTTCTTGTTTTGGTGAAAACTAAAGATTGCCAAAGCTCTGAGAAAAGCTGTCAACGCACGCTTGGATTTTTTTCCGTTCTTAATTTTTTATTTTCTGAAATAAAGGAATGAATATCAAACTTAAAACTCTTTCTAGATTAATTACTGCTTCCCAAGGCATTTCATTTTGTTACAAAGAGATAGAAAGGATGCCAAATTTAACAGGGGAAAAAAGAGAAATTCACCTACCATGAAATGATGTCTTGGAGCGTTACAGTCTTGGACAGACTCGCAAATACGAGTGAAGGGGTGAACACCATGAAGACGATCTGCATAAGCAACGAAAAATCCTCATAGATTCTAAAAGATTTAAGATTGAAAAGAGGTGTACTATAAGAAGCTTATATTTTTGTCAAGTGTGTGAATTGAATGGATGCATTACCTTGTTCAAGGATTTCCGAGCGTCCGTAGGGAGAAGATTTACGTACTCAGTTGCTAAGAAGGCTCCCAATATACAAATCAAGAGGACTTGCAAGATTGGCATGGACGCCACCTCAAAGAGTGACCAGAAACCCATCTCTGCTTTAATTTCCTCTTGTTTTTGTTCCTTTTGCAGCTGCTGCCTCCGGCTTCACTTATGGTCTAAATATATAATATCTTTGCAACTTGGAAACTTGGAACTCTACAATTAGACAGACAACCATTACAGCTCTAATAGAAAATAAGGAAATTATATCCTGCGAAAGACAGGGAGAAAACAGTCTGATCATCAGATATTAGAATTCAATAAAATAAAAATAAAAAGGTTGCAACAGAATCGCAGACAAAAGGAAACCCGCCAAAGTGGCTGTTTGGTAATATGGATTATACATGGGAATGAACAACGGTCCATAACTGAGAGCCGAGGAAAGAACCATGAAGGAACACAGCACTTGTCAGCACTTGGGAGGAGTACGGTCTGAGGTCTCTATATATGCGCCACATTATTAATGAACGGTTAGATGTGTATGTACAATCCCATCTCTCATTTGCTTGCTTGCTTTGCTTTGCTGCCATAATATTGGAGCACTTTGGCCTGGTCAAAGCCATCGATCTCTCTGATATTGGAATATTTTTTGTTTTTGTTTTTAATAATCCTAGCTAGCTAGTGTTTTAATTTGACTAATTATATATACATGCATAATACATATATATATATATATTTCTAAGTATACATATATATATATATATTGTGGAATGATGCATAATCCCAGTCATGTACTCATTGGATTCTAGAGAATTACTATAATAAATACAAATACAAATACAAATACAAATACAAATACAAATAGTTCTCCAAATTAGTAGTAGTAAACGAAATTACAAGTCAATTAGGAAGAAAAAGGTGGTAAATTTTAGGTATAAGGTGGGAACAAGTACTTTAATTTGGGTTCAATATGCATAGCAAAAGTCATGCATATATGTATACATACAAGTGCTATATACAGATCTTTTTATATGCATGCTGATCTCACGTGCTAGGTGACGTACAATAATCCTACCTACTGATCAATATCATCTGATCTGTGTCGTGGAGAATTAAAATTATGCAAATTACATCACTTGTTATAATTATTATTCTAAGCCTGGAATTATGAATGCATGAACCAGCAGATGACCTGTCTATGCTATGCATTAATTGAATCTGCCAATAATATATAATCAATACAGCAATTAGCATTTGTCGGATATCAATTAATAACATGGTCTCATATATAAATAATTCATGTATATTCATGACAGCTAGTTGATCATATGATCACTAAGGAGCAAACACGTCGGATCACATGATGGTCGGACAAATTAAAAGCAGAAAATTAAGGGGCCGGGAGTACTTTAGTTGTAAGGGACATATTAAAAGCTTTCAGCTTTGTTATTGGAGATTCCTTCCTTTGCTCTAAATAACAAGGCTGGCCAACTCTAACTGACCCTAGCTATTTTTTTTTATTTTTCTTTATTTTTAGTTGCTTTTTATTTTCATTACAAAAAAAAATAAATATTTGTGACATTTTAGTTACAACTAAAATAACTATTTATGACAAAAATAGTCTATGTTCGTCACAAATAGTCTATTTAATTGTAATTAAAATATCATAAATATCTATTTTTTTGTAATGTTTACATACACACGAAATCAATATTAATAAACAATCATTCATATTAGTGGTCTTATTTATAAAACATCATCATGATATTGTATCTTGACCATAATGGTGGTTATGAATATATACGCAGGCAGAAGCATATTTAAGAGTACTAAATTACAATTATCAACCTGTTTAATTAAGCATGCAGCATGCCTCATCAATTATAATTTATTAACTAATAGATCTATTGGTACGTATGAGATCAATTTTAATTATTGTTGAAGGGCAATACTACCTACTGTCAATAAAATTGGATTCTTTTTCAGTCTAACAATGGACATGTATAAAAGTCTTATTTTATAATAAATATGACCAAAATCTTTTATTTATAAATTAAAAATTTCAAAATCTGAAAAATTCATTTATTTATGCATGAAACATGAACGTTTCAATTAAATCTGTAAGGTAATCTCTAGATATAGATTACAAGAAGAATTATTCATTTGAAACACTACCTGCAATTTGATTTTTTGCTATCTTCAGGCCAGCCGCTAGCTAATGATAACTCTTTACAATTTCTGAATCAAGTTCTATTATTTGAAATAGAGAAAGATAAGTACAAACTATTAGAAAATTTCTATATTGATCATAAATGTTAATAAGTATATCTTATTTTATGTGTCTAATTTTCATATTGTACGTCTTTGATCTAAATCCTAAAAATTTGGATATATATATATTATATAAAGTGATCCAGATCCAAGCCAATTATATTTATATATTTTTTAGAAGAGCCAGTACCCACATGTCTTGTAGTGACCTCATTCCAAATTTATTAAAGAGTCTTTATTTATGACAGAAGAAAACCATGAATTACAAACCAAACATCTGGATATACAAGGGAAAAAAACACTCAAATACAAACCAACAAAAACACCACAGCAAAACAAATCTAATCAAGCCTATAGACAGAACTCTAACAGCCATATAAAATAAGGGTAACGCTGGTGTGCGGTCGGGCTGCACTCCAACATAATTGCAGCCCACCCTTTCATCTCCTATAATTTTTATAAAAATACAATAAAAAAATAAAATTTAGAAAACAAAATAAAAAATATAATAAAATAATAAAATGAAAAAAAATATAATAAAACATACAATAAAAAAATAAAATAAAAACAAATTTTTAAGGGAGATTCGGCCTCAGCCTAGTCCCCGCCGTCGCCTGTGGTGGTGGGCGACACCGCCCATCCCATCTGGACCGGAGGGAGCCGGCGATCTTACCTTTACGACAGCGAGTCCCGACAACCTCCGGTATGCCCCCAGCAGTCTTAAATCCGAAATGGGTCCGAAACTAGACCCATTTCGGGTTTAAGGTTGCCAGGGGCACACCGGAGGTCGTCGGGATTAGCCGTCGTAGGGATGACGTTGCTGGCTCCCTCCGGTCTCGATGGAATGGATGGTGTTACCCACTGCCGTCGGGAGTGACGGAGGCTACATTTAGGAGATTCGGTCAGACTGGACAACAAGAAATTCTATAAAACAAAGCAAAACTCAAACGAGCCTTAAAACACAAGACCAAAAAATAAAAAAATAGGTAAATCTGCAAATCCCACCTAGGATCCAGCCTATACAAACCTCGGACCTCACTCAATTATATATATCGTTTGTGTGTGTTTAATATTCGTTCTGCATGCAGTTTAGAATTAATTATGGTTTATGATGTATTAAGTATGATTAGAGTCTGTAAATGAAAGTCTTGATTTGATTACGTCAGCATGACTAGTTGCCACAAACGCGCAAATCAGAAGCGACGAGAAACAGCCGAAGATATATCGGTAATAGATAGGTTCCTGCGCAAGCCTCAGGAAGACCGGAGAAGACCGCAATTATTCCGAGAAATATTTCTGACCGATAACTAAATTATATATATATATATATATATTTATATAGAGCAAGCCCAGCAGATAGCTAGCTAGGGAAGAAATTATAATATTAATTTAATGATCAGATACATGCAATGAGAAAAAATTAAGTGGAATACGAAATGGTTTTATTAAGAATAACGCGGGGAACGAGAGGCCGGAAGAAGTAAAAGGGAAGAAAGGGATAGATCATGGAGACACAAGAGAGATGATGATGATCACTAACCTGCGAGCAATCAATCGATCTTGATGATCTGGGTTGGGTTCAGAAAGTACTGATCGTATCAGTATCGGTGATAGATGGATATTCGAGGAGATAAACTCGATCGGAGGAACAGATGATCAGCTGGAGACTCAATTTCAAAAGTGAATCAGAATCCTATGCATCACAATAATATTTATAGTGCTGCTGCGCCTTGCTTTTGTAATTATAGCCTAATTAGATTTCTTGCTTCATAAACCATGCGTCGTTCCTGATCAGCTTAATTAATGCTCATGATCAGCCGCTCGACTATGATCAATACATATTATATACTCATGCAACAAAAGATGAGAAATTATATAAATTGGTAACATTTGATCTCGACTTTGACGCATCCTATAAGTACGTACAAGACATGATGATCAGACTCGATCGCGATCGGTTCTGGCGAGGAATGCTTGCTCTTGTTCATGTTGACTTGCTAACGGGATAAGTATTACTAATTAATTAGTATATATCCATGCACGCATAATATTCGGCCAGTTTAATTAATATTTTTACTATGATATATATGTGGATATATAATATATTCATGTATCGATAATTGAGGGCTCACAATTACTAATATACGCTGACAGCTTGAAACGCTTGGAACTCCTACAATTAGATAACCCTATATAGAAAAACGTTTTACACCAGACGTTTGCATGTGGACCTGTGGTTACGAATGGATAATAATCCTTTCGCATGCATATATATTATAATTACGTAATTTGATTTTCTTCCGAATTATTTGGTGCGTGTAGAAATAACTAGGATGTCTTTATGCTATTCAGCTCCATCATTTCGCCTCCTCATCAAAATTATCACTAGTGCGCATTATTGCATTTTTTTGAACATCTTTAAATATCATAAAAATATTAAAATAAACAAATTTATAAACATATAATTACTTCGTTAATTAATAATAATAATAATAATAAATAAATAAATAAATTAGCAGTCAAAATGAGAGAGCAAAATGATGGAGTCATTTAACATTTCTCATGTATATATATTATATAGGACAATATTAGGGGACTAATCAAAAATTGTGGTGTCCCTTGCACTGATAAGTACTGCAATTAAATACATAAATTTTTAATTTTTATTTTTATTTTCAATCATTTTTTCAACATCTTAGACAACAATTAAAAATATCAATCAAGTAAGAGTAATTATTTTTTTAACCATTAAATAAAAAACACAGTACCGGTCAAAATGCAGGGGAGTACCGCTTGAACACCGGCCCTAGTACCACGTACGTATAAATAAACTTAATGATAAATTAGTAATTAATAACAATTTTTTATAAGCTAGTAATTACTTATAATCAGCTTGCACAGCTTCATGTTATATAATATATATATATATATGTGTGTGTGTGTGTGTGTGTGTGTGTGTCATACCAATATTTTACATTTTTTTTTTTATCTTTTTATATATATCGATCATTGAACGATGTATAACGTACGTACAACTTGATATTAATCTTGAGTATTTCACGTAAACTAGCCGGGCTTAAATTAAAGCCATTCAATTTTGATCACAAGTAGCGCGAACTAGCTAGACGGCGACGTCGCACATGCAGTATTGTTATTGTTATCCTTTCTTTGTTTTTTTTTTTTTTTGAAAGGTTATCATTTCATTTTCAAAGCTGAATGCTAAGCGCACATCCACTCATTCATTCCATCACATGCTATTTATATTGCCACTCACATAACGTCATCAGTACCAATTAACTGCAATATTGAATTCCATTCCTAATTAAATTAAATCTTATTTATGCACATGATGATATATATAAATTAATTAACCAAGAGACAGGTCATCTTTCGTTGGAGTGCAAGTTAGCACTCCGAGTGTTTTTAGTGGATCAAAATTAAAGTTTGTGGATGATCTTATAGTTGAAAGAGTCACATAAAAAAAACAATTAATGCATGTGGAGATTACAAACATAATTTTCCATATTATATACTTAGTAATACTACATATAATTAGAGAATGCATAAATGTCACATAATTATACACTACAATAAAAAATTATTTTTCCGGCAAAATTTATTTCTGGTGACAATAAACACGCAATAAACACCTAATATTTGACTTTACTAACTACTCACTTCGGGCCTTAGTTTAATGTCAGAGAAGGCTATTTTTTCCGGCATAATAGATGTGATCCGAAAAGTATATGTCTGAAATAAATTAAGTTACAGTGACTTAATATTTTTAACGGCAAGAAGAATTGCCGCAATAAGTATTTTAAAGATATTTGCCTATTGTTGCGATATTAGTTGCCACAATAACAACACTTTTAATAGCTGGAAGCCTTGAACATATTTAGTTTATTTATCTAGCATTTTGCTCCTACGGTATGTTCTGCCTCCCTCGAATGCACAATTTCGTGCAATTATCTAAACCCTAGCCTCTCCTCCACGACCGTGAACGGCCTATGCCAGTAACGTAGCCATACCGTGTCGGATTGTTAAGTCCTTCGAGCTGACACCTTCTGGCTTCAAGGTAGAGGTCTTTCTCCGTGGATCTCCCTCTAAGACGAAATCCATCCCCCCACTCGAGCTGGCCTCTTATCAGATGGTTTAATCTATCCATCTAAACTTTTTACTGGTCTCAAAGAAAAGTTTGGCAAGTTTCTTTTAAATTGGCCGACGGTTTTGAACCCCTAGATCTAGAGGAGTGGGAGTCATAGGAAGAGGTGAGTTTATTTCCCCTTTCCGTGTCAGATTCAAGTTTACATTTCAAATTAACTAGAACTAGGGTTTAGATATAAGAATCCACACTGATTATGTTGAGAATCGGTTTAATGATGCTGTTGGAAAGTCCATATTTGAAAATAATAGGCGAGCGACGAGATGAAAATGAAATTACAAGTGTTGATGAGTGGTGCAGGACATAGTGCAATGGCTATGTATCATTTAACAAAGAGAAAGTTTGTTTTCTTTTATTTCATGCAGCATTTTTCAAGATGTAATATCCCCTGTATTATGTTATCTGATAATAAGTTGCAAAAAACTAAATATTTTTCCTCCGTCGTGGAGGCATAAGTCATTCCCCTGCAGAGCATCTCGCTGACGATGATGTTTGGGTGGCTGCTTTGGCAATCTTAGTATTAAGGTAAAGGGCCTACAATTTAGAAGGCCATGGTGAGAGTTTGACCCACACTTCAATTATCATTATTTTGAGTGATACCATGCTATATTTATAGCTAGAAAAATGCTATTTACCATCTTTTTAATCGGTATCTTTTCATATTGATCTCTTTTGTGTTATTAATTTATATGAATGCATGGATTATGATATTGTGGCAAACAAATCATGAACCTAGCAAAGATCCTGATAAATTATGACAAGATTGAGAAAGCAATTGCTCCATTTGTAAAAGGTGATTGCGAAGAGTACCATAGAACTAAATTTGGTTTGCAAAAAGAAAATA
Organism: Platycarya strobilacea; assembly: GCA_036898215.1. Lineage (NCBI taxonomy): Eukaryota > Viridiplantae > Streptophyta > Magnoliopsida > Fagales > Juglandaceae > Platycarya > Platycarya strobilacea. The sequence continues at coordinate 44,829,108 of CM072555.1, forward strand.
GTGTGCTCTTGTAAGCTAAAAGCCGAATTGATGTAGACACTTTGAGTTCTATCATTAAAATGATTGTATCCCATTATTTAGGTTGCTATAACCTAGCAAGTGTTGCCATGTATAGCTTTAGATTCTTCTTCCTAAAAAAGTCTTGGTCATCTTTTTGCTAGAGCTTGCCCTAGTACCAATAATACTTGGAGGTGCAGCCTTAGTTGCTCATCTCTTAAACTATTATCAGTCCACCTCATCTGTCATTGTGTTTTTTGGTGGTTCTATACTGTTTTTGGTGTTTATTGTTCACAGATATTGCTATAATTAGAATATTCATTAGTAAGTTTCTTCTTAATTAGAAGATACCCATGCTGAAGGACCAAACTATGTGGCTATAGCAGGAGAGCAATCAAACGAGCTCAATATGCAACTTGTAATTTTTCCTTTCCTATTTATCTTTACATACATAATAGTTTTGTGTGCCTATCACTTTTAATTTTATGCAATCTACAGGTCGAAGTTTGGGATCTCAATACTATATAGAAAGGCTTGTTCAACTCCCTTAAAGTTCAGTTGGTGCCTCCTCTATCATTTCTACCAGTGAGAGAGGTCTGTATTTGAGATGAACTTATATATCTCTTAACTGATGGTATTATTATTAGTTATGTTACTTGGGTAAGCTCTTTCTTGACTTAGTTATATTAAGCCATTTTGGACATGTCACCATATATTTCATTTCATCAATTTCATTTGTTTTTTATTTTAATTTATTGGACAAATACTTCAAAATATCTTAATCTGAATATGAAAAATCCTTTGTGGTTGTGTTTCACATGCATGGAGAAGACGTGGAGATATGTATATTGATAGACCCTTTTTTATTAATGTTTTTATTGATATTCTTCAAACTATTGCGATCTTGCCTATGTTTGGGCTTCTTGGGGCTAGAAACCGATTATATTATTGAGGAATTAACCTGAACACCAACTGAAATAGACAGTTATGAAGCCGAATGTAAAAAAGAGTGAAGTCTATTATTAAAAAATAAAATTTTTATGTAAATCTCATATTTTATTTATTTTTCTAAAACAATCATGTAACATTTACATATTTCTCAATTACAAATATAATTTCACACTACAACAAAATATGGTTTTTCCTGCGAGTCTTTTCGTCACAAATACCATGTATTTCTGTCAAAATTAAATTTTTGTCACCAAATGTATCCGTAGCAGACTCGCAGGAATAATTTGATACTTAAAAGGCTTAATTAAAACTACCACTACACAAATCGTCAGAAATACTCTTATTTCAAAGTATTTCTGACAATTCTTTTCCTCACAAAAAGTGCAAGATTTCGCAGGAAAAAATGTACTAACCATGGTTAATAGGCATAAAAAATACTTATATGCCATAGTGGAAATCGTAAGAAATTTGTATTTATGACAAAATAAATATATTTTTGACAATTTATAATCGCTATAAATAGTCTTTTATGAAATAAAAAAAATACTAGTAAATAGTATCACATGCTCATAGCTTTATACCTAAAATACATAAAGAAAATATTAGAATACAAATAAAAATTTCTAAGTAGTTTGCAATAAAAGGGAAAAGAAAGAGGATTGATCAATACCTCTTGAAGCCAAATAAGATAATCAGTTAATCATCTATACAAAGACAATGAGAATAAAGAATTAGTAAAGTCATATAGAGAATTAATTAATCATCTATACAAAGGCAATGAGAATAATTCCATTGAAATTGTATCAAAAGAATGCAAATATAATCTCTTAACAGAGCAATAAAGTAATTATGGTTGAAGCCATTATCAATTAAAGTAGCAATATTGCTATAAACCAAATTGTTCCAAGTCCTCTTTAAACTCTAGAGAAGAGTCAACAAGCTCTCACTTTCTTTTTAACAAAATGTAAGCATATGAATATGCATTCACAAAACATCACATATTATAAAACAGAAAGGGTGAAGCCTACATTTTTCATTGAAATAAATACCTAATTACGTTCAAAAATCCATATTGGAATGAGAATTTCCTTTTTGTTGGCAGTTCAAAAAGGAAACTCTAAACGCCCTATTAAAAATAAAATACCTACAATGGATCAAAGGGTATTGCTACCTCGTGATGTTTTGCTGCTTTGATGCTTTCTTATCTCCCTCGAAAGCAAGCTAGTTAGAAAGAAAAATCTAGAGTATAATATTTTGAAACATAAATATATCATATCCATCAAAAATAACCAATATACATGTTTCATGATGCATATAAGGAATACTGCCAAAAGGATGATGAAAAACTTATATAAATAACAACCAAAAATGGCAGTAGCAGTATATTTAAATGGAAAATACTAGATCATGAATTAATTATTAGAACAAAAAATGAATGAAATTAGAATGTTAAGACAGTGATTTCCTCTGCCTCAGATCAGAACAAGGTAAGATAAGATTTTAAAAAGCTATATACTAAAATAAGATTTTTAAATTATCTAATGTAGGTCTGCCCTTGCTCATATATCTAAGAATCAATTAATGAGATTATAGAGTTTTCTAACTTGGAATGAAGCATACAGTTCAGCAATTAAATGGTGATTTAACGTGTCAAGGATTTATCTCTCTGCAAAAGCTCTATGCACTTGTGGAACATGGAAAAGATGAGATATTAAAAAAGATGTCCAAGAATGCCATGAGAAAATGATATCTAAACCACTAAACAAAACTTTACTCAACGTCTGGAGAAAAACTAGGCGAAAAACTATAAAATATCCAAGCTTTACATGTTAATTTTTTCTTTTGAACTAAAGCTGTAAAACTAAAAAAGAAAAAATTCCTTGATTGAATTGGTGTGATGTAATATCTTGCACTTAAATTATACAATTAGTTTGGTTGGCATTGGATTGTAGTATCTTCTACTTAAAGTCTGCTATTAGACTAGGTTTAATGGTGTAAAAAAAAAAAAGGACTTTCCATGATCTATCTATAAGAATCATTTTTGCATTTGTCTAAGTTCAAGCAGCAATATATGTGATAGAATGTAGTGCACATGAAGCCAAAAAGTCATAACTAAATTCAATCCTTGGGCAAGAAGAAAAAAGGATCGCTAATAATGGCGGGACCAGTTGGAGCCTGTTTGTTTCAAGCAATAATGGCAAGCAGCATACCAACATCCGGAGCAGCAACATGGCTAGCTGTATGAAAAAGAAAGGCACGTTAATTTAAACCATATAGACAGAAAACACAATAGTACTCATGAGATTGAAATCACACCCATCACACAAAACACACAAGCTCACTCATAATCTATTTGGATGTTGGGCCACAAGAGTCAGACAATTAGCATTTACAAATGTACAATATCATAATACTTATGTTGGAACTATGCTACATCAACACAAATAGACTGCACAACACAATGAGATATTTTCCAACCAAAACATGGCATAATTATGGGCTTAAAGGTCTTGGACAGCTTCACATATTTTAATATAGCAAGCATAAAAATAAATTACCTAATACTAACCAACTATTCTATAACTAAACCACCCAAATAATATATTTAGTTTAGATAGCATATTTAAATTAAGGCTAGACATAGCATAAGCATAGCAAAGACGACCCATTTAATAACTTTAAGACTAGCTATCCAAAATCATACTTTACCTAGTTAATATCCATTTTAAAACATGCTATGAAATTAAAGGAGAATTAAACAAAGCATTAACCTAACACTTCTAACATCCCAAAACAGGTCATGCAACAAAATCCTTGAAAATAGACATGATCCCAACCTACTAATGCTAAAACACTAAGCTAATAACACTTAGGACTAACCCAAATTGTATTCGCAGCATTTTATCTTCGAAGTACACTTAATCACATAGCAAAACAACAACCTAAATTATGCTTCAAAGGAATGTTATCCTGAATAAGCTACAAATTAGCAAAAAGCATGCATGAGACTGACTATATAACTACATATTCCAAGTCCAACTCAGCAACTGGGAGAAGGAATTCAATAAGAAATAGATAAATTGTGACCACTTATCAAAGAACTATCTTTCAACCCAAATGGTTGGTAAGCAAAATCAAGCAAAGGTCATAAAAAATAGCAGTAAAGAATAGATTAATCTGGCCATTTGCTGGGGAACTTGTAAGACTAAATTTTAACCTTGAGTGAAAAAGTCCTCAAGGCACAAAATAATCAAAGAAAATATGAGATTAATAATGACAGGAACCCCACAAAGTCCCTTATGCAACTAAAAACCTATCACATCAACGCCTCAAGTGCCATTATCAAATTGTACCTGCTCATGAATTTCACCATCTGCAAATGTCTTTGTAAATTGATCCACAAGGTCGCGCTTCAAATGGCATTGCGTCATTTTAGCAAAAAACTGAACAAGTAAACACACAAGAGGAATAGTCTTTCAAAGAATCAACATCATTATCTTTATAAAAATATCATATATTCATTTGAGGTGAGGGGACTAAGATGAAATGTAAAAATTGATATTATCTATTTTGAGTGGGTTTATAATCGAACTCTTTTGTAATTATTAAACCACAATACCATTATCTTTGTATAAATATTATATGCTCCTTTATGATTATTAGTCTTAGTAAATTTCAAATCTGAATCTCGCTACCAATCCCAACAGTAACAACAAATTAGGTCAAAATAAAACCTCATTATACATCAGTTCTGTAAAAGTTCAAATATATGGCAACCAAAAGAAAAAAAAAAGAAGAAAACATTACAAAGCTCATGACTAAAATTCTGATCACAATAAAAGGCATGCAAGCTTGTTTATGTGTAAACATCATGTTATCATATTCAAATAATTGTTCATAGTATATACATATTCAACTAGCATAATCAGAGCACACTCTTTACATATGCAGTTTACAACATGGCATAGCTTATCAAAATTTGGAAATTGCATTTGACCACATTAACAAATTGATAATAATTCATCCGAGGCTTACCTTGTTTTGAAGTAGCAATGGTTCACTAGATTTCCTATCCACACTAAAGATTCCATCTACACAATTCACTATACAATAAAGAATGAGTATGATAGAACTACAAAAACAAAATGGGTGGTGAAGGCCACAACACACGTAGGAGAAGGAGAGAAAGGTGTACACGGATCTGAGAGGAGAGGGGGCTCGAGCAGGGAATGAGGGAGCAGGGGGTGCCGGTGGATAGCTAGTAGCCTCTAGGAGGTGGTGTGGTAGCTACTGGAAGCGGACTTGGGCCGTGTGATGGCAAAGAACCTGTGTAGGAAAGGGGCCAAATTCGGTGAGGAGGAGAGGGAGGGAGGCGTGCAGGAAGGTAGATCGGAGGTGGGGATGGTTCGACGAGGTTGTGGTTGTGGTCTGAGACAGCGGGAGGCTGCGGCGGCTTTGGGCTGAAGAGGAGAGCAAATTGGATGAGGGAGAGGCTGTTTAGGATAGAGGTAGGAAGGCCGGCGACGCAGGGGCTGAGGGAGGTTGGCGCTGGCTAGGGGAGGTTGACGCCAATAACTTCATGGCTGCATTGCGGTGGCATTCCTATAGCCGAAGGAGAAGTGAGGGAAGAGGGGAGGGGGCTATTGGCTGAAAAGAGAGGGAATGAGTAGATCAGAGAGAGAAGAGAAACGGGGGGAACGAAAGTGAATTTATTGTTAAGTTAAATTATTTATCATCAATTAATTTTGTGAGAAAAAATTAAATATATAATGTGTAATTTTTTTTCTAATGATCTTATTTGGTGAATAAACTACTAATTTTCATGTATTTTAATTTGTAACAAACAAATTTGTACAATATAATTATTTGAGACAATAATTTTTGTGACAATATAAATTTGATAGGAAAAGATAATTATTTGTTGTCAAAATTATAGTTAAAAAATGTATTTTTTTTTTGTGACTAACTAGTGTCGTCATTAATAAATCTACAACTTGTAAGAAAAAAGTATTATCTACCAAGTTTTTCTTAGGATTTTATATCTGTTGGAAAAAAATAATTAATATTCACAGTTTTTATATTGTTAGAAATAAAATGGTCCATTATTATTATTTTTAACAGGACATTTATGATAGGTTATTTTTGGTGATAAAATGTCATTATTTGCTAGTAAATTGTACTCGCAAAAGAAAAATCTGTGAAAAAACTACACATTATATACCACTGCATGCATGCATACACTGACTATGAGCTAGTAGAACTAATTAATTATCAACATGATGGCCGGCGTAGCGGCAACGGTACGTAGTACGTACGTGTATGCAGTAAATCGAAGTCGACGAATCCAGATTTGTTTGTTCAATCGAAGAGTCGGATAGAAATAAGATTAGTGAGTCGTAGATAGCTAGGTCGGAGTAATAAACCAATCGACGCTTTAGATCCAAATGGCGGCCACATGTCAAAATTTTCTTATATTAAAAAGCGTTCATTGAAAAAGCCGTAGTATTTTTCGTCTAACAATATACTTTCCAGTTTTAGAGCATTCATATCCCCTCATTTATAATTTTTTTTTTAAATTTTAATAAAAAATATTCATCTTTATAATTTTTTTAATTTTAATTTTTTTTTATCTTCAAGAAACTTCCTACATCCCATCTCCTATACTTTTTCTCAAATGTTAAAATAGCATTATTTTATTATTTTATTATTATTTTTTTCTCTCACCTTTATTTTCATTCTTAACTATAAGTTACTATTTTGTTTTTTTCGTCATTTAATTATTTCTAACTTCAATTGACTACAAAAAAAAATATAGTTACAAAATTTTTTTGAATTACGAGATTTTTGAGTACATAAATTTAATATGATAATAAACCAAGCTAAAAAAAATATAGGTATAAAAAAGTTTTGGCTGCAAACCCATGAAAATAATTGCCAATTGCTGGCCATCCAGGTTGTTGGCCAAGAAGATGAATGCTAATTTTTTTTTTTCTTTTCATCTAGGATTCATTAAGCTAAATTAATTCAGATCTACAACTTGGTAAAACTCAAGAAAAAAAAAATTAAACATAGAAAATACAGAATTTAGCTACTCAGCCAAAGTTCATGCAATAATCCTGTTTTCCCTTGAATAAACTACAGCAGTTGAATTCCTTTTTGTTTTGTAAATTCCCTGTATGAAGCAATCAATTCTTACCTATAACAATATAATTTCTTCTCCACCTTAGTCACTGCATGATTCATTTAATATGATAGGTTAGAAATAGGACATTGGAATATGATTGGGTAACAGCATCAGGAGGGTTGGGCTTCTTAATCAAGGCAATAATGATTAAAAGGTATAGTTAAACAAAACTAACGAAATTTCAAACAACATAACTGGATTCTTATATTCTAGTTTAGATTCTAACAAGCAACAATTCAGATAAGTCCATAAGTCTAGAATTTTTCATCGATTGCGAGTTTCTAAACTGATAATAAAAACAAGATTCAGTTAAAAATATTCTTTGAGAGTATCATCCCAGAGAACCAAACAAAACTATTCCTTTGGCTATTCAAGTTACACATAGGGGTGGCAATATATGACACGACCCGTTAATCCGAAATGAACACGACACGATAAAAACGGGTTAGGGTTGAGGCTTAACGGGTTTCGGGTCAAAACGGGTCAACCCGTTAAGACACGAATTCTTAACGGGTCATAACGGGTCAAACCCGGTTTGACCCGTTATGACCCGATATGACCCCTTTAAAAAAATTACCATTTTACCCTCCCAACCCAAAAAACCCTAAATATCTAACTTAGTTCTACTGTTCTTACAGCCTCCGCCCCTTTCCTTGCTCATTTAGTCATTTTCTTCTCGGTTTCACTTTCATAACTTCGTTACTTCTCACTTCTCACTTCTTAGACTCTCAAGTCTCGCTCAGAGCCTCAGAGCCCAGAGGCAGGGCCTCTTAAGATCGGCCATCTTCAACCTTCAACCTTCGGCATCGGCATCGGCATTCTTCACCTTCCCTCCAGATCGCCCTCCCATCTCCCTCCCGTCTCCGTCCTGTCTCACCCATCGGCCATCTTCAACCTTCAACCTTCGGCATTGGCATCGGCATCGGCTTTCTTCACCTTCCCTCCAGATCGCCCTCCCATCTCCCTCCCGTCTCTGTCCTGTCTCACTCACCTTCAACCTTCGGCATCACGGCTTTCCTCCTTCACGGCATCACGGCGCAGCTGAAGCTCATCTTCACGGCATCGCCCAGTGACCAGTCCCAGACTCCAGTTCTCACGCCGCCCCATCTTCAAGGTAGCTTCTGTCTTCCATGGTAGGACAAATGATTTTACTAATTTGTTGTTTGTCATTAGTTAGAGCTTATGGTTTAGACGAAATCAAATGAAAATGAAAAAAAAAATTGTGGATCCATTACAATTTACAAGTTGTGAATCATGCTTTGTCTATTCATAAGTCTTCGGTGATTATTGTTTACGTGTTGATTAGTTAGCATTTCCATGGTGGAAATGCGTGGAATGAGCCAACATACAAAATTTATCTCTGCTCCTCGATCAGAAAGGCTAAGAGAAATAGGTAGTCAAGTTGTATTTAGGGGCTTATAGTTTTGTATTCCTCTTGGTATTTCAAAGTTTACTATTGAATCTGATTGTTTACTACTAGTGCAGGAGCTTCAAGCTGAACATGATTCATCTTTCATAAATGGCAATTTAATTTATATAAGAATGCAAAGGAGATGATGAACTACTTTCTGATATTATTGTTCAACATGTATCTAGCGAAGGAAATGGTGTTGCTCATTGTTTAACTTGATTTGCTTTGAATGTGTTAGATAGTCAAATGTGGTGGGAGAATGTCCCAGCTTTTGTTGATCATGCTTTTTGGCGTGATTAAAGTTTAAACTGCTTTGTAATACTTTTATTTAATGGAAGTCTGTTTATAAAAAAAAATTAATGAATTTGAATTTAAAATTTAAAAATGATTGATTTCATGTTTTAGACTCTTTAATAATGTAAAATGTCTAATGTTATAAACATTGGATGGCTTGTGCATAGCAAATTTTGGTTGGCCTCTGTTTTTTGGGTGCTACTAATTGCTTGTAAGAATAAAAGGGAAAGCTGAAAGGGTTGAACCTAGAGGTTGTAGGAGAAGGCTTGAATTCAGCTCAAGAGGACCAGCTTCAAAGACACTAGAGTTGAAGCAACAAGACAACTCCAATGATGTCCGCAGGATCAAAACTGTGCCTTCAAGATTGAGCAAAACGACCAAAAACACCAAGAAAATTGTGCCCTTAGAAATGGAAGATGAAATTCTAAAACCAAAAGAAGATGGTTTTGAATTAAACTATAAACTACCGATTGAAAAGGAAGACAACTTCGTGATGGATGAAGAACTTCCAATTGAGAAGTTGTTGGGTCTTGATGAATTCGACGGGCATGAGGGAGTTGATTCAGGATTTGATGGAGATGTTTTCTCATTGGACGAGTCGCTCTAATAGATCAAACTCGGTTTTTTTTTCTTTAGATTGAGACACAGGACAGGACCAGGGTGTGCTAAATTTTGTTAAGAGGATATGATTATGCACTGAAATGGTTTTAATGTCTTTCTCGTATATTAAACAGAAATGCATATAGGTCCATCTTGAATAAGGTAGCTCCATCACGTAAATTGTTCATATTACTTGTGGACAATATTATATATGAACAAAAAGTTCATATTGTTCTTAATTTTTTTCTGAATAATTTAAAATATTTTGAAAAATAATTTCATGTTTTCTTTTAAAAAAAAAGTTGTCTGTCTGAGTAGTATCATTTACTTATACTATTAATTGATTTTCTAGAATTGATGCTAGCTGGCCGATAAAGAATAATTCTATGACCCTTTGTTCTTATTTGTTGTCAGATGACTGAGGCAGAAGGTGAAAATAATGAGTTTATTGATTTGGACCAGTTTGAAAATGAAGAAGAAAGTTTTCAAACTGAAGAGGCTAAATCAAAACGAAGGAAGCGGTCATATGTGTGGAATGTTTTTGAAATTGTTCCTGATTCTGAGAAACAAGGTGATAAGAAACCACGAGCCAGGTGCAAGCTGTGTGGAGCTACTTACCTTGCATCAAGCAAAAATGGAACCGGAAATTTGAGGCGTCACATTGAGGTGTGCCCTAGGAGAAGTTCACGAGATATTGGTCAGTTGATTTTGGGACAAAATAGTAGATCTATTTCGGTAAGCAACTCTAAATTTAACCCTGAAGAATATAGACAAATATTGGTAGCTGCTATTGTTAAGCATGACCTGCCTTTTCGGTTTGTTGAATATTCGGGGTTGAGATCTTTATTACAATATTTGCGTCCAGACATTTCAATTATTTCTAGGAATACTGCTAAGGCATATTTGGTTAAGATGCATCAAAGGGAAAAAATAGGATTAAATGCATGTTAAATGAAATTCCTGGTAGAATTAGTTTGACATCTGACTTGTGGACTTCTATAACCACTGATGGTTATATGTGTATTACAGCACATTTTTTGGATAAGAGATGGACTTTACAGAAAAGGGTTCTGAACTTTTCTTATATGCCACCACCACATAATGACATATCTTTGTCTGAAAAAATTTATAATTTGTTATGTGAGTGGGGAATTGAACACAAGATTTTCTCATTGACTTTAGACAATGCTTCTTCTAATGATGTTTCGGTTGAGTTTTTAAAAACTCAATTGAACATTAAGAAAGCTCTTGTTTGTGATGGTGAGTTCTTTCATCTTCGTTGTTGTGCTCACATTCTGAATTTAGTAGTACAAGATGGGTTAAAAGAGATTGAGGATGCTATCTATAAAGTTCGTAAAAGTGTCAAGTATGTCAAAGGATCACAATCAAGAAAACTAAAATTTTTAGATTCATCAAATCAAATGTCTTTTGATAGCAAGAAAGGGTTGAGACAAGATGTCCCCACTAGATGGAATTCTACTTATCTTATGTTGGAGAGTGCTATTTTCTATCGTCGTGCCTTTGGACATTTGGCATTGACTGATTCCAATTTTAAGCATTGTTTATCTGAGTCTGAGTGGGAAGAAGTGGTGAAGATTAAAAGTTTATTGAGTGTTTTTTATGTAGCCACTTGTGACTTTTCTGGGACCAAATACCCTACAGCCAATCTCTACTTTCCGGCAGTGTTTCTGATTTATTTTAAATTAAAGTAGCATGCTATGGGTGATGACGACTACATGAAGAAGATGTCTAAGAAAATGCTTACTAAGTTTAAGAAATATTGGTCTGAGTTCAATGTCTTGTTGACTATAGCAGTTATATTGGATCCCCGATACAAGTTGGTTTTTGTTAATTTCTCTTATAAGAAGCTTTACGGGGATTGTTCCTTAGTGTATATGAATGTTCAGACCAAATTGGCATCTCTTTTCATAGAATATAGTTCTTCTAATGCTCACACTTTTTGTACCATGAGTTCTGATAACACTGTTAGTAGAGCAACAAGTGAGTTAACCGAAAATAAAGAAGTATTTCAGGTAATATCAAATAATATTTTTATTTGATGATTTAAATTATATTGTTATTTCATATCGCATATCATTAAGAAATAGTTTTGTTTTTTTTATTTTTTTTAGGAATTTGATACATTTGAACATGATGATCGTAGTCTCCATTTGCAAAAAAGTCAATTGGATCTTTACTTGGATGAACCTAAGGCAGATAGAAATGCAAAGATCGACATTCTTTCCTTTTGGAAAGGAAATGAATTTCGTTATCCCGATCTTGCCAAAATGACTCGTGATATTTTGAGTGTACCAATCTCTACTGTCGCATCTGAATCTACTTTTAGTGTTGGTGGGCGTATCATTGATCAGTTTAGGAGTGCACTAAAACCAAATGTTGTTGAAGTATTAGTCTGCACAAGAGATTGGTTATATGGCGACGAGGAAGGTAAAATTTTGAAATTATATAGTTATTGGTTTTTTTTTTATATATAGTTGTTTTTATTGACTGTCTACTAAATATTGATTTTTTTTTAATAGAAATAAAAGAAGATCTTGACTTCGAAGAGTTAACGGAAGATGTGATCGAGATGAGCATCAACAAAGGCAGTGACGACGCTATACCTATTTCTGCAAGTTCTAAGTTTGTTTAGATGTGTGATTTTATTATTGTAACATTAACATGTTTACAGTGTATTGTTTATTATATTTGAGGTGTAATTTTAATACTTTACAATGCAGTCATGAGTTTGCATTATGGTGGTGTTATGGACCTATGGTGTATTATCATAAATTGTACTGTATTACTTGTTAGATTGTGAAGTTGTGATTTTAAGATTGTAATTTGTAAATAGTTATTTATATTTTTCAGTTAGAAATATAATTTGTAATAGAAATTTATGTAAAAGCAGGGAAGCGGACTATTTGATTTTAAGCAAAGAGAAGTTTCTGTATTGTATTTGCCGGTAGTTAATAGGATGAAACGTGTCAGGTCGTGTTGGGTGACTAATGGCTTAACGGGTCTTAACGTGTCGTGTCGAATTTGCGGGTTGAAACGTGTCGGGTCGTGTCGGATCGTGTCATTTCCGTGTATATACTTAATGGGTCTTAACGGGTCGTGTCGTGTTGACACGATATTTTATAGGGTCGTGTTAGGGTTGAGATTTTTGACACGAAATTCTTAACGGGTCGTGTTCGTGTTGACCCTTTAGACATAATGTATATGTCTTGACACGACACGAACACGAACCGTTGACACGTTTTGACACCCCTAGTTACACATTATTATTTCGATCCACATTAGTCAAACTAATAGGAACAAAACTAAATTAGACACAGTCAGCTTAGTTTTTTGGAAAATAACTTGAAATTGACAAATTGAACACACCTATAGAGGGTAAACCACAAAATTTACCCCCCCAAAAAACTGTCCACACCTTTGTTTTTGGAAAAAAAAAAACCAAATTCAAAAAGTAATACAAGAAACAAGTAATAAATAATTCAGAAAAAATGATAGTGTGAGTCAGCATCACCTTGTTAAAAGCAACAGAATTTTTTAGCCATTGCCCTCCCGCACCCTTCTCTGATAAGCTGTTTTATATATAGATTCCTATGAAAAATAATTTCAATTTCAGAAATTAAGGAACAACGAGCAAAATTTCCCCAAATCCTCACATCATTATTCTTCCTCGCAAATTCTCAGTATCCAAACCATCAACTTAGGTCATAATCATGATAACCACAAAGTTTAGTTATTTTGAAATCCTAATCCACTGTTTTCATTCACAAAATACAAACTAAAAAGGACTAAAATTAGACAGAGAGACGAACAGGGAGAGGAAAAGAGAGATGAACAAAGAGAGAGAAACAATGTTAAGACCTCAAATTTCCCAAGGATAATGGCAAACACATAGGTTGAATGCACATATAATTTTCACTTCCATCTCAATTCGTGTGTTCTTCAAGTGAGTATCTAGGGTTCCTAACAAAGAGAGAATGTATGAAGAGAGAGACACTAACTTGCTAGTAGAGGCGCGACGGCGTGATAGCGACAAGGCGTGGGAAGGGGCGGCAGCACGACATGAGCTAGAGAGAGCGAGCGTGACAAAGAGAGCAAGTGCGAGAGAGAAAGTAAGAGAAATTAGGGATGGAAGTGAAAGTTTATTTAAGACGTTTTATTACGCAAATAACCATAAAATTCATCGCAAAAGAGCTATATCTGATGTAACTTATTTGGACAACTTAAATACTGCCGCAATAAAGGTGTTTTTCTGGAACTTTTTAGTACTACAGGAACAAATAATATAGTAGACTTAAAAATCACTATTTTCTGTCATGACTTTCTCGCAGGAAAAAATTATGGCAGTAAAAAATCCTTTTTGTTGTGGTGATGTTTAAAGAGTGATAGTCTATATTCAAATTATCAGTTAGTACAAAAGTCCTTAATCACTCATATCAATTACATGCTGTAGGACCATGCATGCATTATTTATTTCTTTAATTAATAAACATATAAGAGTAATGCTACTTATCATTTTAATTTTTATCAGCTCATAATGTGGTATATTATATGATTCGAGATCGCTATTCATTATATTTCACTTATAAATCTATCATCTAATATTATATTATGAGATGATGAGAGGATGATGAAAAAAAAGAGGATAAATAGATTTTTTTTAATATGAAATGAGGTTTCAACTCACAAAAATACTTACTAATGCACGTTTACTTCTTTCTAAATTAGATAATATTCCAATATAAGTAAAGAATTCGTGCGAGAGATATACATAACAAGCCAACTAAACAAAGATCTGTAGCTTCCTAATACACTAAACGTGATTGACCTTGTCTAGCTCTAGGCTATAAAACCTCTTCAGACCATCGTCTGAGAGACAGCAAACTCTGTCCAAGCCAGAGTTAACTAACAAACTAAACAACTCCCAGCCCATGCTAAGACGAGGCGGGAGGAAAACCCCTTCGAACAAAAGTCCAAGGGAGAAACACTCTACGGACCAGAGGTCCTAGAGACATAATTTTTTTTTATTTTATTAAAAAAAATAAATGGAAAAACTAAAATACAAATATCTGATTTTCAACTTTGGAGGAATTCAAAATAATACAGGACATAGTAGCGGAGGGTAACGCGTGGGGTGCACCCGCCACCTCTAAAAGGTGGCGGACGATCAGGTTTGAAACGACTGGTGGTCTCGATCCCAATAGTGCCACGCATGTCCACTGAAAACTACTGCTAGAGAAGTGCGTGGCAACGTAGACCTTAGGTTTCAGAGCGTGCCTGTGGGTCACGCACAGCTTTAATCAACGCGGGTCTCCCCCAACTGAGAGATTTGTGCACAAGGGAGCTAGCAGTTGGGTGCATAAGGTGCTTTGGACCATGAAAATTTTCGAACTGCTGAACGCCAATTACCTCCATAGCCTCCAAGTGTGTACTTGCAAACACACAACAAAAAAATTTGAGGAGTGGGGGGAAAGACCAAATAAAGAAGAGAGAAGAGGGACGAGAATAAACAGTAACACAACAAACAAAAAAGTAAGAAAAGACAGAGAGAAAAGGTGGAAGGAAAAGGAAAACAAAGAGAGATTAAAAAGAAGGAAGAGAGTTAAAGCTGGCGCTCCCATTTCAACTTAGTTAAATATTCAAAGAGGGCCTTATGTATCTTAAAGGATTTACCCATCTTTTTCTTGGTATCAAGAAGTCAGGGCACCATTGCATTCGTGAAATGCAAGTAATTCTATTTATAAAGGCAAGGCTATTTATTTCTTAAAAAGACAAATATTCGGGCCACCCTGTGTTTGTGTTTAAACTTTTAAGAAGGAAAACAGATGAAGTAACTGTCCTGAAAATCTGCAGTACAACGCAATTATGCATGCAAATCTCACTTTTGTTTCACGTTTTAATTGCTTTTGTTCCTTTTACCGTGAAAGGTTGCTTTACTTTGGCCTTGGAATTGGATGGCAAACTCCTTAAACCGCGGGTCACAGCCTTCATGTATTGACTTTTATTAAATAAATTTGTGAACTAAAAAGTGATCTCTTCTATTACATGTAGAGAATTTTCTGGTATTGTGAATTGAATCTGTCTCACACTAGGATTAAAAGTTTATTTCTTGACATACCAATTAATACACTGTATCGATATAAACATTAAACACATAAATATAGTACACAGTCTAGAGAGTGTAAACTTTTGCATTCCCTTTGAAATAATGAGACTATTATTAAAAAGTAGGATTTTTTTTTACATAGAAGTCAGATAATTTATTTAATTTTTTCAAATAGAATGGGCGACACTCGAATATTGTAAGACCACACATATCATTTCTCCGACCTAAAATCCTTTTATATATATCAGTTTAACTAAAACAATTATATTAGTAATTCAACTCCTAATTTTATGATTATTATCAGCCACACAATAAGTATTGTGTTGCGGATTAAACTTGTAAATATAACAATTAACAAGGCGGAACGACTCTTCCTTTTAAGATGCCATTTGAAGATTCTTCAAATTTGTGCTGCTTTTGGGGACCCGTCCACGTAATTAGTTTGTCTACAAGAGTTCCAGAAATCAATGAATATACACATCGTTATCAAGTTAACAACTCTTCCTTTAAGTGTCCCACGTGATATAATTATATGCTGGCTAGCTGTTTCTGATTTGGACTCTTCTACATGAATATACACACTGATTGACTCACTGCTATTTAAAAAAAAAACAAAAAAAGAAAGCAAAAAAAAAAATGTGGCTGCCTATCTATATACGTATGAGCTTATGTCATACTGCACGCACGCCCAATGTCGGCGGCTATGGCTTCGCATTATTACGAGATGACTCTATATCATGATATCCTGTATTATTATTAGCTGTCTCTCTCGTGCAGGCCGACTGTATAGTGTATATAGGCTGCTCCGCAAATGTCATCTTCACTATTTTTCTTTCAAAATATCTGAGAATCAGTACGTCTAATTCTCTTTAAAATTAGGTTCTGCTAATGATAGCGGCAGTAGGTGACACCGCTCATTCCATCGTGATTCTCGATGTCTGGCGATCCCATCCCTACGACGGTGATGCATGGCGACCTCCGATATACTCTATGAAATCTTAAATTCGTTTTATATCGGTCACAATGGGGTAGATAGTATCACCCACCGGCGCCGTCATTGGCGCCGTCTAAATTAAGGCCGAACATTCTTTTAAAATTATCTTCATTTTATTTTTTTATTATATTTTTTATTATATATATTATATTTTATCTTTTTATTATATATATTTTTAAAATTTTATTATATTTGATATGAAAACTATTTTTAATAGAGATGAGACAGGCAGATCTTCGATACTTCAACGTCTTCGTTTTTCTTTTATTTTTATTTTTATTTCTATTCAGAATGAAATCAATGGTGATCTTAAGTATTGACCTTTTGTTGCTGGAAAATGCATTACTAGCCTGCAGCTATCTAGCACGGACCGGCGCCTGGCCTTCGGGGAGCTTAAATTTATAATCTATACTGAAGAACTTCATGTAACAGATCGAGGAAATGCATCGATATACATACATATATATATATATATATCGATATGCATGTATATTAGAAAAGAGTAACATACAAAATACGTTCATCTAATTTAATAAAATTTTTATTTTTAAAAAAATGATTTAATTTTTTATAAAGAAATATTAAATTTCGATCAATAATCATGTAATGCATAGAGAATAAAAAAATGTAAGTTCTAACATATATTTAATAGATAATAAAAGGAAATTATCTTAATAATGAAAAAATTATATAAAAATTAATCATAAACTGATGTGAAGTAATAAAAGATAACTATTTAATTATTATTAAAATATCATTTATAAAACATTATTATTTGAATTTAGTGTTTTATAAATAATTTAAATTGAAAAATAAATAATATTTTATTGAAATAATTGTATTTGTAAATATAATTGGCTAAAAAACTTAAATTTAATTATTTTACATGTAACACTGGCTCCTTTTTTTCTTTAAGGTTTAGTAAATTTCAAGAAAATGACGTGACAGCTCATTCCACTCTCATTCGATTGAAATGACTCTTGACGTACGTGCTACCTCTTGAAGCACGTGCCCAATTCTGATGGCGTGTTTTTAAAATATTTTAAAATGAGTATAGTATTTTAATGTTTTCGTATATTTTAAATATTTTGAAAATATTATATGAGGTATTTTCTGTGTTATTGAACCCAAGCAAGATTTATAAAAAATGTAATTATAATATTTTGGAGCGCTACAAAATATTATAATTGTACAAAATCATTTTATTACTATAATCTTAGTTATTTAAAATATTGTAAGATTTTAAATATGCTTTAAACCTCTAATTTAAATATATGGTTTTATTCTTTTAAATAATTAATAAGCTTCACCATTTTAATTCATGATAAGAAATATTATGTTATGAACTAAAATAAGTTAAAATAATATTCTCGAAGCGTCGGACATATAAATAGCCTGAATAGGAAGCCAAACCCCTCACTTTTCCCTCCCATCTTTCTCTCTCCTCTCTCCTCTCTCCTCTCTCTCCCGCACGGCCATCCCCCTTTAGTTCCCTATGGCCATTTGGCTTCTAGCCCACAACGGTGCCATCACTGTCTGCGAGCCCTCACCGCCCATGTCGTTGGACTCCTCTTACGCCGGCGAGCCTCCCCCCACCGTCGATGTGCCTTACGGCCACTCCACCTCCCACGTTTAGCCCCTAACTCGAAATGGATTTCATGGTCTTCTCCCCTTTTTTCGACACCACCACCTCAGGCCAACCTCCCCTCACTTCAGCGAGTATAACCCATCGCCGGTAGCACCTCAAAATCATGGCTCCACCTCAAACCTGAAATGGGTAATTCGCACACCCATATGAATGAGTTTCACCCACCGCACCGCCACCGGCCATTGCACGATCTCACTGTCGACACCAAAAATTCCTATTACTCCGGCGACCCTCCCCCTAGCTCTGCTCCTCAAATTGCGGCCCCACTTCCTGTATATAACCACAAACTCGAAAATGGGTTTCCATACTTTTTGAGCTTGATCTGAATCCCGAGATATTCCCATTTCGAGGTCACGATACTAACCTTGATGGAATGGTTAACACTAAAGTTAGTAGCTTTTGATGCTACTAATCATGCCAGGAAGCGAGCAACGTACGAATTTACCCGCTATGGTATAACCTTCTTCCCCTTGTATTTATGTTATTTGATTGATTGTGGACTGTGTTGTTGATGTTGTGTAGTTCGGTGGGAAGTTGTATGAAGTTGGTTGGCTGTGCTCTGAAATGTTGAAAACTGTATTGTGAAGTAGGGTTGTAGACTGTGCTTTGTTGTACAAGGTGCTTTATGTGCAGGTATTGTGTTGTGGTAAGTGTGTTTGAAGGGAGTACGCGTGGAGTGTACTCCATGGAAGTAAAATGATGCACAGTATAACGTGTATCGTATGAGTTGTGGTATAGTGTGCTATGGAAAGAGTATACATGGAGTATACTCGACGAGGCTTGTATGTGCGTAATGAAGTGCGTAATGGAAGTGTGGATGGTACTCCATATGCTATAGTCATGATGTATCGTAAGACGTGTTACGAAGATAGGTAGTTGCATGATTGAGGAATGTAAGGCACATGATGTGTTGAGAATTGTGGAATAGTATCCCAGTATAGTGACGTGACTGGTAGATCTAATGACGGCTATCACTGTGTAATAGTATTATATCTCGTGGTACGTGCAAATTAACGAAATCGCGTAGCTGTGAACTATTGGAAATGTAATCAGGGTATGTTAGGAATCGTACTCATGTCGAGTTGAGAGTTGCTATAGGAGTCACGTGGCATAATGCAATGTGAAGTGGTGGATGACAAGATAGCCCAATAGTAGTCTTGAATTGTGTGACGTGACAAAGGTACATTTGAGATGGACTTTGTCGTGTTAAGTGACGGGATGAATTCTTAAAGGGTCGGGAAGTGGATTAGTCATGTCAATCGATATGGAGAAGGTTGCTATCAAGATATGGTACTTGTTGCACCAGCAAGTGATCAATGTACTCTATGTTGATTTTAGGTGACATATAAGTAGGGTGCATGTGTATCTAGTGACACGTGTACCAGACATAATTACCATATGAAATAGGTACTCTATCTCAAGTAAGGACTTTAAGGACATGAGAATATCGAGAGGTGTTCCAATATCCGTAGTGAGTTCCTGGTGGTCTTAGCATAATGAGTAAGGACTTCAAGGATATGAGGATATTGAAAGGTATTCCAGTGTTCGCAATGAGTTTCTGATGATCTTAGCAGAGTAAAGACCTTAAAGACATGGGGATAGCATGAAAGTTTCCTAGTGAAGTGTAGGTTTTCCTAGTTTTACTTGTCTGCTAGGTATATATATATATATATATATATATATTGATGCTATTTGTGTGTATACTTGTAGGTTGATTGCTATATGATGCATTTGCGACTGGACTGCATGATATGAAAATAGTACAGAGATCAGGTAAGTGTTATGTTCTTACACCTTAGAACTTATCGGACTAGTAAAGAAAGATAATATGAATAAAAATGCTAATGGTATGTATGGCCATTCTTGATAATCCCTTTTATCAAACTCCAAATACGTAAGTATATGCCTGTGATTTGATGTCTATACATAGTAATTATTGTATGTATTATCTAAAAAATATAAGATGAAACTTGATATTTTTGTCTATTAATTTTATGAAATAATGCCATAAATTAATGCTATGATAGAATGTATGATGAAATGTATGCTTTGCTACGATTTTAAAATGATTTATGATTTGTATGAATTGATATTATGCTATGATGTATGAAATTGTGAAAAAGGTACAAAAGAAGACCCAAGATCCAAAAGAAGATCTGCCAATCCTAGTACATTGGGGTAACAGGGTGCAACGGTCCAAATGAAATGAATGAATTGGGATGAACGTTATGTCATTGTTGAACCCAAGGTTTCAAGTTTCATGTAAATCTACAAATGGATTTTGATGATAACAAATAAATCCAAAGAATAAAGGAGTCTCAAGCTCAAGTTGTCCACACAATATATTCAAGCACATCAAGGAAGCAAGCATGAGCAAGAAGGGAACAAGTTCACATTAAAATCATAGAGTAATGTTGTAAATCTCTTAAAAATTCAAAATTAGGATTAAGGCTCAAAATTAATATTTTATCATAAAGCATTAAAATATATTTTCCACATGTGCATGAATATTTTGAAAATTAAATTTGAAAATTTTGAAAGATGATTGATTGTCATCTTTCACATGTGCATGACATGATTAAATGCTTGAACTTTGAAAATTTTAAAAGATGCTTGATTGTCATTTTTCACATGTGCATGACATGATTAAAGGTTTGAATTTTGAAAATATTAAGATACTTGATTTTCATCTTTCACATGTGCATGACATGATTAAAAGTTTGAACTTTGAAAATATTAAGATGATTGATTGTCATCTTTCACATGTGCATGTTTTATTTGAATATTTTCAAAAGTGATGGATGCTTTTCTTGACTTATACAAAAGATAGATATCTTTGTTTGAAAATTTTGAAAAGTAAAGTGTGCTCCTTTTGTCATATGCAAAAAGTAAAAGATTATGTTTGAAATTTTTGAAAAGTAAAGTGTGCTCCTTTTGTCACATGCAAAAAGTAAAAAGATTAGATTTGAAATTTTTGAAAATTGAATGATGATATTTTTGACATTAGAATCTTTTCAAATTTGAAATTGAAAACTCATTTGCCTATAAATAGCTCACTTGAGTTTTGCAAAACACACAACAAGAGCTTACACATCTATTGCTAAGTTTTGCATCATTTCTTCAAAGCTCTCATTCTCTCTTTTCTAAAGTTTTGAACCTTAATTCTTATTCTTGTTGAGAGAGATATAGGTTGCGCTGTATTGTTTCTATCTCACTCATTGAGGAGTGTACTTTGATAGTCTACCTACTATCAACTCTTGTATTTGTAAAAGGGTGTGTATAATCCTTGTGTGTGTAGAAGGTGTTCTACACGGGAAATAGTTAAATCACCAAGTGTGAGGTGATTGGAAGTGTAGAAGGTGTTCTACACGGGGAATAGTTAAATCACCAAGTGTAAGGTGATTGGAAGTGTAGAGGGTGTTCTACACGGATTCTTTGGAGCGGTGCTGCTCAAAAGTGTAATAGGTTTCTATCTCCACCTAAAGGAGATTGAATAGTGGATTTGGGGATCCTCAAGAGGTAGCTTGAGGCGAGGACGTAGGCAGTGGGACCGAATCTCGTTAACATACTGAGTTTGCTTCTCTCTTACCCTTACTCTTTATATTTATTATTGTTTCATATTTTGTTTATATTTTATATTATATATTTGATTTATAATTGTTATTTTTTTTAAATACAACTCAATTCACCCCCCCTCTTGTGTTAGTCATCTGGGCAATAATTGGTATCAGAGCTAGTTGACCTGTACTGTTCATACAAGCAGATCACTCATGGGAACTCTCACTTGTGACTGTGTCACCGAAGCAAGACTCTCCGACCATGGGTGACGGTGCACCGGTAGAGACGGTGACCGGCTAGTTTGGTATGTACAGTTGTTAGGTGACATAGGTGCGGCCTATGGTCAGTAACAATTGGTATCAGAGCTAGTTGACCTGTACTGTTCATACAGGCAGATCACTCATGGGAACTCTCGCTTGTGACTGTGTCACCGAAGCAAGACTCTCTGACCATGGGTGACGGTGCACCGGTAGAGACGGTGGCCGGCTAGTCTGGTAGGTACAGTTGTTAGGTGACATAGGTGCGGCCTATGGTCAGTAACAATTGGTATCAGAGCTAGTTGGCCTGTACTGTTCATACAGGCAGATCACTCATGGGAACTCTCGCTTGTGACTGTGTCACCGAAGCAAGACTCTCCAATCATGGGTGACGGTGCACCGGCAGAGACGGTGGCCGGCTAGTCTGGTAGGTACAGTTGTTAGGTGATATAGGTGCGGCCTATGATCAGTAACAATTGGTATCAGAGCTAGAGCTCTATTATAAGATTAACTATCTTTTGAGTTAAGATCTTATGGATAACATTGCAGCTTCATTTGGTGAAGGTCAATCTAGCAGTCGGCCTCCACTATTTTGCAGAGACAATTACTCATTCTGGAAAGTTAGAATGAGAATATTTCTTCAGACTCAAGGTCGAGAAATCTGGAAATGCATTGTAAATGGATCTTCTATTCCAACAAAAGTAGTTGATGGAGTAAAGGTCAAAAAGGAAGAAGAAGAGTTTGATCGTGAAGACGATAGACTTTATACTTTGAATTTAACTGCTATGAATTTATTATATAATGCTCTCAATGGTAATGAATTTAATAGAGTAATGACTTGCACTACAGCAAAGGAAATTTGGGATAACTTGGAAGTTACTTATGAAAGAACTTCTCAAGTCAAGGAATCAAAAATTTATATTCTTACTCATGAATATGAAATGTTTAAGATGAATGATGATGAATCTATTTCTAGTATGCACACTCGTTTTACTAACATCATAAACAGCTTGACAGCTCTTGGCAAAGTTTATTCCAAAGTGGAGATAGTAAGAAAAATTCTCAACGCTCTACCAAAACATTGGGAATCAAAAGTGACAGCGATTCTTGAAGTTAGAGACCTCAAAAAGTTCGAAGTGAATGAACTCATCAGGTCACTTATCACCCATGAGTACACATTGAAAAGAGGAGAAGAAGAAGGAAATTCAAAGAAGAGTTTGGCACTTAAAGCTGTTCCACATGAAAGTGAAAGTGATGAAGATGAGGAAAATGACGACAAAGATGAAGAAGTTGCGATGATAATAAGAAGAATTCAGAGGTTCTTAAAGAAAAATAAAACTCCTCCAAGGAAATCCTTCAATAAGTTTTCCAAGAAAGATTCAGGTAAAAATGACACTTTAATTTGTTATAAATGCAATAAACCTGGTCATATCAAGCCAGATTGTCCTCTACTAAAGAAAGATCGAAACAAAGGCAAAAAAACAATGAAAGCTACGTGGAATGATGATTCAAGTAGTTCAGATAGTGAAGCAAGCAATGGAGAATTAGCAAATCTTTATCTTATGGCTAAAGATGACATTGAGGTAACAAATTTTGATAATATTGAAGATCCTTCATATGAAGAATTGCAAAATGTTTTATAAGAGGTATATGAGGAATTTGAAAAATTGGGTATCAAGTATACTGTTTTGAAAAAGAAAAATTCTTCTTTAACAAACGAAATTGATATTTTAAGAAAAGAAAATATTGTTTTGAAAGATGAAAATTTTGAATTGAAGAAAAAGAAAATTGATTTAGAAAATATTATTGAAAACTTTACGAATGGAAAAAGAAATTTTGAAAAACTTATTGGTAGTCAAAGATGTGTTTTTGATAAGGCATGCTTGGGATATATGCCAAAACAAAAATACAAACCTTATAAAAACTTCTTTGATAATCCTTCTACATCAAAGTCCAATATTCAAAATTCTTTTCATAAAAATAATTTTGTTAAAAAAGGATACTATTATAATCACTCAAGTTTTTCATATATATCACATGCTATTTGCAATTGTTGTAATAGAAATGGTCATTATTATCTTGCTTGTCCTATTAGAAGAAAACATACAATGACTATTAGGGCCATATGGGTACCTAAATATCTTGTTTCTTCTAATACTAATAAATAAAGGACCCAAAGAACTTGGGTACCGGGAATTGTTTTTAATTGCTTTTATAGGTATGCATGAAGTATTCTACAGGTAAAAATAAATTATTTTTAGACAACGGATGCTCAAGATACGTGACAGAAGACAAAACTAAATCCATTGACTTCACTTCTAAAAAAAAAGGATGTGTGATATATGGAAACAATTCAAAATGAAAGATCATGAAAATAGAAGGAAAGATCATCAAGACTTAGTACAAGATGCAACCAAATAGTGGAAACATGTGAAAGATCATCCAGCGGAATAAATTCTAGGAGAACCTTCACGAGGTGTAAGTACTCGATCATCTCTTAGAAATATTTGCAATCATACTGCTTTTCTATCTCAGATTGAACCTAAAAATATTGATGAAATACTTCTTGATGAATTTTAGATTCTAGCTATGTAAGAAGAGTTTAATCAATTTAAAATAAATGATGTTTGAACACTTGTTCCTAAACCCAAAAATCATACTATTATTGGAACAAAATGGGTTTTTAGAAACAAGAAAGATGAGTCCGGAGTCATTACTAGAAATAAGGCTCGACTTGTAGCCCAATGTTTCAATCAAGAAGAAAGAATCTATTATGATGAGACATATTCACCAGTCGCAAGATTAGAAGCTATTCGAATGCTACTTGCATATGCTTGTTATAAAAATTTCAAACTTTTTCAAATGGATGTTAAAAGTGTTTTCTTAAATGGTTTTATAAATGAAAAAGTATATGCTGAGCAACCTCCAGGTTTTGAAAATCATATTTCTCTAAATCATGTTTTCAAATTCACAAAAATACTATTTGGACTCAAACAAGCTCCTAGAGCGTGGTACGAGAGATTCAGTAGTTTCTTGATTGAAAAAGGCTTTTTGAGAGGAAAAATTGATACAACTATTTTCATTAAATACGAAAATGATGATATTCTTTTGATTCAGATTTATGTTGATGATATAATATTCGGTGCTACTAATGAAAATATGTGCCAAGTTTTTGCTAAGACTATGCAGGAAGAATTTGAAATGAGCATGATGGGAGAGCTTATATTCTTTCTCGGATTGCAAATTAAGCAAGCAAAAAGTGGGATATTCATCATTCAATCAAAATATATTAAAAAATTGCTGAAGAAGTTTGGGATGGAAGGTGCTAAGGAAACTGGAACACCAATGAGCCCATCCACTAAACTCGATAAAGATGAATCCGGTAAACTAGTTGATTCGAAGGTATATCGAGGTATGATTGGTAGTTTATTACATTTGACAGCCAGTAGACCAGATATTATGTTTAGTGTATTTTTATGTGCACGTTTTCAATCATTTCCAAAACAATCTCATTTGATTGCAGTCAAGCGAATTTTTAGATATTTTGCCAGTACCATTGACTTAGAGTTATGGTATCCTAAACACACTTCTTTCGATTTTATTAGTTATTCAGGTACCGATTATACTGGTTGCAAAGATGATCGAAAAAGTTTTAGTAGAACATGTCATTTCTTAGGTCGTGCACTAGTTTCCTGGTTTAGTAAAAAAAAACAAAATTCTGTTGCACTATCTACTACTGAGGCAGAATATGTTGCTGTGGGTAGTTGTTGTACTCAAGTTCTTTACATGAAGCAACAACTTGAGGATTTTAAACTTATGTATAATCACATTCCAATCAAATATGATAATACAAGTGCTATAAATCTTAAAAAAAAAAACCTAATACAACATTCTAGAATTAAGCATATTGAAATAAGATATCTTTTTTTTTTTTTGAGATCATGTGCAGAAAGGCGATATAGTACTGGAGTTCACAAACACACACAATCAGTTAGCAGATATATTCACAAAACCCTTACCAGAAGATAGATTATGTATAATTAGAAGAGAAATAGGTATGATGCATGTTATGAATATCTCTTGAAAGATAGATCAGAGTTCATAAAAATAGAGAGATATTTTTTTTAAATACTTTTACATAAACTTGAGGTTCTTAACCTCATGTTTGAGACGCTCATTCTCTTCATACAATATCATGTCATCCCTATCCATGGGAACTGGCAAGCGGAATGAAGAATCCAATAGAGATTTCAACTTTTTATTCTTCTGCCGAAGGATTCCTTCCCTTGTATGAGACTCTTGAACAATTCGTTGAAGTACAACAATTTGTTCTTTAAGCTTTTCAACCTCATGATTTTTGACTTGTAGCCGCTGGGAAAAAACGACAATAGAGGATGAGTAGCGAGTCCCGAGACTCACCAAGTCGTAGATAGTATCGGAGTCTGGCTTATTAGCCAAACTATTGTTCTCTTGCTGCAACATGGCGCCAATAGTAGCTGCAGAAAGGACATGAGATTGAGATGTAGAATACCTCATGGATGCATCTAGAGGAATGTTAGAAGAATGAGCCATTGAGAAAAGAATTGAAAACTTAAAACGAGAATATTGAAGGAATGCAGATGAGTTATAGAGATGAGAATAAGATTTGATGCAAATCGGATGAATTTTAAAACTGATTTTATAGAGATAGCATAAAGAACAAGACAAACTATTGTCTCTTCAAATCTTATTAGTCAAAAGAAATATAAGATATGATGGACACACATTGTCCAAAGTTTTCTTACTAGAAAAACGGTTCTCTGCTCCTATCATGGCATTGACGACCTTAGGAGAGAAAATTGATGGTTGATGCGTCAAGGGTTCCTGATTCAAGTTTGGAACATTAGTGGAAGAGAATTGTTCGGCCATTCTATCGTTATGGAGAAACAGAACTTAGGTCAAGAAGCAATGTTTTTTTTTGGTATCCGATTGGTGAAAATGATTTTTTTATAGAAACTCAGAGCCTTCAAACCCGTTTGTCAACAACATCAAGCGATTGATCTGCTTTTGTACTGACTACTAGAGCTAGGCCTCCAACCTTTACAGGTTTTGTCAGATACGCGTGGCTCCGCACCGAATTGCCAGAGTTAGACTTCCAACATTTGCAGGTTTTGTCGGACATGCATGGCTCCGCACCGCATTGTCAGAGCTAGGCCTACAGCTTTTGCTGTTTTTGTCGAACACGAATAATTTTAATTATTCAACTTCAAATCTCTGGAACATCTAATTCGTCAATAACATCAAGCGGATTTAAATCTTCTTCCGCAGAGAGATGATAAAATTCGGCTTTAACCTTTGCAGGTTTTGTCGGACACGGGTGGTTCTAACTTCTACAGTCTCTACTAACGCAGCGTTTTATTTGTCTGTTAGTTATTGTAGGAATATATCTTATTGAGATAATTATGATTCCTTTTTAATGATGCCAAAAGGGGGAGAAGTTTTAGACTAGAACATTAATATTGTTTAAATCGCTAAACTTGCTATATATGCTTGGAATTATGTTTATATTTTTGCTTGAAAAACTAACGCACTTTCTCAGGGGGAGCTTAAGTATTAATACAGGATTCAGGTTCTATCAAGCATTTGTCATCATCAAAAAAGGGGGAGATTGTTGAACCCAAAGTTTCAAGTTTCATGTAAATCTACAAATGGATTTTGATGATAACAAATGAATCCAAAGAATAAAGGAGTCTCAAGCTCAAGTTGTCTACACAATATAATCAAGCACATCAAGGAAGCAAGCATGAGCAAGAAGGGAACAAGTTCACATTAAAATCATAGAGTAATGTTGTAAATCTCTTAAAAATTCAAAATTAGGATTAAGACTCAAAATTAATATTTTATCATAAAACATTAAAATATATTTTCCACATGTGCATGAATATTTTGAAAATTAAATTTGAAAATTTTGAAAGATGATTGATTGTCATCTTTCACATGTGCATGACATGATTAAATGCTTGAACTTTGAAAATTTTAAAAGATGCTTGATTGTCATCTTTCACATGTACATGACATGATTAAAGGTTTGAATTTTGAAAATATTAAGATGCTTGATTGTCATCTTTTAAATGTGCATGACATGATTAAAAGTTTGAATTTTGAAAATATTAAAATGATTGATTGTCATCTTTCACATGTGCATGTTTTATTTGAATATTTTCAAAAGTGATGGATGCTTTTCTTGACTTATGCAAAAGGTAGATATCTTTGTTTGAAAATTTTGAAAAATAAAGTGTGCTCCTTTTGTCATATGCAAAAAGTAAAAGATTATGTTTGAAATTTTTGAAAAGTAAAGTGTGCTCCTTTTGTCACATGCAAAAAGTAAAAAGATTAGATTTGAAATTTTTGAAAATTGAATGATGATATTTTTGACATTAGAATCTTTTTAAATTTGAAATTAAAAACTCATTTGCCTATAAATAGCTCACTTGAGTTTTGCAAAACACACAACAAGAGCTTATACATTTATTGCTAAGTTTTGCATCATTTCTTCAAAGCTCTCATTCTCTCTTTTCTAAACTTTTGAACTTTAATTCTTGTTCTTGTTGAGAGAGATATAGGTTGCGCTGTATTGTTTCTATCTCACTCATTGAGAAGTGTACTTTGATAGTCTACCTACTATCAACTCTTGTATTTGTAAAAGGGTGTGTATAACCATTGTGTGTGTAGAAGGTGTTCTACACGGGAAATAGTTAAATCACCAAGTGTGAGGTGATTGGAAGTGTAGAAGGTGTTCTACACGGGGAATAGTTAAATCACCAAGTGTAAGGTGATTGGAAGTGTAGAGGGTGTTCTACACGGATTCTTTGGAGCGGTGCTGCTCAAAAGTGTAATAGGTTTCTATCTCCACCTAAACGAGATTGAATAGTAGATTTGGGGATCCTCAAGAGGTAGCTTGAGGCGAGGACGTAGGCAGTGGGGCCGAATCTCGTTAACATACTGAGTTTGCTTCTCTCTTACCCTTACTTTTTATATTTATTATTGTTTCATATTTTGTTTATATTTTATATTTTATATTTGATTTATAATTGTTACTTTTTTTAAATACAACTCAATTCACCCCCCCTCTTGTGTTAGTCATCTGGGCAACAGTCATGTAAGATGTGTATTGCATGCATGATATATATGCATTGGACGAGGGATTATTTATTAGTTGTTTTAGCTGATTTATAGTTATTAGTTGTTGTTCTTGTTTGCTGATTAGTAGCTTGTTTGTCCGATAATTATTTGGTAGTAGTGGCTATTGCCGTGCTTGCTTGGTAATCAGAGGCTTGCTTATTTGTTGATCCCTTGTGTGCTAAAGGTTTAAAATAATTATTAAGAATAAGACAGATCTTCAAATTCTTTATATAATGAAGGTGGTGCACTAAAACACATAAGAAGATAATGCATAATATGATTATAGCTATTAAAAAATGCATATATTATCTTATATGTATGTACATATATTTGTGTGCTGGTTGCATGATTGAAAAACTTACTTTGTTATATATTAAAAGCAACATGAAATAATACTTACTGAGTATTCAACTCATTTTAGTTTTCTTTTTGTGTGTTTCCTCCACCCAAGAGTGCACAACATGAAGCAGACAGTCCAAAGGAAGAGCGCGATAGTCTAAACATAAAAGAGAAACATTTGTTTTATAAATCAAATGTTTCTATTGTAAACCTCTCTTATTATAAAAATATATTTTATTTTGCACCATTGAGTCTTGCATCCCGGATACGAGCTGAAAAGTTTTAAAATGAATAAAAATAATCCATTTTCTAAAACCATTTTGGGGAAAGAAAATGTCATGTAAGTACGTTCCTACCCTCCCAAAGGTCGGGTCATTACATTACATTTCTTTTTTGTTTTTTTAAAGAATAAATAGAAAATTAAATTATTTAAATAAATTTATATATAATATAAAATAAATTTATATTATAATTTCTAATGCGAAATATGTTTACTAATGTTATATTATATTTTGCATGTTATATAATTTATTATTTATAAAGATTATTAATTTATAATCCCATGTTATATAAATATATATAAATTATATATTTTATGTTATTTAACCTAATTTTTAAGTGAGTTTTATCGATAATGGATGAATGTCAATATCGATCATAAGGAGATTGAGTTGAGTTTGAAATTAGGTATTGGTTTTAATCTATGAATCTATTCAAATTGTAACTAAGTGATAGTTTAAGTGAATTCGAGTTATATGAGAATTTCGGATAATAATTATTGCGAGAATAAAAATTTTAGATTTGGCTATATCTAAAATTGAAGTATTTGATTTTATAAGAGTTTGAATGAGATGACTAAATTTTAAGAATCATATTATTTTAAAATTCAAATAGACGGATGAATGAAGTTGAATTTAATGAAAAAAAATTAAAAAAATTTAACAAAAAAAAATTCAATAATTATTAAATAATCACTTATTATAATATACGTACGGATAAATAATCACTACGTACGTATAATTAATAAATTAGGCTTTCCAATTTGCTAAGAATTAAAACAAGTGGGTCGAACTTGTGAGCCAATAGCTAGCCCGGCTTACGTACGTGGTGGGTTCCTTAATTAACGTCAATCAATTTGGGTTATGAAAGTACTTATTCAAGCCTCGTAATTCGATCTTTGGATGGCCGGGGTAAACTTTTATCTTTTTGTTTGTTTATTCCTTTTTGGTTGATATATATGCAGTCTTAATCAATTTTGAAATCCCTTCCGAAATCATTTGAAAAAATATTAATCGTACTACAAATTACAATATGTAATGAATCAGTCGGCTGCCGTCGGCAGTCGCTCCTGTCCCACCACTAAAATTATGTGAACGATCCTATCATTATTATTTTAAATTCTGCATAGTGACTTGTATAATGATTTATATAGTAACTTGTATAGTAATTTCAAAACTTATAAATAGGGGTTTCAGTTGTAATGAAATTCATAAGAAAATATAAAGAGAGAAATAAAGTTTCAGTTTTTAAGAGTTTTAGAGAGAATTTCTTATTTCTCTTTTGCAATAGTAGTTTCTTTCTTTAGTTTTATAACACGTTATCAGCACGACGGTTCTACCAATTCTGAAGCTAGTGGCCTTATTCCTCTGTAAGTTTTTCAATATATTATTTGAAGTTTTTAATATATTTTATTGATGATTATCTGTGTGAATTTATAAATATATTTTCTAAGATACACATATTTATTTCATTATTTATATGTGTAGAAAATGGAAAATCTTACAAAATTGGAATTTGTTGCTCTTGATATATCTGGGAAAAATTATTTATTTTGGATACTTGATGCTGAAATTCATCTTGATGCAATGAACCTAGGAGAAACTATTAAAGAAGGAAATCAAGCATCCCTGCAGGAACGTGCTAAAGTAATGATTTTCCTTCGCCACCATCTTCATGAAGAATTGAAAACTGAATATCTTACAGTAAAAGATCTCTATATTTTGTGGAACAATTTAAGGGAGAGGTATGAACACCAGAAGACTGTCATTCTCCCAAGAGCTCGTTCTCAATGGTTGCACCTGAGGTTGCAAGATTATAAAAGTGTTAGTGAGTATAATTCCGCACTTTTTAAAATAAGTTTAGTATTAAAATTATGCGGTGAGAAATCACCGATGATAATATGCTAGAGAAGACTTATACTCTATTTCATGCCTCGAATGTGCTCCTCCAGCAGCAGTATCGAGAAGAAATTTATTGAGTTTCAAAAATATACGTCGTAATGATTACCATATTGAAACGACCAATAAAGGCAGTAAAGAGCATCTTCTTATTACTAAAACAATATCGGGCCAGAAGTTCGTATTAGAAAAACTGCCTGCTCTATGTTCTGGATTGTATTGTACAAAAATGAGAACAATTGAATCATATGTGGTAATGCACTAGAAGTGCATTGACCCTAAAGTATTTATGACTTGGCATGATCGCCTTGGACATCCGGGTTCTATAATGATGAGACGAATTATTGAAAATTCATATGGGCATCCCTTAAAGAATCAAAAGATATTTCTACCCAATGAATCTCCGTGCGCTGCATGTTCTCAAGGTAAGTTAATTATTAGACCATCTCCCTCAAAAGTCATTGTTGAATCTCCATCCTTTTTACAAAGGATTCACGGAGATATATGTGGGCCTATTCATCCATCAAGTGGACCATTTAAATATTTTATGGTTCTAATTGATGCATCTAGTCGATGGTCACATGTTTGTCTTTTTTCCACTAGAAATGTTGCATTTGCTAGACTTCTTGCTCAGATAATTAAACTACGAGCACAATTTCCTGAGTATCCAATTAAGACCATTCGATTGGATAATACAGGTGAATTTTTATCTCAAGTTTTTGATAATTATTGCATGTCAATAGGAATAGATGTTGAACATCCTGTTGCCCATACACACACACAAAACGGTTTAGCTGAGTTTTTGATCAAAAGGCTTCAACTAATCGCTAGACCTTTACATATGAAATCAAGACTACCTGTTTCTGCTTGGGGACATGCTATACTTCATGCAGCATCTCTAATTCGCATTAGACCATCTGCATATTATAAATATTCTCCATTACAGCTTGCATTTGGTCAGCAACCAAATATTTCTCATCTTCGTACTTTTGGATGTGCTGTATATGTTCCAATTGTACCTCCACAATGTACAAAAATGGGCCCTCAACGTAGACTTGAGATATATGTTGGTTTTGATTCTCCATCCATTATTAGATACCTTGAATCCCTTACAGGGGATATGTTTAAAGCACGTTTTGAGGATTGTCATTTTGACGAATCAAATTTTTCGTTAATGGGTAAAGAAAAGTCGGTGCCTGAAGTACAACAAGATATTACTTGGGATAATAAGACCATGTCTCATTTTGATTCTCATACAAATGAATGTAAAAGGGAAGTTCAAAAGATTATTCATTTGCAAAATGTTGCAAATCAGTTACCGGATGTATTTACTGACACTAAAGGTGTAGTAAAATCTTATATTCCTGCTGTTAATACTCCAGCAAGGATTGAAGTCCCTGAAGGACAAATTGTCAAAGTAGCAATAGGTGAATCTAAAACACGCCTGAAGCGTGGAAGAGCTATTGGTGCAAAAGACAAAATTCCCAGAAAGAAAAGAATACAAAATGAATTTGGTATTCCTGAAGAATACGTACCCACAATACAGGCTACAAATATAATTGGTGCTCCTAAAGAGCTCAAATCTTCTATTCCAGAACCTCCTAAAGAGGAAACTCCTGAAGAGTATAAATCTCCTAAAAAGGGACCTCCTGAAGAGGTGTGTCATGAAATGTTTTCCCCTGAAGAGGAATAGGTACCTGAAAATAATGAGATGTCAATACATTTCATGAAAACTGGAGAAATTTTGGATAGAAGTAAAACTGTTGTCGACAACATATTTTCATATAAAATGGCCCTTGACATTACCAGAAGTAATGAAAAAAGTGAGCCAAAAAGCGTCGAAGAATGTCGACGTAAAAATGATTGGCCAAAATGGAAAACAGCTATTGAAACTGAATTAAATTCGCTAGCAAAATGAGAAGTATTTTGACCTGTTGTCCAAACACCAAAGGGTGTGATGCCTGTTGGATATAAGTGGGTATTTTTACGAAAACGTAATGAGGAAAATGAAATTGTGCGATACAAAGCACGGCTTGTCGCACAAGGTTTCCTGTAGAAACCCGTGATTGATTATGAAGAAACATACTCTCCCGTTATGGATGAAATCACATTTAGATTTTTGATTAGTCTGGTTGTTACAAAAGGATTAGAAATGCGGTTGATGGATGTGGTCACTGCATATTTATATGGATCCTTAGACCATGACATATATATGAAAATTCCTGAAAGATATAAGATGCCTGAAGCATCTACAAGTATATTTAGAAATATATACTCAATCAGACTACAAAGATCTTTATATGGGTTGAAGCAATCCGGACGCATGTGGTATAATCGCTTAAGCGAATATCTATTGAAAGAAGGATTTGAGAATAATATTATATGCCCATGTGTTTTTAT
The DNA here is from genome assembly GCA_036898215.1 of Platycarya strobilacea. Classification (NCBI taxonomy): domain Eukaryota; kingdom Viridiplantae; phylum Streptophyta; class Magnoliopsida; order Fagales; family Juglandaceae; genus Platycarya; species Platycarya strobilacea. The sequence goes on from CM072555.1 coordinate 44,863,203, forward strand.
TAAGAAATCAGATACTGGATTTGTCATTATTGCTGTTTATGTTGATGATTTAAATATTGTGGGAACTCCTAAAGAGATCTCAAAAACCTCTATATATTTAAAGAATGAATTTGAAATGAAAGATCTTGGCAAAACAAAACTTTGCCTCGGCCTGCAGCTCGAGCACTTGCCAAATGGAATTTTTATTCATCAGTCCATGTATACTGAGAAAGTCCTAAAACATTTTTATATAGACAAATCTCATCCCCTGAGTACTCCAATGATTGTTTGAACACTTGATGTGAAGAATGATCCATTCTGTCCTTGTGATGACGATGAAGAAATTCTTGGTCCTAAAGTACCATATCTCAATGCAATTGGAGTTTTGATGTATCTTGCAAATTGCACTCGACCAGATATTACATTTTCAGTTAATCTACTTGCAAGATATAGTTCTGCACCAACTCGAAGACATTGGAATGGCATTAAACATATCCTTGGTTACCTTCATGGTACAATTGATATGAGATTATTTTATCAACATAATTCAAGTCCAGAATTGATTGGGTATGCAGATGCAGGTTATCTTTCAGACCCACACAGAGGTAGATCTCAAACTAGATATTTATTTACTTATGGAGATACTGCTATATTATGGAGATCTGTTAAGTAGACACTATCTGATACCTCTTCAAATCACTCAGAGATCATTGCTATTCATGAAGTAAGTCGAGAGTGTATTTGGTTGAGATTAGTTATTCAACATATCCAGGAAAAGTGTGGACTTCCCATGATCAATAATAGCCCAACAATTTTATATGAAAATAATACTGCTTGTATCACTCAAATCAGATGAGGATATATTAAAGGTGACAGAACCAAACATATTTCACCTAAATTCTTTTATACTCATGAACTTCAAGAGAAAGGTGAAATTGATGTCAAGCAAATACGATCTAGTGATAATCTGGCAGATTTATTCACAAAGGCGTTACCAACTTCCACATTCAAGAAGATTGTGCATAACATTGGAATGCGAAGACTCAAAAATCTTTTGTCATACACTTTTCAGGGGGAGTAAATGTGCTGATTGTACTCTTTTTCCTTCGCTGAGGTTTTGTCCCACTGGGTTTTCCTCTGCAAGGTTTTAATGAGGCAATCTTAAAGCATTTGTAGATACATAAGAAGATTGTACTCTTTTTCCTTCGCCATTGATTTTTCTTTCCACTGGGTTTTTACTTGGCAAGGTTTTAACGAGGCAGATTCTTTATGGGTGGTCATTCAAGGGGGACTGTAATGAATCAGTCGGCTGCCATCGGCAGCCGCCCCTGTCCCACCACTAAAATTATGTGAATGACCCTACTACTATTATTTTAAATTCTGCATAGTGACTTGTATAGTAACTTGCATAGTAATTTCAAAACCTATATATAGGGACTTTAGTTGTAATGAAATTTATAAGAAAATATAGAGAGAAAAAGAAAGTTTTAGTTCTTAAGAGTTTTAGAGAGAATTTCTTATTTTTCTATTGCAATAGTAGTTTTTTTCTTCAATTTTATGACACAATACTATATATATTGTTGCGTCTTGATATATAATATATATATGTATGTATGTTGACTCTCCCACCTTCCCATATATTATATATATATATGTTATAAACGAACGTCGGCAGCCACCCCCTGTCCCACCACTAAAAATTATGTGAATGACTCCACCACTATTATTTTAAATCTGCATAGTGACTTGCATAGTAATTTCAACGCCTATAAATATGGGCTTCAGTTGTAATGAAATTCATAAGAAAATATAGAGAGAGAAAGAAAGTTTCAGTTCTTAAGAGTTTATTTTCTCTTGCAATAGTAGTAGTTTTCTTTTTAGTTTTATAACACGTTATCAGCACGAGGTTCTACCGATACTGAAGCTAGTGGTCTTCTACTTCAAGTAAGTTTTTCAATATATTATTTGCAGTCCTTGAGATAAATATTAAAGGTAATATTGCTGAATATTACTTGATAAAATTTTATTTTTATTCTCATGATAATGTGAATATATTTATTAAATTCACAGATTTATTTTTGTAATATAATGTCAAATATTGAGATTTATTACTATTGACATTTCTGAAAAATGTTATTTATCCAAGATCCTTGATGAGATCTATTTGGATATGATGATGAACTTGAAAGATACAATCATAGAAGAAAACCATGTGTCCCTGAAGGACCGTGCTGTGTATCTCATGATGAAAAATCATCTTACTGTGTGAAATGAATTAAGAGAGTGATATAAGCACCAGAAGATGTAATCCTCTCAAAAGATCATTATGATTTATTGCACCTGAAGTTGCAAGATTTTAAGAGTGGTATTGAATATTCTGCACTCTTTAAAATCAGCTCAATATTAAAATTATACAGTGAAAATATCACTGATAATGATATATACAAGAAGACATTATTTTTCATACCTCGAATGTGCTCCTGCAGTAGCAATATCGAGAGTGAAAGTTCAACAAATATTCTGAACTTTTGTTTTGTCTTCCAGTGATTGAGTTAAATAATGAGTTTTTGTTACACTAGTTACGTCCTATTAATGATATCGAATTTACACAATTCCCATAAGTGAACGGGAACTAAGGGCGTAGACATGGTAGAAAAATTATAGAAGTGTTGGTCCCAAAAGCGACAACACTAAAAATGATAAAAATATATCGTATCACCAGAAGTGATCAAACTCAAAGAAGGGTAAAGGCCCTCAGAATAATTCTTCATAAAAAGATAAAGATGTTTGTAATAGCCCTAAAAATCTTCATCCTAATTTGATTAGCTAATTAAGGATTAATACGCAAGATTAGTGGTAATTGGTGAAAGAACAAAATAGGTTTTGAAGAGATGGGCTTAGGAATGAGACCTTTGGAGAATGGATCAAGTGAATGGGCCAAGAGAGCAACGGTGAGTCCAAAAGCCCATAGAATGAGCTCATGACCCATCAAGCCCATAGTTGAGACACTTGTCAATGGGAGAAAAATCTTAGAAAAATTATCCAAACCCTTGTAGAAAAATCTTATTTGGTGAAGGTTGACTAGTAGTTGGATGCATGCCATGTAGGATTGAGTGTAGGATCTAATGGAATGATTTTCCTACCATGGTATCTTGGAGGTACAAGACACCATCCCTTGACTTGTCAAGTGAGGTCATGATGTGTAGGGAAGTTACAAGTGGCATGAGGAGAAGCTTGGATGAAAGGAGCTTGGAGTTTTCGGTGGAAGCCAATCCGTGGGGTTCATTGGGGAATCTCATGGGGTATGGCCACCTACAAGTGATGGGACAAAGAGGAAGAGTGGGTAAGTGTATGAAGTACATGTGTAAGAGAGTATGGTGATGTGAAGAGAGGTATGGTGTGGGTGTAGGTGATTGAAATGACAAAAACTAGGAAGAGGAGCAAAATGGATTTTCGGTGGAGCTAGCTTGGCCGGTCATGCCTTGCTCAAATTCCAAAAAGCATGGCTTTGGAATCCCTTGGATGGACACATGAGAGGATAGGGGAATGATGATTGAGTGAAAAACAAGAAAATGGATGCTAGGAGCATCAAGGAGCCGCCGGCCATAGGAAGGAAAAGGAGAAAGGAGAATCACTTAGGTATGGCCAAGATTTGATCTTGGAGTGGTCTAGAGTTGTCAATCAACCCATCTATCATTAGCCATGCCTAAACATGATGAGAAGAGTACCAAGGACCCTAGGGAAGAGAGCTGGCCGTGTGACCCCTTAGACAAACCCCTTGAGCTCAATTCACTTGGACATGCAAACACTTTCATTTTCCTCTCCACCTCTCGGCCAAACCCTCTCTAGTCACTCCTACTTTTGCTTCTTCTCTTTTCACCACATATTTTGAAGAATCCTATAGTAGGAAAGCCAAAAAGCAAGAGTGTGAAGGTGATCAATTCATTGGAGAAGGTTAGTGACTAAATCTATACAAGATTAGGAAGAACACACACACACATGCAACACTTTGTTATGGTTGGAAGGAAATGGGGTTTTCTTTGAGCTTTATGTTCATGACTAGACTAATGGGAGATTTTATATGTGTAATTTCAGATTTAAGCTAAAGCCTAATAGGAGTGTTGTAAGTATACTCCCACTTTTCCCTTAACAAGTCTTATATATAGTGAAGTGATCATGTTTGTTGGATTAATGGTTGCCATTGCCATGTTTGGGTTGGAATGATTTTTCTTGCTTGTGATATGGATATTCTTGGATAAATTTATATGATGGAACAAGCTTAGAATATGAGTAGAAATGATGAATTAAGTGCTAGTTGCAAAAGAGAGGAAAAAGCATGATTATTTGATGAAATGATGACAATGATGCATGAAGGATTCTAGTGCAAAATGTTAAATTTTGGTGTTGCTAAGGTAAAGTTATTTGAGGAAACTAGTGATGAAATTGATCTATTCAAAAATTTGATTGCGTTGAGAAAATGAAATTGAATAGGAGAATAAACTATATGATTGACATGAATGGAAATAGTATACACTTGCATATGGAAGAAATGATCACTTGTGTATGACGTATAGAAATGTTTATTTGGAATTTTTTATGATATTTAAGGTTGAGATTTGGAAGATTAATATTATATTGCTTTGTGGTGATTTTGTTGAGTTGAACTCATAGAAGAAACTTTTAGGAAAGGAAGTTTGAATAGACTAAGGGGAGGAATTCCCTAAGTTTAAAAGGTGAATGAAGGAAAATAGGAATGACTAAGTTTGGAGGTGAAAGCGATTACTTAGGAAATACTAAGGTTTCGGTTACCCCTTGCTAAGGAGGGTACATGATTTGATTTGATACTTTAAAATTGATTGGAGGAAAATTGGAAGTCAAATGATGAAGGAAAGCCCTAGAAACTCTCTAGGAGAATTCGGCCATGATGGGTTGGAGATGGGCCCAATACCCCACTTCAATCCTAGGCCCATTTTGGGAATAGAATATGGTGACTAAGTAGAAAATTTATGAAGATATCCCAAAAGAGGGAGAAAAGAAGATGAAATGTGAATGTACTCGAGCTTGCTCGGGTTTTTGCACGAAATTGAGTAAGCATTGCATGTTCCATGCATAAGTCACGAAAATAAGTTTTTAAAGTCAAGCATGTTTTTAAGAAGAAAGAAAAAGAAAAGAAAAGATTGAATTTTTTGAAAAGAAAAGGAATAAAGTTTCTAAGAACCCCAAAGGCTGGGACGGGGAAGTGCCCCAGTGGAACTCCCTGTCCACTCAGGAGTGATTAAAGTCGAGTGGAAGCCCCTGGGTCGACGAAGAACAGTCGGCGGACCGTGTATGGCTCCAAAAGGTGTCCGGAGCGCGGTAGCACCTAACGCTGGTGGGTGCCCAAGACGGATAAGGTGTAAGGACCTGCCGTTTTAAAGTTATATGACGCTCACTTTAGGGTGATGCGGTAACCAGCAGGGAACACGCAGTGCTAGGGGAACCGTGTTGTGTCTCATACATGTGAAAGAAAAAGTCATGACAAGAAGGGCTTTCGAGCCAAAAGAAAGATCTGTATATGTTAAGTGGCGCCTAAGAAAGAAGGAAAGATACGAAATGTTTTAAAGAAATGTTTTGAAAAGTGATGATGATATGAAAAGAAGTTTGAAAGAAGAATTCTGCATGAAAGTTTTATGAAACGAAGTTTGAAAGAAGTATGTCTGTTTTAAAGTTTTCATGAGCATGTGCATGAGTCAGTCATTCATTGCATGTGCATTAGTTAAGAATGTTTTGTTCACCTATCTGTATATCTGATATGTTCTGGTTTAAGTGTTAGTGTACTTGCTGAGATTTCTCCCGAAATCTCACCCCTTTTTATTATCTCTACTATCGCTCCCTTGGGAACGATAGAAGTCATTGGAGGACATGATGGATCCTCGGATTACGACTCTCGAGAAGATGGGTCGGACCCTCATGGGCCCGACTAAGGCTGAGACTACCGGGCCAGTGACCCTAGACCTGTTGGGTCAGTGGGCGGCAGAGTCGCTTCCTATGGCGACTTATTTTTTTGACGACCTACGCCCTACGGGGTGCTGTTTGGTGCTGGGAGTTGACGGGCTCCTCCACATGGGACGCCTGTTTACGTCATCCTCTGGGATGATGTGTGACGTAGGTCCAGGACTGAGTCTGGACAGCCTTCGTTATGGCCCGGAATATAAGAAGATAAAAGAAGAACCCGCCTATTAGTATGGTTGGCGGAGGGAGGAGTGGATCAACAGCATCTTTATTTTGTACGCACCGATGTATTTTGTGGAAAAATCTTCCCGCTGTTTTGGGAAGTACTTTTGTATAGAAACTGCTTACATTGGTGACTTTATTCTGATATATATATATGTGCATGTGATGTTTAATTTGGGTTCTATTTTGTTAACCATGTGATGTGCGACAAGCGTAACGTTTTGTCGTTTAATTATGGCTTGACCTTTTTCCGCTGCGATATAAAAAAAAAAAATAAGGCTCTCACAAGTAAAGATGAGGGATGACTTCCTTGTGACGTTCGTCCCCGGCGTCGCAATTTGCGTACGAACCCAAGCGCAAGCTGGGGCGCCGACAGCGGTGGTATCAGAGCAGTTAAGTCTCTGGGTAAGAAACCACAAGTCCTAGGAGAAAGAATCACATGGTGTAGGCTATGATTCTTTAGACTTAGGCCTGAATCTTTAGATAATGGATTGGAGATAGTGGTGATATATAAGTATGATGTGGTGAGCTGCCAGAGTCGGAGCACAGGAGTTAAAGTAACTCATATGAAGATTATGTGCTTTTCAGGGAAGAATGGCAGGAGGGCGACGACGTGCCCCTACTCCAAGGCCCGAAGCCTTACCGAGAGTTAATGTTTCGAGTCCAATGCCGACCGTAGGAAATACGCCACTAATTTCGCCACCTCAGACCGGAGGAAGAGAGACCCCGAATACCCCGTTAGACGGTGGACAAGCGATAGCGGAAGCTATTCGCCAGATGACGGAATTAGTGAGGCACCAAATGGAGCAGAGCTGATGTCACCCTAGCGTCAGTGGAGGGACGGCAGGATGCCCATACGAAAAATTTCTGGTGTATTGGTACCCGAATTTTATAAGGATTGAAGGAGCTATGAAGGCCGACCGATGGATTATGGACTTAGAACGCACCTTCGAGATCAGTGGGTGCACGGAGGCGCAAAAAGTGCAATATGCTGGTCACCTATTACAAGGGGAGGCCGGATTATGGTGGGACACGAAGAGAAGGTTACTGAGACAAGAATTGGGAGAGGATGTAGTCCTCACCTGGGATAGGTTTAAGACCGAGTTCGATAATCGATTCTTTCCGGAGTCGATTAAACAGCAGAAGGCGATAGAGTTCGCCACATTAGTGCAAGGGAGCATGACGGTGGACCAGTATGCCGCTGAATTTATGGAACTGACACGATTCGCCCCGCATTTGGTGATAACAGAAATGATGCGAGCGAAGAAATTTCAGGATGGATTGCAGCCAAGGATTCACAATCAAGTGGCTTGTTTGCGAATCGAAAATTTTCAAGAGTTGGTGAATGTGACGGCCATTGCTGAAGCCGAGCAAAGAAGTCTGATCAATCAAGCCCAGGCTTACAAGAAAAAAAATTTTCCATATTCTTCAGGGAAAGATGTGGATAAAAGGAGAAGTACTCGTCCCATGGATAAAGGGAAGGGTAAAGTAGGTGGACCAACAGGGATGGCTCCATTTCCACCATGTAGGACATGCGGACGCCCACATAAGGGAGAATGCCGAGCTGCAACAGGAGCTTGTTTTAGGTGTGGCCAAGTGGGTCACCTGATCCGTGATTGCCCACAGACAGCCCCTGGCGGAACAACAGTACCTGGAGGAAAGGCGAAGGCCCCTGTGAAGTCCAAGGTATACTCAATTACCCCGGGAGAAGTAGATGCGGACGAGGAGGAGGCTATTAACGCTGTCATTATTATTGGTAACGATCTTAAAATTTTTACCTAGAATTAAAGCATAGATAACTTTCTTAAAGTAACCATGAGGAAGTTTTATATATATAGGTGAAATTATATTGATGCGTAATGTGGTGTATGCCTTGTTTGATTCCGGTGCGACGATATCTTTTATTTCTTATGATTGCGTATGGAAGTGTAAGTTAGAAGTCGAGCCCTTGACTCGAAAAGTGTTGGTGACACTCCCTGATGGGAGTCTATTTGGATGTCAGCGAATAGTGAGGAACTGGCCGTTAGAAATAGCTGGCGTAAGGTTCAACGCTGATCTGATAGTTTTCCATTTGTTAGGATTTGACGTGATATTAGGCATGGATTGGCTATCTAAGTATTACGCCAAAATTGACTGTCGCAAAAAGGAGATTACGTTCGAACTACCTGAAGAAGAGAAGTTGCGCTACGAAGGGGAAACAGTTCACTATGTTTCTTCTATAGTGACAGCGAAAAGAATGACGAAAAGTTTAAGAGGTGAAGCTGAAGGATTTTTGATAATGTCCTTGAAAGCAGGCGGAGATACCAAGAATATTGAAGAAATTCTGGTAGTAAAGGACTTCTCCCAAGTATTCTCAGATGATCTGCCAGGATTACCCCCGGAACGTGAGACTGAATTCACAATTGAACTTGAACCTGCGACAACTCCAGTTCACAAGGCACCGTATCGAATGGCTCCAACGGAATTGAAAGAATTGAAGACTCAAATCGAGGAATTGTTGGACAAGGGATTTATACGGCCTAGTTCATCGCCGTGGGGAGCCCCAGTTTTGTTTGTAAAGAAGAAAGATGGAACAATGCGGATGTGTATCGATTACCGAGGACTCAATAAGGTCACTATTAAGAATAAGTATCTGCTACCCCGGATAGACGATTTGCTGGACCAACTGCAAGGAGCCACAGTGTTCTCCAAGATAGACCTCAGATTAGGGTACCATCAACTTAGGATTAAGGAACAAGACGTACCCAAGACTGCTTTTCGAACTCGCTATGGACATTTCGAGTTCTTAGTCATGCCTTTCGGACTAACAAATGCCCCAGCAGCCTTCATGGATCTGATGAATAGAATGTTTCGATCATATTTAGACAGTTTCGTCGTGGTATTCATCGACGATATCCTGGTGTACTCGCGAAATGATGACGAACATAAGGAGCATTTGGAGACAGTGCTGAAAATTTTACAAGAACATCAGCTGTATGCCAAACTTAGTAAGTGTGAGTTTTGGCTCCACGAAGTCAAATTTTTGGGCCATGTAATTTCAAGCAACGGAGTTTCAGTGGACCCCGCAAAAATAGAGGCGGTAACTAAATGGCCTCAACCGATGTCCGTTCATGAAATACGTAGTTTTCTTGGCTTAGCAGGATACTACAGAAGATTCGTTGAAGGGTTTTCTAAGTTATCTGGTCCTCTAACGGCTTTGACAAAGAAAAATGCCAAATATGTCTGGAACGACCAGTGTGAGCAGAGTTTTCAAGAGCTTAAAAGAAGATTGACTTCTGCACCAGTGTTGGCATTACCAGAGCCCCACAAACCATATGTAGTATATAGTGATGCCTCAAAGTTGGGTTTGGGATGTGTATTAATGCAGGAAGGACGAGTAGTCGCCTACGCGTCCCGACAGCTTAAAGATCACGAGCGAAGTTACCCCACCCACGACCTGGAATTAGCCGCCGTAGTGTTTGCGCTGAAGATTTGGAGGCACTACTTGTATGGGGAAGAATGTGAGATATACACTGACCATAAAAGTTTGAAGTATCTGTTTAGTCAGAAGAATCTAAATATGAGACAGAGAAGGTGGATCGAGACTATAAATGATTTCCGGTGTGAGATCAAGTACCACCCGGGAAAAGCTAACGTGGTGGCAGATGCTTTAAGCCGAAAATCACAAGTAGAGGAACCATCGATACTAGCAAGTATGCAAAGTATGTTAGTTAAGAATCAGCCTGGAAAAGCGATGTTAGCAACAGTTCAAGAGATTATCTCTCTAACCGAAGATGAAATCCGGGAAGGACAACGGCAAGACACCAAACTGGAAAAGATCCGAACAAATTTACTCGAGGGAAAAGGATCACCTCATTTTACCGTGTCTGATGATGGAACGTTATACTTCGGAAAGAGAACAGCGATACCAGATAATCCAGAATTTAAGGAAAGGCTCATGAGGGAGGCACACTACACCCCTTATACAGCCCATCCTGGAAGTACCAAAATGTACCTGGATCTGAAGGAAAGATTTTGGTGGGACGGTATAAAGAAATATGTAGCTGCTTTTGTAGCAAAATGTTCCATGTGTCAAATGGTTAAAGCGGAACATCAACGTCCCGCAGGAATGCTGCAACCTCTTCCAATTCCGGAATGGAAATGGGAAGACATTTCAATGGATTGCGTAATAGGATTCCCACGAACCTCGACGGGAAGGAACACAATATGGGTGATAGTGGACAGATTGACAAAGAGTGCCCACTTCCTACCGATCGCAAATACGGACTCAATGGAGAAATTGTCTCGAATTTATGTGAAAGAAATAGTTCGTCTGCATGGAGTGCCAAAAACGATCGTCTCAGATAGGGATCCAAGGTTTACCTCTCACTTCTGGCAAAGTTTACAGAAGAGGATGGGATCCAACTTGAAGTTTAGCAGTGTCTATCATCCGCAGACTGATGGTCAGACAGAACGGACTATTCAGACTTTAGAAGACATGCTACGGGCATGTGTGTTAGACTCTAGTGGTGATTGGGAGAGTCTTTTGCCCTTAATTGAATTCGCTTACAACAACAGCTTTCAAGCTACTATCCAGATGGCACCGTACGAAGCCTTGTATGGAAGAAAGTGCAGATCTCCGCTATATTGGGACGAAGTCGGTGAAAGCAAAGTGTTAGGGCCTGAGTATTTGCAAGAAGTTAAGACTCAAGTAGAGCTGATACGGAAAAGGATGAAAACTGCCCAAAACAGGCAGAAGAGTTACGCAGATCGAAGAAGAAGACCCTTAGAGTTTGTAGTCGGCGACTGGGTATATATTAAGATTTCGCCAATGAAGGGAGTGGCCAGATTTGGCAAGAAAGGAAAATTAAGCCCTCGTTACATCGGACCATACGAAATTTTGGAAAGAGTCGGACCAGTGGCTTATCGTTTGAATCTACCAGTAAACCTACAGGGAGTCCATAACGTGTTTCATGTGTCGTCTTTAAAGAGGAGTTTCGGCGACAAACCAGCAACGGTAATGGATCTGAGTACCATCGAACTACGCCCGAACTTAACTTATAAAGAGTGGCCGACTCAGATTACCGATCGCGAGGAACAAGAATTAAGGAATCGAAAAATCTCCTTAGTAAAAGTGTTGTGGAATAACCCGGCATTTCAAGAAGCAACTTGGGAATGCGAAGATGCTATGAGGGCTAACTACCCTCATTTGTTTGAAAATCTCTAATGTATTTGATTTCCGTTTGGCTAAGTTTTGATTGTAATTGAATGATTGCTTTGCTTGAATGTATGAACAATTGAATGGTGTTTTGAATGTTATATTCATTGGATTACTTCACCGCACTGTAAGTAACTTTTTAATAAAATTTACCCAGGTTATGGCCAAAACTAGAAGAACCCCACGCATGTCAGTAGCTACCATAGCCCAATTAAGAGAGAGAAGGGAAGCTAGACAAAGAATCTTGAGTAGAAGGCGTGAAAGAGAGAGAATACAGAGGCTTAGGCACCTGGAGCGATGTGAGAGACATCGTACCCATCGGATGGATATAGGACCTAGAGGGAACCTCGTATTTCGTAGAGCCATGCCGAGCGAAGAGCGACAACCCCTTAACCTCTGGATGAAGGGAGAGAGAGAGCAATTGCGTAGAATAGTACGGGGAATAGCGAGTGAACCAAACCTAGAACCTTTGGAGAATTCTGATACCTCTAATGATCGCATCAGACAAAGAGTAGAGGGGATACCCCGAGTGGAAACGGAAGAAGAGATAGTGCACAGATTGAATGAATTAAAGACGAACTTGTATTACGACTCGGATTTAGATGCTATATTTTATTTTTCTCAAGATTCGGTGACTGAGGAAGAAGGAGTACCCACTTATTCATCGTCAAAAGAATCCACTGCTAATACTCCTCGAGGTATGATAAAATTTATTATTATCCTTCATATCATCACATGCATTGATTTCGAGGACGAAATCTTTTATTAGTGGGGGAGGATGTAATAGCCCTAAAAATCTTCATCCTAATTTGATTATCTAATTAAGGATTAATACGCAAGATTAGTGGTAATTGGTGAAAGAACAAAATAGGTTTTGAAGAGATGGGCTTAGGAATGAGACCTTTGGAGAATGGATCAAGTGAATGGGCCAAGAGAGCAACGGTGAGTCCAAAAGCCCATAGAATGAGCCCATAGCCCATCAAGCCCATAGTTGAGACACTTGTCAATGGGAGAAAAATCCTAGAAAAATTATCCAAACCCTTGTCGAAAAATCTTATTTGGTGAAGGTTGACTAGTAGTTGGATGCATGCCATGTAGGATTGAGTGTAGGATCTAATGGAATGATTTTCCTACCATGGTATCTTGGAGGTACAAGACACCATCCCTTGACTTGCCAAGTGAGTTCATGATCTGTAGGGAAGTTACAAGTGGCATGAGGAGAAGCTTGGATGAAAGGAGCTTGGAGTTTTCGGTGGAAGCCAATCCGTGGGGTTCATTGGGGAATCTCATGGGGTATGGCCACCTACAAGTGATGGGACAAAGTGGAAGAGTGGGTAAGTGGATGAAGTACATGTGTAAGAGAGTATGGTGATGTGAAGAGATGTATGGTGTGGGTGTAGGTGATTGAAATGACAAAAACTAGGAAGATGAGCAAAATGGATTTTTGGTGGAGCTAGCTTGGCCGGTCATGCCTTGCTCAAATTCCAAAAAGCATGGCTTTGGAATCCCTTGGATGGACACATGAGAGGATAGGGGAATGATGATTGAGTGAAAAACAAGAAAATGGATGCTAGGAGCATCAAGGAGCCGCCGGCCATAGGAAGGAAAAGGAGAAAGGAGAATCACTTAGGTATGGCCAAGATTTGATCTTGGAGTGGTCTAGAGTTGTCAATCAACCCATCTATCATTAGCCATGCCTAAACATGATGAGAAGAGTACCAAGGACCCTAGGGAAGAGAGCTGGCCGTGTGACCCCTTAGACAAACCCCTTGAGCTCAATTCACTTGGACATGCAAACACTTTCATTTTCCTCTCCACCTCTCGGCCAAACCCTCTCTAGTCACTCCTACTTTTGCTTCTTCTCTTTTCACCACATATTTTGAAGAATCCTATAGTAGGAAAGCCAAAAAGCAAGAGTGTGAAGGTGATCAATTCATTGGAGAAGGTTAGTGACTAAATCTATACAAGATTAGGAAGAACACACACACACATGCAACACTTTGTTATGGTTGGAAGGAAATGGGGTTTTCTTTGAGCTTTATGTTCATGACTAGACTAATGGGAGATTTTATATGTGTAATTTCAGATTTAAGCTAAAGCCTAATAGGAGTGTTGTAAGTATACTCCCACTTTTCCCTTAACAAGTCTTATATATAGTGAAGTGATCATGTTTGTTGGATTAATGGTTGCCATTGCCATGTTTGGGTTGGAATGATTTTTCTTGCTTGTGATATGGATATTCTTGGATAAATTTATATGATGGAACAAGCTTAGAATATGAGTAGAAATGATGAATTAAGTGCTAGTTGCAAAAGAGAGGAAAAAGCATGATTATTTGATGAAATGATGACAATGATGCATGAAGGATTCTAGTGCAAAATGTTAAATTTTGGTGTTGCTAAGGTAAAGTTATTTGAGGAAACTAGTGATGAAATTGATCTATTCAAAAAGTTGATTGCGTTGAGAAAATGAAATTGAATAGGAGAATAAACTATATGATTGACATGAATAGAAATAGTATACACTTGCATATGGAAGAAATGATCACTTGTGTATGACGTATAGAAATGTTTATTTGGAATTTTTTATGATATTTAAGGTTGAGATTTAGAAGATTAATATTATATTGCTTTGTGGTGATTTTGTTGAGTTGAACTCATAGAAGAAACTTTTAGGAAAGGAAGTTTGAATAGACTAAGGGGAGGAATTCCCTAAGTTTAAAAGGTGAATGAAGGAAAATAGGAATGACTAAGTTTGGAGGTGAAAGCGATTACTTAGGAAACACTAAGGTTTCGGTTACCCCTTGCTAAGGAGGGTACATGATTTGATTTGATACTTTAAAATTGATTGGAGGAAAATTGGAAGTCAAATGATGAAGGAAAGCCCTAGAAACTCTCTAGGAGAATTCGGCCATGATGGGTTGGAGATGGGCCCAATACCCCACTTCAATCCTAGGCCCATTTTGGGAATAGAATATGGTGACTAAGTAGAAAATTTATGAAGATATCCCAAAAGAGGGAGAAAAGAAGATGAAATGTGAATGTACTCGAGCTTGCTCGGGTTTTTGCATGAAATTGAGTAAGCATTGCATGTTCCATGCATAAGTCACGAAAAGAAGTTTTTAAAGTCAAGCATGTTTTTAAGAAGAAGGAAAAAGAAAAGAAAAGATTGAATTTTTTGAAAAGAAAAGGAATAAAGTTTTATAAGAACCCCAAAGGCTGGGACGGGGAAGTGCCCCAGTGGAACTCCCTGTCCACTCAGGAGTGATTAAAGTCGAGTGGAAGCCCCTGGGTCGACGAAGAACAGTCGGCGGACCGTGTATGGCTCCAAAAGGTGTCCGGAGCACGGTAGCACCTAACGCTGGTGGGTGCCCAAGACGGATAAGGTGTAAGGACCTGCCGTTTTAAAGTTATATGACGCTCACTTTAGGGTGATGCGGTAACCAGCAGTGAACCAGGGAACACGCGGTGCTAGGGGAACCGTTTTGTGTCTCATACATGTGAAAGAAAAAGTCATGATAAGAAGGGCTTTCGAGCCAAAAGAAAGATCTGTATATGTTAAGTGGCGTCTAAGAAAGAATGAAAGATACGAAATGTTTTAAAGAAATGTTTTGAAAAGTGATGATGATATGAAAAGAAGTTTGAAAGAAGAATTCTGCATGAAAGTTTTATGAAACGAAGTTTGAAAGAAGTATGTATGTTTTAAAGTTTTCATGAGCATGTGCATGAGTCAGTCATTCATTGCATGTGCATTAGTTAAGAATGTTTTGTTCACCTATCTGTATATCTGATATGTTCTGGTTTAAGTGTTAGTGTACTTGCTGAGATTTCTCCCGAAATCTCACTCCTTTTTATTATCTCTACTATCGCTCCCTTGGGAACGATAGAAGTCATTGCAGGACATGATGGATCCTCAGATTACGACTCTCGAGAAGATGGGTCGGACCCTCATGGGCCCGACTAAGGCTGAGACTGCCGGGCCAGTGACCCTAGACCTATTGGGTCAGTGGGCGGCAGAGTCTCTTCCTATGGCGACTTATTTTTTTGACGACCTACGCCCTACGGGGTGTTGTTTGGTGCTGGGAGTTGACGAGCTTCACCACATGGGACGCCTGTTTACGTCATCCTCTGGGATGATGTGTGACGTAGGTCCAGGACTGAGTCTGGACAGCCTTCGTTATGGCCCGGACTATAAGAAGATAAAAGAAGAACCCGCCTATTAGTATGGTTGGCGGAGGGAGGAGTGGATCAACAGCATCTTTATTTTGTACGCACCGATGTATTTTGTGGAAAAATCTTCCCGCTGTTTTGGGAAGTACTTTTGTATAGAAACTGCTTACATTGGTGACTTTATTCTGATATATATATATATGTGCATGTGATGTTTAATTTGGGTTCTATTTTGTTAACCATGTGATGTGCGACAAGCGTAACGTTTTGTCGTTTAATTATGGCTTGACCTTTTTCCGTTGCGATATAAAAAAAAAAAAATAAGGCTCTCACAAGTAAAGATGAGGGATGACTTCCTTCTGACGTTCGTCCCCGGCGTCGCAATTTGCGTACGAACCCAAGCGCAAGCTGGGGCGCCGACAGCGGTGGTATCAGAGCAGTTAAGTCTTTGGGTAAGAAACCACAAGTCCTAGGAGAAAGAATCACATGGTGTAGGCTATGATTCTTTAGACTTAGGCCTGAATCTTTAGATAATGGATTGGAGATAGTGGTGATATACAAGTATGATGTGGTGAGCTGCCAGAGTCGGAGCACAGGAGTTAAAGTAACTCATATGAAGATTATGTGCTTTTCAGGGAAGAATGGCAGGAGGGCGACGACGTGCCCCTACTCCAAGGCCCGAAGCCTTACCGAGAGTTAATGTTTCGAGTCCAATGCCGACCGTAGGAAATACGCCACTAATTTCGCCACCTCAGACCGGAGGAAGAGAGACCCCGAATACCCCTTTAGACGGTGGACAAGCGATAGCGGAAGCTATTCGCCAGATGACAGAATTAGTGAGGCACCAAATGGAGCGGAGCTGATGTCACCCGAGAGTCAGTGGAGGGACGGCAGGATGCCCATACGAAAAATTTCTGGTGTATCGGTACCTGAATTTTATGGGGACTGAAGGAGCTATGAAGGCCGACCGATGGATTATGGACTTAGAACGCACCTTCGAGATCAGTGGGTGCACGGAGGCGCAAAAAGTGCAATATGCTGGTCACCTATTACAAGGGGAGGCCGGATTATGGTGGGACACGAAGAGAAGGTTACTGAGACAAGAATTGGGAGAGGATGTAGTCCTCACCTGGGATAGGTTTAAGACCGAGTTCGATAATCGATTCTTTCCAGAGTCGATTAAACAGCAGAAGGCGATAGAGTTCGCCACATTAGTGCAAGGGAGCATGACGGTGGACCAGTATGCCGCTAAATTTATGGAACTGACACGATTCGCCCCGCATTTAGTGATAATAGAAAAGATGCGAGCGAAGAAATTTTAGGATGGATTGCAGCCAAGGATTCGCAATCAAGTGGCTTGTTTGCGAATCGAAAATTTTCAAGAGTTGGTGAATGTGACGGCCATTGCTGAAGCCGAGCAGAGAAGTCTGATCAATCAAGCCCAGGCTTACAAGAAAAAAAATTTTCCATATTCTTCAGGGAAAGATGTGGATAAAAGGAGAAGTACTCGTCCCATGGATAAAGGGAAGGGTAAAGTAGGTGGACCAACAGGGATGGCTCCATTTCCACCATGTAGGACATGTGGACGCCCACATAAGGGAGAATGCCGAGCTGCAACAGGAGCTTGTTTTAGGTGTGGCCAAGTGGGTGACCTGATCCGTGATTGCCCACAGACAGCCCCTGGCGGAACAACAGTACCTGGAGGAAAGGCAAAGGCCCCTGTGAAGTCCAAGGTATACGCAATTACCCCGGGAGAAGTAGATGTGGACGACGAGGAGGCTATTAACGCTGGCATTATTACTGGTAACGATCTTAAAATTTTTACCTAGAATTAAAGCATAGATAACTTTCTTAAAGTAACCATGAGGAAGTTTTATATATATAGGTGAAATTATATTGATGCGTAATGTGGTGTATGCCTTGTTTGATTCCGGTGCGACGAGATCTTTTATTTCTTATGATTGCGTATGGAAGTGTAAGTTAGAAGTCGAGCCCTTGACTCGAAAAGTGTTGGTGACACTCCCTGATGGGAAGACATTTGGATGTCAGCGAATAGTGAGGAACTGCCCGTTAGAAATAGCTGGCGTAAGGTTCAACGCTGATCTAATAGTTTTCCATTTGTTAGGATTTGACGTGATATTAGGCATGGATTGGCTATCTAAGTATTATGCCAAAATTGACTGTCGCAAAAAGGAGATTACGTTCGAACTACCTGAAGAAGAGAAGTTGCGCTACGAAGGGGAAACAGTTCACTATGTTTCTTCTATAATGACAGCGAAAAGAATGACGAAAAGTTTAAAAGGTGAAGCTGAAGGATTTTTGATAATGTCCTTGAAAGCAGGCGGAGATACCAAGAATATTGAAGAAATTCTGGTAGTAAAGGACTTCTCCCAAGTATTCTCAGATGATCTGCCAGGATTACACCCGGAACGTGAGACTGAATTCACAATTGAACTTGAACCTGCGACAACTCCAGTTCACAAGGCACCGTATCGAATGGCTCCAACGAAATTGAAAGAATTGAAGACTCAAATCGAGGAATTGTTGGACAAGGGATTTATACGGCCTAGTTCATCGCCGTGGGGAGCCCCAATTTTGTTTGTAAAGAAGAAAGATGGAACAATGCGGATGTGTATCGATTACCGAGGACTCAATAAGGTCACTATTAAGAATAAGTATCTGCTACCCCGGATAGACGATTTGCTGGACCAACTGCAAGGAGCCACAGTGTTCTCCAAGATAGACCTCAGATCAGGGTACCATCAACTTAGGATTAAGGAACAAGACGTACCCAAGACTGCTTTTCGAACTCGCTATGGACATTTCGAGTTCTTAGTCATGCCTTTCGGACTAACAAATGCCCCAGCAGCCTTCATGGATCTGATGAATAGAATGTTTCGATCATATTTAGACAGTTTCGTCGTGGTATTCATCGACGATATCCTGGTGTACTCGCGAAATGATGACGAACATAAGGAGCATTTGGAGACAGTGCTGAAAATTTTACAAGAACATCAGCTGTACGCCAAACTTAGTAAGTGTGAGTTTTGGCTCCACGAAGTCAAATTATTGGGCCATGTAATTTCAAGCAACGGAGTTTCAGTGGACCCCGCAAAAATAGAGGCGGTAACTAAATGGCCTCAACCGATGTCCGTTCATGAAATACGTAGTTTTCTTAGGATACTACAAAAGATTCGTTGAAGGGTTTTCTAAGTTATCTGGTCCTCTAACGGCTTTGACAAAGAAAAATGCCAAATATGTCTGGAACGACCAGTGTGAGCAGAGTTTTCAAGAGCTTAAAAGAAGATTGACTTCTGCACCAGTGTTGGCATTACCAGAGCCCCACAAACCATATGTAGTATATAGTGATGCCTCAAAGTTGGGTTTGAGATGTGTATTAATGCAGGAAGGACGAGTAGTCGCCTACACGTCCCGACAGCTTAAAGATCACGAGCGAAGTTACCCCACCCACGACCTGGAATTAGCCGCCGTAGTGTTTGCGCTGAAGATTTGGAGGCACTACTTGTATGGGGAAGAATGTGAGATATACACTGACCATAAAAGTTTGAAGTATCTGTTTAGTCAGAAGAATCTAAATATGAGACAGAGAAGGCGGATCGAGACTATAAATGATTTCCGGTGTGAGATCAAGTACCACCCGGGAAAAGCTAACGTGGTGGCAGATGCTTTAAGCCGAAAATCACAAGTAGAGGAACCATCGATACTAGCAAGTATGCAAAGTATGTTAGTTAAGAATCAGCCTGGAAAAGCGATGTTAGAAACAGTTCAAGAGATTATCTCTCTAACCGAAGATGAAATCCGGGAAGGACAACGGCAAGACACCAAACTGGAAAGTACTTTTGTACGCACCGATGTATTTTGTGGAAAAATCTTCCCGCTGTTTTGGGAAGTACTTTTGTATAGAAACTGCTTACATTGGTGACTTTATTCTGATATATATATATATGTGCATGTGATGTTTAATTTGGGTTCTATTTTGTTAACCATGTGATGTGCCACAAGTGTAACGTTTTGTCGTTTAATTATAGCTTGACCTTTTTCCGTTGCGATATAAAAAAAAATAAATAAGGCTCTCACAAGTAAAGATGAGAGATGACTTCCTTGTGACGTTCGTCCCCGGCGTCGCAATTTACGTACGAACCCAAGCGCAAGCTGGGGCGCCGACAATGTTTGTCATAGATGTAATATGACTAAACAGTAGTCACGTACCTGTTGTACGGCCAAGTACTTGATTTACTTATACTGAGTTTTTATATATAAACTTATTAATATTTCATCATGTTTTGAAATAATGAAATATCAGTGCCTGAAGCACGACAAGAAATTACTTGTGATAATAAAGCCCTGTTTAAATTTGATCCTCTTACAAATAAATGTGAACCAGAAGTTCAGAGGATTATTTATCTGCAAAGTGTTGCAAATCAATTACATGATGTATTTACTGACACTAAAGGTGTTGTAAAATCATATATTACTGCTGTTAATGCTTAAGCAAGAATTGAAGTCCCTGAAGGACGAGTTGTTAAAACAACAATAAATGAGTCTAAGATACACCTGAAGCGTTGAAGACCTATTGGTGCACAAGAAAAATAAAAATCGGTGCTCATGAAGAGACCGTATTTTCTGTATAAAATATAATCCTCCTGAAGAGGAAACCTTCTGAAGAGGTAACTCCTGAAGAGAAAACTCCTGAAGAGTATAACTCCTGAAGAGAAAACTCCTGAAGAGTATAAACTTCCTGAAGAGGAACCTCCTGTAGAGGTGTTTCATGAAATGTTTTCCCCTGGAGAGGAACAATGAGATCTCAATACATTTCATGAGTACTGGAAAATTTATGGATAGAAATAAAACTGTTGTCGACAACGTATATGATAACACTTGATATTACCAGAAGTAATGAACAAAAGTGAGCCAAAAAATCGTCGAAGAATGTCGACGTAGAAATGATTGGCCAAAATAGAAAGCAGTTATTAAAACTGAATTAAACTCGCTAGTGAAGCGAGATGCATTTGGACCTGTTGTCCAAACACCAAAGGGTGTAATATTTGTCATATATAAGTGAGTATTTATACGAAAGCGTAATGCGAAATGAAATTATGCGGTATAATTTGTCGCACAAGGTTTCCAGTAGAAACCCAAGCAATTATGAGGAAACATATTTCCTTGGTATGAATGCAATCACATTCATATTTTTAATTGATTTGGTTATTACAAAAGGATTAGATATGCAGTTAATGAATGTGGTCACTACATATTTATAAGCATCATTAGATTATTACGATACTTGAAGCATCTAATCCAAGTACATTTAGGAGTATGTACTTTATAAAGTTTCAAAGATCTTTATATGGGTTAAAGCAATCCGGACACATGTTGTATAATTGAATCAACAAGTATCTATTGAAATAAGGATTTAAAAATAATCCTATATGTTCATGTGTTTTATCAAAATTCGGATTTGCCATTATTGCAGTTTACGTTGATGATTTACCTTGTTAGAACTCTTGAAAAGATTACAAGAGTTGCTATAAATTCAAGGAATGCATTTGAAAAGGAAAGATCTTATTATTCAATTCATAGATGAGTTACAAGAATTTGAGACTTCTAGCCTCATCTCTCAAATGCATTTGCTCTTCATAAAGCAACATACCATCCTTATCTAAAGGATTAGGCAGTCGAAATGAAGAGGCAAGTAAGGATTTTAAATCCTTGTTCTCCTGCTTTAAGTCTACAATTTTTTTGTCAGACTCTTGAACGAGTCGTTGAAGTACAGAAACCTTCTCGTTAAGCTCCTCAATCTCATGATTTTTGGATTGTAATCGGTTGGAAAATCCAACAATAGAGGAGGAGTATCGGGTGCCGAGAGTCATCAGCTCATAAACAGCTTCACGATCTGACTTATTAGCCAGATCATTTGCTTGCTGCAACATTGCACCTGCGGAAGATGCAGGATCAACTTGTAATTGAGGTGAAGAATACCTCATATGTTGATTGTGAGAAATAGTAAAAGGAAATTGATGAGCCATTGAAAATTTGTAGAATAAGAATACAAATACAGATGAATTATAGATATGAGAAGAAGATTTGATGTGTACTAAATGAAGCTAAAGACGGTTCTTATAAAAATGGAAATAAGAACAAGACAAACCATCATCTCTTCAAATCTCACTTTACAAGATATGCTGGATGCATAATTTCAAAAGCCAACGAGATTAATTACAAGCTATCCCTATTTTCTTGTAAACGCTGAACCTCTGCCGTTAGCTGCTGTTGTTGACTTTGTATCTGAGCTCTTTCTCTTTCCAGCTCTTCTATTCGTGTTTTCAGGTCACGAGAATACCAGTCTACAAGTTTCTTCAGCTCCTTATTTTCTTGTTTTAAATCTTTATTTTTTCTATCTTTAGTTGCAAGCGTTTGATACAACTCAGATATTTGATTTTTAAGATGATCAACCTCACTCGTTCTCGCCAATAGCCTCTGTGACATGGTTGTAAGAGAAGCAGCATATTGAGCACTGAGGGTTCTTGATGCTACAACAATTTCAGGATCAGATTTACTAGATAGATATATCTCTACTCCTATCATGGTATTTACAGCCTCAGGAGAAAATATAAGTGGTTAAGGTATAAAAGGTTCATGGTTTAAATCTTAGACATTAGAATTTCTATCAGACATAATATCGTTCTGGATGAACAACAACTAAATCTATGAGGAATGCGAAATTTTTTTGCTGGAATAAACCAATGGTAAAATTGGTTATATTTAAACAACAACCCGAAACCTTCAAATCTCTTCAAGATCTCGTTTGTCCACAATGTCAAGCGGATTTGATTTTCCGCCGAACCGATAATATTAAAGCTCAAAGCTTTTACAGCTTTTATCATACATAGATGGTTTCCAATGTTATTTCCGCCGTATATAAACAAGTTCTTCCTAATAACACCGAATGAGGGGGAGAAAATTTTAGATGAAAATATTATCATACTCTCTCTAATGCATTATTTAGTTGGAGATCGTGTTTGAATTCTTAACTTGTTATATATACTGAAATCATATTTGCTTATTACTTGAAACACCAACGCATATTATCAGGGGGAGTTTAAATATTACTACAGGTATTAGATTTCTATTAAGTTTGTCAACCAGATATTATTTTTCATCTTCAAATCATTCAGAGATTATTGCAATTCATGAAACAAGTCGAGAGTATATTTGGCTGAGATCAATGACTCAACGTATCCAAGAAAAGTGTGGTATTTTGATAGCTCAACAATTTTATACGAAGATAATGCTGCTTGTATCACTCAAATCAAATGAGGATATATCAAAGATACAATCAAGTGATAATCTGGCAGATTTATTCACGAAAACATCACCAACTGCGACATTTAAGAAAATTGTGCAAAATATTAAAATGTGAAGACTCAAAAACTATTGTCATGCACTTTCCAGGGGGAGTAAAAGTCCTGAAAGACTTGTGCTGATTGTACTCTTTTTCCTTCGTTAAGGTTTTATCCCATTGGGTTTTCCTTTGCAAGGTTTTAATGAGGCAATCTTAAAGCACTTGTGGATACATAAAGTGACTGTACTCTTTTTCCTTCGCCATTTGTTTTTCTTTCTACTGAGTTTTTCCTTGGCAAGGTTTTAATGAGGCAGATTCTTTATGGGTGGTCATTCAAGGGGGAGTGTTATAAACGAACGTCGGCAGCCGCCCTCTGTCCCACCACTAAAAATTATGTGAATGACCCCACCACTATTATTTTAAATCTGCATAGTGACTTGCATAGTAACTTGCATAGTAATTTCAACGCCTATAAATATGGGTTTCAGTTGTAATGAAATTCATAAGAAAATATAGAGAGAGAAAGAAAGTTTCAGTTCTTAAGAGTTTCTTTTCTCTTACAATAGTAATAGTTTTCTTTTTAGTTTTATAACAATATATATATATATATATATTATGTATATAAATTGGCATGGAGTCTAGATCAATATAATTTTACTACTTCAGATTTATCGGCAGCCATGCCCATCCTAGCTGGAGCCTGGAATATATATGATCTTGAGTAGTTGTCATGATCCCTGTTTCTTCTTCCGTCTCGCCCAATTATTTAAGCAAAAAGTCCAAAAACCATAAACTCCAATCGTTTTCTTTCTTTCATTTTAATGAGTGGAGCCAAGCTTCTGTGCCCACGTGGAATCTGATCTTGAGTAGTTATCATCCAGCTTCTTTCTTCTTTCGTCTCGCCAAATTATTTAAGAAAAAACGTCCAAAAACCACAACGCCAATCATTTTCTTTCTTCATCATTTTAATGAGGCGAGTCCAGTACTCGCGATGGTCGATCGGTACGTACGTGGCAGCCGGGGTAACACCCGATTCAGCACTTCAAGCTCGAGTTCTATAAAATAATAATAATAATAATAATAATATTTATGAAAAATTCACTTAAAATTTAGATAATATTTTTTCATAGGCTATGATACTAAATTTTTTTTAACAAAATAATTTTTTTTTACTAGACTTGATATTTAGTTTAAAATATTTTAATGGATTAGGTGAGATCTATTTAATTGAAAATTGGCCAGAAAAATCTACGGGATGAGTTGGACTATTTTAACAGTTGAGTCGAGGCTTTTTATTATTTATTAAATGCTCGGATTTATAAAAATACATACAAATCAAAGAGATCATTTTGGATTAGGAGTGTAAATGGTCCGGTCCGGTCCGAGAAATTTGTGGACTGATTTTATTCGGTCAAAGAATTATCTCACCCTGGACCGGACCGAACAGAAGTTCGGTCCATACCGGTCCGGTCCAATTCGGTCCAGGGGCGGTCCGATCCGGTCCAGGGGTGCCCCATATGATTTAATGGGCTAAATTTAATATATAATTCTACAATAATCAAATATTTTTTTAGTCCAAATTTAATTACTATAAATTATAATATGTTAATATTATAAAAGTATATATTATATATTAATATGTTAGTATATATTATATATTAAGTATGTTAGTAAATTATAACTAATAGTCTAATAGTCTAATAACACTTTCACATTAGTATATGTTAATAAACTATAACTAATAAGTAATAATATTATTACAATTTACATTAGTATATTATATATTTATATGTTAGTAAATAGTGATAAATTATTAATAATATATTAAATAATAATAATACACTTATTATTTATATATTAATATATAAGAGTATATATTATCTATTAATATATTAGTTAATATTAAATATTAAGTATATTAGTAAACTATAACTAATAATCTAATAGTCTAATAATATTATTACATTAGTATATGTTAATAAACTATAACTAATAAGTAATAACATTATTACAATTTACATTAGTATATTATATATTTATATGTTAGTAAATAGTAATAAATTAGTAATAATATATTAAATAATAATAATACACTTATTATTTATATGTTAATATTATAAGAGTATATATTATATATTAATATATATTAATATTAATATTAATATTAAAATTTATATATTATTATTTATATATACATATATTTAAAAAAAAATTTAAAAAAAAAATAGGAATTCGGTCCGGTCCGGTCTGGTCCAGGGGGATGAACTCCCTGGATCGGGACCGGACCGGAATTTTCCGGTCCATATATTTTTTGGACCGGACCGGACCGAACTCCAACCGGTCCGGTCCGGTCCACCGGTCCGGTTCGGTCTTTTTACACCCCTATTTTGGATTGCTCTAACTGGCCCATCCCCTTTGTTAAGTTCATATTCTATACGTACAAAGCTGGGTCCAAATATTTTAAATGAATCGTACCTGAACACTTCCAAGGCCCACACCCTTTTGCTCTAAACTGGTAGACCAATGTACAATTATTTTTTTAAACAAAAATAATTGGAAGTAGCCACACTCAGAGTACTCACTCTCACATGAACAGTATCTGTTCATGTGAGGGTGATTGCTCTGAGTGTGGCTGCTTCCTAGCGGTGCTCTTTTTTAAAACTTCCTACTATGCATGTCTTCTTCCGCTAGGGTTAACAACAACACACACTTTATACATGTTATGCGCACTTTCGCTTTCTCCCATATACAAGATCCCATGGCCTCACAGTAGAACAACCAGCAACCTCTATCACTCTAGATCTGTCACACATCCTCTTACTATGTTATAATGTACAGAAGTTCCTCCATTGTCGATTTCACTCAAGCCATAACTTTGGCATCTCGATCTCTTAGTAAGTTCTCTCTCTCTCTCTCTCTCTCTCTCTCTCTCTTATAGGTGTTCATCCAGGCTCCAGATTCGAGATTTTCTTAAACCTATAAAAAAAATTCAAAATTATTAAGGAATATATAAAATTTCACAACCAAGCCGGGTTTTACCTGGCCCAGATGAATATGCCTACTCTCTCTCTCATTTTATCTCTTGCCTCCTTAGAAGCAACCGATACTTCTCGCTAGAAACCGCAACAACAAACCATGTCGCATGGCCGCCCATGACCCTTGTTGCATACTCTCCCATAAGCCTCTCTTTTCTACACTTGACTCATTTAAACATATGCCTTAGTTAGTTAATTAACTCGATGCCCCAACATAAAATATTTTCGTAGCATATTCTCATGATTAAACTAAGAGAAATTAGATGTTTGGAATTTGAGGACATTTTAGAGTTTAATCACATTATCATTTGGAGAAATTTGAGCAATCAAAGTATTTTGGGGAGTGACGATATTTTAGGTTTTCAAGGATTTTAGACATTAAAGAAATATAGATTTTTAATATCGGTGTTAATTATGCACTATGCGTGTGTTCAATTGAAAATTTATGCAATGACTATTTTATAGGTGATGATTGATACTTCCTTGGCGTCGTCGAAAAGTCGAGGTAAGTAGACACCTATGCTAGATTTTGCATAAAAAAAGATTTAGACAGAGGTTAATTTATGAAAAATAGCCAACTACTTTGTTACAGAATCATTTTTTAAAGAAATTTCGAAAAAAATCTCAATTATATGTTCTATATTAGTCATGAAATTTGTATAAAATAAAAAGTATTTTTACATGAGCTTTTGGCATTCAATTTTTGAACTATGCAAAAAGAATGAATATAAAATCTAAAAATTTGTGCATGCGATGTGTAAATACTTTAATATGTGAAATGATCTGAATCTATTCAATACTTTCTCTTGATATGGTGTGGCATATGAAAATGTTTGGCATGAATTTCTGATCTTGTATTAGATTTGTTCATATTCTATTCCGTTAAGGCCTTGCCACAGGTATAATAGTGGTATACGTGTAACACCTCAGATCAAGTTTGGGCCCTAGCCCAAGAAAAGCCTGAAATTAGTGAAGGGCAACTTCAGATTTGACACCATTTTGGGTAAGTGAACCCCTCCCTCCTGTTTTGTTCTCATCCCCACCCCCAACACTCTTTAACCCACTCCTAGATTTTGTAAGGAGTGATTGTGGAGGTGTTAAGAAGCTGTATGTGAAGAGGGTGTAGTGCAGGTGTTATTGTGAGGTTAAATGACAGGAAATAATACAGTTCGTTAATTAGCATGTCATACAGGTTGTCGTTGGGGAGGGGGTTAACTAGGATTGTGTCGTTTTACATTGTAAGTGAAGGGCTTAACAAATGGTATTGTTTGTAACTTGCTTTGACTAAAAGAAATAGACTCAAATCAATGGCAGGGCTATGCAAAAAGTTTACTTATTTCATTTTCTCGTCTTTTTGATTTCTCTCTTCTTTATTTCTCATTACTTTCTTTCATTCTGGTGATTGACCATCTAAAAGTAGTCACTTTATGGGCCCATTATAGTTGGCATCCAGTGCCATGGCAGAAAGGACTCACTCTTTTTCCCAATTGAATGATGCATTGACTCATTTGAGGCAGCAATAGGAAAGATAACAGAAACAAATTAAGAATACAATTTCTATCCTTATACAACAACAAGAAGTATCAAGAATCGATAGGGAGGGTCAAGCGAAAAGATTCACAAAAATATTGCAATAGATTTCAAGAGTTTCAGTGAGTAATTTGATGGCTAATGATGATCTTGTTGGGAATGCAAATGGAACGAATCTTGGTGTGAATGGAAATGAAAATGCTAATCTTGAAGGTGTTGGTGAAGTTTAGAACAGAGATACGATGGATAGGAGGTTACCCAGAGGACTTAAGCTCGAATTTCCAAGGTTCTCTAGGCATAATCCTTTAGCTTGGATATATAGAGTGGACCAATACTTCCTCTATCATGAAGTGCAACCTAGTCAAAAGATCTTTATAGCTTATTTCCATTTGGATGAAGAAGCTTTAATCTGGCTCCAGGATGCAAGTAAGGCAGATGTATTCCATTCTTGGGAGGAATTTATTCAAGTTTTGCAAATGAGATTCGAGTCATCTCCTTATGATGATCCAATGGAATTTTTAACAAGATTGAAGCAAGTAAGTTCAGTCATAGCTTACAAGACTAAGTGTAAATTAATCTCCAATAGAATAAAAGGCATTTCTGAGAAAAACAAGTTGAGTTGTTTTCTCCATTGATTGAGATATGAAATACAATTACCAGTAAGGATGTTGAAGCAACTTGAATGATGCTTTTGGTTTAACAAAGATTCAAGAGCAGTATGTATGGAGCACTAAGAAGTCTTGAAAGAATAATTCTTTTGAGACTAATCAATAGTTCTCGAGTGGCAATAGCAACAAACCTATTTTACCCAATTCCATTTTGTGGGTCCCTAAAGTACAACCTGTTTCAAGAATGCCATATCGAAAGATTTGTGAGGCGCTGATGTAGGAATGAAGGAAGAAAATGCTTTTCTATTTCTCTGATGACAAGTGGCATCAAGGCCAAAAGTGTGCTAGACCCAAGCTATATGTTATGGAGGGTATGGAATCTATAGAGGATGGCAGTGGTTATACAGAATTAGAACTAGATCATTGATAGAAAATGATTAGGATGAAGTCATTGAACCTGCTCAAATTACCTCAATCTCAGTTCAAGCAATCATGGGTACACCAAGTCCTAAAACCATGAGGGTTATGGGATAGTTACAAAAGAAAGAAGTGTTGATAGTCATTGATAGTGGCAATACCCACAATTTTGTGGATAATGTGGTGGCCATTAACTCTAGCATATGCTTCCTAAAGTCTAGTCCTACGCAAGTCAAGATTGCCAATGGAGATGTGGTTAGCAACGAAGACATGTGTCGTGCAGTGAGAATTTAGACACAAGGCACAACATTGATTAAAGATGGAAAATCTCAAATTTGGCTGGATTAGAACATTGTAGCATGTTCTTGCACATGATTTCAGTTTAACCTCAAGAGAATTATGATAAGGAACCTAAGAAGGTAACAAATTTGCTGAGTAGCTTCGACAGTGTCTTTGAGGAGCCAAGTGGTTTACCCCCTCAAAGATCTTATGATCACCAAATTAATTTGAAGCAAGGGGTTTTGCCTGTGAGTGTGAGGCCATACAGATACCCTTACTATTAGAAAATTGAGATCGAAAAGATTGTTAAGGAGTTATTCCAATTTGGTGTCATAAGGCCAAGCAAATCTCTTTTTTCATCTCTTGTGCTATTGGTGAAGAAAGGGGATGACTCTTGAAGGATGTGCATCAACTACAGGGTGCTAAATGAAGTTACAATTAAAAATATGTACCCTATTCTTGTTGTAGATGATTAAATTGATGAATTATTTGGAGCAACAGTGTTTTCTAAGCTTGATCTTAGATCAAATTTCATCAAATTAGATTGAGGGATATGACATTGCTAAAACTATATTTAGAACACATGAAGGGCATTATAAATTTCTTGTTATGCCCTTTGGTCTCACAAATGCATCCTCAACATTTCAAGGCCTCATGAATGGTGTATTTAGGCCTTTCGTAAGGAATTTTGTACTTGATCTCTTTGATGATATCCTTGTGTATAGTAAGGATACAAAGTCTCAATGTGTACATCTAGCTATTTTGTTAGAAACTTTAGAGAAGAAGACATTATATGCAAAGAGATCAAAGCGTCATTTTGCTTGTGAAGAGATTAGAGTTAAAGTAGATCCAAAGAAACTGAAAGCTATAATCAGGTAGCTTGCACCAAAGAACGTGAAGGGTTTGAGGGGATTTCTTGGACTGGCTAGATATTACAGAAAGTTCATTGAATGTTTGGACTTATAGCCGCACCACTTACGAGTTTATTGAACAAATATGCTTTTGTGTGGAGCTTGAAAGCAACAAATGCATTTGAAGAATTGAAGGCAACTATCACTAGTCAACCTATTTTGGCACTATTAGACATCACAAAGGCTTTCATTATCGAGTGTGATGCTTGTGCAAATGGAGCTGGTGCTGTATTGATGCAAGATCAAAGAACTTTGGCTTTCATGAGTCGAGCTTTGAAATGCAAGAATTTAATGCTATCAAGATATGAAAATGAGTTTTTGTCTTTGGTGATTGCAGTTAAAAATTGGAGATTTTATCTTTTTGGTGGTGCTTTTGTGGTGAGAACAAACCACCATAGTTTGAAGGATCTGCTTGAGCAGAAAGTTGGCATAACTGCTCAACAAATGTGACTTTCTAAGTTTCTAGGCTATGAGTTTATACTTGAATATAAAAAGGGAGTGGACAATAAAGTAGCAAATGCTTTGTCTCGGAGAAATGAGTTTGTGATCCTATGTCCTTGATTGCAATCATTGTCCCTAATCCTACATGGATTGAGGAAATTTGAAAAGCTTATTGTTGAACCCAAGGTTTCAAGTCTCGTATTTACGTATAAATTTTGATGATAACAAATAATATTGAAAACTCAAGCTCAAGTTGTCTATGCATGAAGGGAGCTAAACACATCAAGAAATCAAGCATGAGCAAGAAAGATATCAAGTCTACAAATGAAGCTCATAGATTATTTTTGTACATCTCTTGATAAAATTAGAAATTGGATTAAGGCTCCAAATTACTCTTTTTTCTCATAAAACATCAAATTATTTTTTCCACATATACAAGACATTTTTAAATGTCTTAGTTTTGAAAATTATGTTTTTCACATGTGCATAACACCATCAAACAAAATAATTTCGAAAATTATATTTTTTTTTATAAAAACTTGATTTTATAAGATGATTGATTATCATATTTGACATGTGCATATTTTGTTTGAAAGTCTTGAAGGGAGGTGGTGTGTTTTTTTGACTAATGCAAAAGGTAGATGATTTTGTTTGAGAATCTTAAAGGGTGGTTGTGTGTTTTTTTGACAAATATAAAAGATAGATGATTTGTTTGAAAATCTTAAAGGGTGGTTGTGTGTTTTTTTGACATATGCAAAAAGAAGATGATTTGGTTTGAAAAATAAATCATGCTCATTTTGTCTTGTATGAAAAGCAAAAGATTAGGTTTGATTTTTTTGAAAAATGAATGGAGTTGTCTTTGACAAATGCAAAAAGGAAATGTTTTTATTTGAATTTTTTGAAAAGTGAATAGTGCTCTTATTTGACATGGGAATCTTTTCAAATTTGAAATTGAAGACTCATTTACCTATAAATAGCTCACTTGAGTTTTGCAAAAATCACAACAAGAGCTTACACATCTATTGCTAAATTTTGCATCATTCTTTCAAAGCTCTCATTCTCTCTTTTCTAAAGTTTTGAGCCTTAATTCTTGTTCTTGTTGAGAGAGATATAGTTTGTGCTGTATTGTTCTTATTTCACTCATTGAGGAGTGTTTTCTGATAGCCTACCCACTATCAATTCTTGTATCAGTAAGAGGGTGTGTATAACCCTTGTGTGTGTAGAAGGTGTTCTACACGGGAAATAGTTAAATCACCAAGTGTGAGGTGATTGGAAGTAAGAGGGTGTGTATAACCCTTGTGTGTGTAGAAGGTGTTCTACACAGGGAATAGTTGAATCACCAAGTGTGAGGTGATTGGAAGTGTAGAGGGTGTTCTACACGGAATCTTTGGAGCGGTGCTGCTCAAAGGTGTAATAGGTTTCTATCTCCACCTAAAGGAGATTGAATAGTGGATTTGGGAATCCTCAAGGGGTAGCTTGAGGCGAGGACGTAGGCAGTGGGGCTGAACCTCGTAAAAATACTGAGTTTGCTTTCTCTTACCCTACTCTTTATATTTCCTACTGCTTTATATTTTGGTTATATTTTATATTGTATATTTAGTTTATAAGTATTAATTTTTTAATATAACCCAATTCACCCCCCCTCTTGTGTTAGTCATCTGGGCAACAAGTGGTATCAGAGCTAGAGCTCTATTATAAGATTAACTATCTTTTGAGTTAAGATCTTATGGCTAACATTGCAGCTTCATTTGGTGAAGGTCAATCTAGCAGTCGGCCTCCACTCTTTTGTGGAGACAATTACTCATTCTGGAAAGTTAGAATGAGAATATTCCTTCAGGCTCAAGGTCGAGAAATCTGGAAATGTATTGTAAATGGACCTTATATTCCAACAAAAGTAGTTGATGGAGTAAAGGTCAAAAAGGAAGAAGAAGAGTTTAATCGTGAAGACGATAGACTTTATACTTTAAATTTAACTGCTATGAATTTATTATATAATGCTCTCAATGGTAATGAATTTAATAGAGTAATGACTTGTGCTACAGCAAAGGAAATTTGGGATAACTTGGAAGTTACTTATGAAGGAACTTCTCAAGTCAAGGAATCAAAAATTTATATTCTTACTCATGAATATGAAATGTTTAAGATGAATGATGATGAATCTATTTCTAGTATGTATACTCGTTTTACTAACATCATAAATAGCTTGACAGCTCTTGGCAAAGTTTA
Organism: Platycarya strobilacea; assembly: GCA_036898215.1. Taxonomy (NCBI): domain Eukaryota; kingdom Viridiplantae; phylum Streptophyta; class Magnoliopsida; order Fagales; family Juglandaceae; genus Platycarya; species Platycarya strobilacea. The sequence goes on from CM072555.1 coordinate 44,895,571, forward strand.
TTCCAAAGTGGAGATAGTAAGAAAAATTCTCAACTCTCTACCAAAACGTTGGGAATCAAAAGTGACAGCGATTCTTGAAGCTAGAGACCTCAAGAAGCTCGAAGTGAATGAACTCATCGGGTCACTTATCACCCATGAGTACACATTGAAAAGAGGAGAAGAAGAAGGAAAGTCAAAGAAGAGCTTGGCACTTAAAGCTGTTCCACATGAAAGTGAAAGTGATGAAGATGAGGAAAATGACGACAAAGATGAAGAAGTTGCGATGATAACAAGAAGAATTCAGAGGTTCTTAAAGAAAAATAAAACTCCTCCAAGGAAATCCTTCAATAAGTTTTCCAAGAAAGATTCAGGTAAAAATGACACTTTAATTTGTTATAAATGCAATAAACCCGGTCATATCAAGCCAGATTGTCCTCTGCTAAAGAAAGATCGAAACAAAGGCAAAAAAGCAATGAAAGCTACGTGGAATGATGATTCAAGTAGCTCAGATAGTGAAGCAAGCAATGGAGAATCAGGAAATCTTTGTCTTATGGCTAAAGATGACATTGAGGTAATAAATTTTGATAATATTGAAGATCCTTCATATGAAGAATTGCAAAATGTTTTAGAAGAAGTATATGAGGAATTTGAAAAATTGGGTATCAAGTATACTGTTTTGAAAAAGAAAAATTCTTCTTTAACAAACGAAATTGATATTTTAAGAAAAGAAAATATTGTTTTGAAAGATGAAAATTTTGAGTTGAAGAAAAAGAAAACTGATTTAGAAAATATTATTGAAAACTTTACGAATGGAAAAAGAAATTTTGAAAAATTTCTTGGTAGTCAAAGATGTGTTTTTGATAAGGCAGGCTTGGGATATATGCCAAAACAAAAATACAAACCTTATAAAAACTTCTTTGATAATCCTTCTACATCAAAGTCCAATATTCAAAATTCTTTTCATAAAAATAATTTTGTTAAAAAAAGATACTATTATAATCACTCAAGTTCTTCATATATGTCACATGCTATTTGCAATTTTTGTAATAGAAATGGTCATAATTATTTTGCTTGTCCTATTAGAAGAAAACATACAATGACTATTAGGGCCATATGGGTACCTAAAAATCTTATTTCTTCTAATACTAATAAATAAAGGACCCAAAGAACTTGGGTACCAGGAATTGTTTTTAATTGCTTTTGTAGGTATGCATGAAGTATTCTACAGGTAAAAATAAATGATTTTTAGATAACGGATGCTCAAGATACGTGACAGAAGACAAAACTAAATTCATTGACTTCACTTCTAAAGAAAAAGGATGTGTGATATTTGGAGACAATTCAAAAGGGAAGATCATGGAAATAGAAGGAAAGATCATCAAGACTTAGTACAAGATGCAACCAAATAGTGGAAACATGTGAAAGATCATCCAGCGGAATAAATTCTAGGAGAACCTTCACGAGATGTAAGTACTCGATCATCTTTTAGAAATATTTGCAATCATACTGCTTTTCTATCTTAGATTGAACCTAAAAATATTGATGAAGCACTTCTTGATGAATCTTAGATTCTAGCTATGTAAGAGGAGCTTAATCAATTTGAAGGAAATGATGTTTGAACACTTGTTCCTAAACCCAAAAATCATACTATTATTGGAACAAAATGGGTTTTTAGAAACAAGAAACATGAGTCCGGAGTCATTACTAGAAATGAGGCTCGACTAGTGGTCCAAGGTTTCAATCAAGAAGAATGAATCAATTATGATGAGACATATGCACCAGTCGCAAGATTAGAAGCTATTCGAATGCTACTTACATATGCTTGTTATAAAGACTTCAAACTTTTTCAAATGGATGTTAAAAGTGCTTTCTCAAACGGTTTTATAAATGAAGAAGCATATGCTGAGCAACCTCCAGGTTTTGAAAATCATATTTCTCTAAATCATGTTTTCAAACTCACAAAAGTACTATTTGGACTCAAACAAGCTCCTAAAGCGCGGTACGAGAGATTCAGTAGTTTCTTGATTGAAAAAGGCTTTTTAAGAGGAAAAATTGATACAACTCTTTTCATTATATACGAAAATGATGATATTCTTTTGATTCAAATTTATGTTGATGATATAATATTCGGTGCTACTAAGGAAAATATGTGCCAAGTTTTTGCTAAGACTATGCAGGAAGAATTTGAAATGAGCATGATGGGAGAGCTTATATTCTTTCTCGGATTGCAAATTAAGCAAGCAAAAAGTGGGATATTCATCAATCAAAATATACTAAAAAATTGCTGAAGAAGTTTGGGATGGAAGGTGCTAAGGAAACTGGAACACCAATGAGCTCATCCACTAAACTTGATAAAGATGAATCCGGTAAACTAGTTGATTCGAAGGTATATCGAGGTATGATTGGTAGCTTATTATATTTGACAACCGGTAGACCAGATATTATGTTTAGTGTATGTTTATGTGCACGTTTTCAATCATTTCCAAAATAATCTCATTTGATTGCAGTCAAGCGGATTTTTAGATATTTTGCCAATACCATTGACTTAGAGTTATGGTATCCTAAACACATTATTTCGATCTGATTAGTTATTCAGGTACCGATTATACTGGTTCTTTGAAATAAGATATCATTTTTTTGAGATCATGTGCAGAAAAGGCGATATAGTACTGGAGTTCACAAACACACACGATCAGTTAGCAAATATATTCACAAAACCCTTACCAGAAGATAGATTATTTATGATTAGAAGAGAAATAGGTATGATGCATGTTATGAATATCTCTTGAAAGATAGATCAGAGTTCATAAAAATAGAGAGATATTTTTTTAAATACTTTTACATAAACTTGAGGTTCTTAGCCTCATGTTTGAGACGCTCATTCTCTTCATACAATATCATGTCATCCCTATCCATGGGAACTGGCAAGCGGAATGAAGAATCCAATAGAGATTTCAACTTTTTATTCTTCTGCCGAAGGATTCCTTCCCTTGTGTGAGACTCTTGAACAATTCGTTGAAGTACAACAATTTGTTCTTTAAGCTTTTCAACCTCATGATTTTTGACTTGTAGCCGCTGGGAAAAAGCGACAATAGAGGATGAGTAGCGAGTCCCGAGACTCACCAAGTCGTAGATAGCATCGGAGTCTGGCTTATTAGCCAAACTGTTGTTCTCTTGCTGCAACATGGCGCCAATGGTAGCTGCAGAAAGGACATGAGATTGAGATGTAGAATACCTCATAGATGCATCTAGAGGAATGTTAGAAGAATAAGCCATTGAGAAAAGAATTGAAAACTTAAAGCGAGAATATTGAAGGAATGCAGATGAGTTATAGAGATGATAATAAGATTTTATGCAAATCGGATGAACTTTAAAAATTCGTTTTATAGAGATAGCATAAAGAACAAGACAAACTATTGTCTCTTCAAATCTTATTAGTCAAAAGAAATATAAGATATGCTGGACACACATTGTCAAAAGTTTTCTTACTAGAAAAACGGTTCTCTGCTCCTATCATGGCATTGACGGCCTTATGAGAGAAAATTGATGGTTGATGCGTCAAGGGTTCCTGATTCAAGTCTGGAACATTAGTGGAAGAGAATTGTTCGGCCATTCTATCGTTATGGAGAAACAGAATTTAGGTCAAGAAGCAATTTTTTTTGGTATCCGATAGGTGAAAATGATTTTTTTATAGAAACTCAGAGCCTTCAAATCCGTTTGTCAACAACATCAGGCGATTGATCTGCTTTCGCACCGACTACTAGAGCTAAGCCTCCAACCTTTACAGGTTTTGTCAGATACGCGTGGCTCCACACCGAATTGTCAGAGTTAGACTTCCAACATTTGCAGGTTTTGTCGGACATGCATGGCTCCGCACCGCATTGCCAAAGCTAGGCCTGCAGCTTTTGCTGTCTTTGTCGGACACGAATAATTTTAATTATTCATCTTCAAATCTCCGAAACATCTAATTCGTCAATAACATCAAGCGGATTTAAATCTTCTTCCGCACCGAGATGATAAAATTCGGTTTCAACGTTTACAACTTTTGTCGGACACGGGTGGTTCTAATTTCTACAGTCTCTACTAACGCAGCGTTTTATTTGTCTATTGGTTATTGCAGGAATATATCTTATTGATCTAATTATGATTCCTTTTTAATGATGCCAAAAGGGGGAGAAGTCTTATACTAGTATTATACTACCCTGTTATATATGCTAGAATCATGTTTATATTTTTCTTGAAATACTAACGCATATTTTCAGGGGGAGCTTAAGTATTACTGCAGGTCGCAGATTTCTACTAAGTATTTGTCATCATCAAAAAGGGGGAGATTGTTGAACCCAAGGTTTCAAGTCTCGTATTTACGTATAAATTTTGATGATAACAAATAATATTGAAAACTCAAGCTCAAGTTGTCTATGCATGAAGGGAGCTAAACACATCAAGAAATCAAGCATGAGCAAGAAAGATATCAAGTCTACAAATGAAGCTCATAGATTATTTTTGTACATCTCTTGATAAAATTAGAAATTGGATTAAGGCTCCAAATTACTCTTTTTTCTCATAAAACATCAAATTATTTTTTCCACATATACAAGACATTTTTAAATGTCTTAGTTTTGAAAATTATGTTTTTCACATGTGCATAACACCATCAAACAAAATAATTTCGAAAATTATATTTTTTTTTATAAAAACTTGATTTTATAAGATGATTGATTATCATATTTGACATGTGCATATTTTGTTTGAAAGTCTTGAAGGGAGGTGGTGTGTTTTTTTGACTAATGCAAAAGGTAGATGATTTTGTTTGAGAATCTTAAAGGGTGGTTGTGTGTTTTTTTGACAAATATAAAAGATAGATGATTTGTTTGAAAATCTTAAAGGGTGGTTGTGTGTTTTTTTGACATATGCAAAAAGAAGATGATTTGGTTTGAAAAATAAATCATGCTCATTTTGTCTTGTATGAAAAGCAAAAGATTAGGTTTGATTTTTTTGAAAAATGAATGGAGTTGTCTTTGACAAATGCAAAAAGGAAATGTTTTTATTTGAATTTTTTGAAAAGTGAATAGTGCTCTTATTTGACATGGGAATCTTTTCAAATTTGAAATTGAAGACTCATTTACCTATAAATAGCTCACTTGAGTTTTGCAAAAATCACAACAAGAGCTTACACATCTATTGCTAAATTTTGCATCATTCTTTCAAAGCTCTCATTCTCTCTTTTCTAAAGTTTTGAGCCTTAATTCTTGTTCTTGTTGAGAGAGATATAGTTTGTGCTGTATTGTTCTTATTTCACTCATTGAGGAGTGTTTTCTGATAGCCTACCCACTATCAATTCTTGTATCAGTAAGAGGGTGTGTATAACCCTTGTGTGTGTAGAAGGTGTTCTACACGGGAAATAGTTAAATCACCAAGTGTGAGGTGATTGGAAGTAAGAGGGTGTGTATAACCCTTGTGTGTGTAGAAGGTGTTCTACACAGGGAATAGTTGAATCACCAAGTGTGAGGTGATTGGAAGTGTAGAGGGTGTTCTACACGGAATCTTTGGAGCGGTGCTGCTCAAAGGTGTAATAGGTTTCTATCTCCACCTAAAGGAGATTGAATAGTGGATTTGGGAATCCTCAAGGGGTAGCTTGAGGCGAGGACGTAGGCAGTGGGGCTGAACCTCGTAAAAATACTGAGTTTGCTTTCTCTTACCCTACTCTTTATATTTCCTACTGCTTTATATTTTGGTTATATTTTATATTGTATATTTAGTTTATAAGTATTAATTTTTTAATATAACCCAATTCACCCCCCCTCTTGTGTTAGTCATCTGGGCAACACTTATGACAAAGATGCTAATGTTAAGCAGCATATAGAAGAAATACAGCAAGGCCAATCCTCTTCAAAACTGACTTTTAAGCCAAGTATCCTCTTTAAGAAGGGAAGGATTTATATATTCCAAATTGCCCATAATTAAAACTGAAGATCTTACACTATGTTCATGCTAGCCCATTAGAGCACTGGTATTGGATTAGCCAAAAATTTTCTTCAAATAGTACAACTTTGCACAAATATAAAAAAAAAAAAAAAAGTGCCATGTTTGATCAAAAATGAGGAAAAAAGTGTAGAAAAATTTGAAGAGTTTTGATGTTTTACTATTCACTTTTCAAAATAAAATGTAACTTTTTACCTTTTGCTACATTCAAAAGTGTCATTTTTTTTTTATCAAAAATGACACTTTTTTTTTTAATATTTGTGCAAAGTTGTACTTTTTAAAGAAAATATTTGGCTAATCCAATGCCAATGCTCTTAGCTGAACACTTAGAATTTCATAAATCCTTACATAGGGTAGAACATATTTTTATTTGCCTGGTCTAAAGATTTAGGTGAAGAGATTTCTTAGAGAATGTCAAGTGTGTCAAAGAAATAAGGGTGAGAATAGATTATTGGCTGGTGTATTACAACCTTTACCCATTTCTCAACAAATATGACTTATGTATCTATGAATTTTATTGAGGGATTGCCTCTATCAAATGGACTATTTGTGATGATGGTGATTGATATACTATTGAAATATATACATTTCTGAGCCGTGAAACATCTCTTTATAGCAGCCACTGTTGCTACATTATTTCTCAATAACATCTTCAAACTACCTGGGTTGCCCATTAGTATTGTTTCTGATCGAGGGGCCTCTTTTACAAGTTCCTTTTGGAAGGAATTCTTCAAGTTATAATTAGTAAACATGTTTTAAACTTTTACTCCTCGGCTTACCATCCTCAAGCTGATGGTTCAACTGAGCCAGTAAAAAGTGCTTGTAACATATTCTTAGATGTTTCTCAGGTGACAAACAAAGAGGTTGGCTTGATTAGCTACCACTTGCAAAATGGTGATATAATACCACCTGTCATGGTTCAACAAGAAGGACACCATATGCAGTAGTGTATGGTGTCCGCCCTGTAAAATTGCAACAGTATATACTTGGCTTATCTTAGAATCAAGTTGTGGAGGAGTTGCTTAGAATAAAAAAGATGTTTTAGTAGTTTTGAAGAACAACCTGGTATTGGCTCATGGAAGGATGAAACCGGTTTTTGAGAAAAGGCACACTAAAGGAAATTTTATTGTGGGAGATTGGATCTATTCAAGTTTTGAGTCTTTTAGGTGAAGTTTTCTGATAGTTAGAAGAAGTATGAGACTAGCATCAATTCTTTTTGGCCCATTTCAAATTACAAGCAGAATTGGACAAGTTGCATGCAGATTGAGCTTGCCACCTCAATCTTGTTTGCATCATGTTTTTTATGTATCTTCTTTAAAGACGAAATTGGGCCAACATATTTCTCCTATAGAGAAGAAGTAGAAAGGTGAACAAAAAATCTATTGTGGAGGTTTTGGTTCAATGGTTAGAGGGTGCAACAGATAAAGCAACTTGGGAGTCATACTAGAAGCTCAAGGAAAAATTTCTCCACCTCGTGGGAAAAGTGCTCTGAAGGGGAGGAGTGTTTAAGAAGTTATTGTGGAAGTGTTAAGAAGTTGTATGTGAAGAAGGTGCAATGCAGGAGTTATTGTGAGGTTAAATGGCATGAAATAACATGGTTACTTAGTTAACATGTCATACAGGTTGTTGTCGGGGGTTAAGTAGGACATCTTCATATTAGATTGTAAGTGAAGGGCTTGAGTAGTGCGATGTTCTTGTGAGTTTGGAGGTCTATTAAACTAAGAAACAATGTTGTTCTTAACTCTCCAACTATAAAAACAGACTTGAATCAATGGAAAGGCTATGCATAAAGTTTACTTATTTCATTTTCACATCTTTTTGATATTTCTCCCCTCTCTTCTCTTTACTTTCTTTCATTTTGGAGATTGACCATCTCAAAGTAGTCACTATATGGGCCCATTACATATTTTTCTCTCCTCTTTCCTCTAACCTCCCACATTTATTGCAATTCTTTTTCCTCACCATCATTCTGCTCACCAACAGACCACGCTCACTTTCTAAGTGCAGAGAACATTCTCATTCTCTGCTAATGAATTTATGTGATTGTGACTGATTTGATTGTGCGGCAGTTTGTGGATTTTAAAACTTGTTTTGTTGTGGAGTCTCCTTGTTGAAACAGTGTCAAACAGCGGTAAACCCTTCTCTCACTCACTCTTTGATTCTCACTCTCACATACTCACCACATCGGATTTTACTTTCTATTCCAGTATCACACACTAGATTTTACACTAAAAAAGTCTCCCACATAGGTCACTTCCCACTTTCTTTTCTCCCTTTTGTCCATCACTTCTGTAAAGGAACCAATGTTGGCAAGCAACTTTACTTTTCTATTTGTATTTCATTATTATTGAGTGAATATTCTTGGCAACACAGTGCTCTCTCTTTGAGCCCTATGGTTCTCACTTATGCAAAAACTCACTTTATATTTAAGTTGTAAGGAACTAAGGGCCACCAAAGGCACTCACACACTAACAAGGTATGTCTCAGATGATTCACCCATTTAATAAGTTCTGATGAATTAAGTTCCTACAAACTAAGGGACAATAGTGTTTGATTTTTTATTTTAATTTCATCTCCTTATCACAGAGCATTGGAATCAGCCTAAATAACGTCAGCTCGCTCTAAATTCGATGGGTCACCATTTAAAATTAGGTATAATAATTTATCTCCACTTTGCATTGTACTGTTGTGACTATAGATTTTGATGATAAATCTTTGATGTATATGAAGTTAGGGTGTTGATTTGTTGTAGTGTTATTGGGCTTTGTGTTGGATTGAAATTAAGGTTGTTTGTGTTGTTGGTAGAATTGGTTATTTGGGGTCATTATGTGACCATTTGTGGTTTGTGTTGTGATATGGAGTTATGTGATTGTTTGGACTTACTAGTTAGTTGTTTTGAGCAATATGTTGGTTGTGTTGGGGTTTATATATTGATGTTTTAAACATTGGTTATAGTGGATTTATAAATGACTTTTGGAGTTAAGTTACATCAATGTTTTGAGTTGGCTTGTTCTTGCACAAGATTAATTGATAGAGTTAAGGTGTGTTTCGTTGTTAAAACTTAGTGAATGTGTTTTTGATTTAGGTGGTAAGACTATTTGAGGTCAGACACAAGACTAAGATAACATTGCAGGAATCAAGTGGGGTTCGTATATTAAACTTTGCATAAAAAAAAATATGGACTGAGTTAGATTTGCGAAAAAAAGTGCATGTTATGTTTTGAACAGAAAGGTAAAAGCAAACCCAGTCATGTGTTATGCATTACTTCTTGTGGTGCTCACCTATGGGGAAAGTTCTATCCCTTTCCACGTTCTTCATTGAGGTGCATGCTAACTTGGACAAGCACTCTCTCTATATTTTGCTTGCCAAGAAGGAAAGCATTTTGATTACCATAATGCTCCCCATGTTGCTCACCCGAGATGATCACATTCCCTTCTCACGCTACATGTTAAGGTGGCAAGTTCTTTGTCTCCCTTGGTTCATGTTAAGAATAGCAAGCAATTTTGTTTTTCATTGTGCTCGCCTGGGAGACATGCTCTTTCCCTCTTTGTGATGTTCACAAAGATGGCAAGTATCACACTCCTTTACGATGCTCTCCAAGATGGCAAGCATGTTCCCCTCGATGCTCGATTGGTAGCAAATACTTTACTTTTCGTAAATAATTATGCACCAGCATTACATGTGCGATTCTCAACCTAGTAATTTAAAAGGTAGTTAGCCAATTCTTTTTTCTTTTTTTTCCCTTTCTTTTGATTAAGTATTGATTGAGGTTTTCCAAGTACTTGTGGGTACCCCATGCATATATATGTGTGTGAGTGTGCACGCACGCGTTCTCTCATTCACATGGAGCTAGTGCTACCGATCATCTCTAATGTTAAGGTGTGCATAAATCATGTTTTAATATGCTAATATAGGCATCATACACTAATATTTGTATACTTGTGTCTTATCTAATTAGTTTAAAATGAGGATCTAGGAAAATGATGAAGTTTCAGTAAGGAGTTGACAAAGGTGGCATCGTCTGTGTAGGCCAAGAGGTCCCGACGAAACTGTTAGAGACCCCTACCACATTTGTTTCTTTTTTTTGGTACGCAACATCACAGTGATTGCCTTTGGCACACCCTAGGCACTCATGAGTTGCGGCTACTGAAGGATGTGTAAGAGAAGTAACCGTAGGCTAAGGCAAGACAAGCACCATAAACATAGGTTAAGACATCGCCGACATATTTGTCAGAAACTCACACCACATTAGTTACCTTTCTCTTGTATACTACTTTGCATTAAATGCCTTAGGCGGTTAAAGCATGAAGGTGACGTGATTTCTTCCTGACGACGAATAAAGGATGCTCCCCGTATCTAGTATAAAACTATACCACCAGGTACCTACAAATTTAGGCAATAACTTTATCAAAATTTCGATAGAAAAAGTTGATTTAGGCCACCCTGAAGTATTAACAATGTATAGAGGCTAATCAAAAAGAATAACTGCACTCAACATATTTGTGTCCAAGTCGACGGATAGGTGCCTTCCCTTTTATAAGGTGTTGCAAAAGGCCCAAAGCTGAAATGACTAATACAATAGGGAATTTCAGGCGTTGGATTCTTGCCTTGCCAATTCTCTCATTCTAAGCCAAGCCAAGCCAAGTCGGGGGGACGTCTTGAGCTTATACTTGTCGGTCTCGCCACATGCAGTGTCCTCGGTGTTAATTTGCAACAGAGTGGGCTAACAAAGGCCAAATTATTACACCAACCAGGCCTTTTGGGTGTTAAGGTGACATACTTGCACATAGAATAGTTTATCTTTGTGTTGGTAACGACAACCAGGTGTTTGCAACCATACTTCCATGCTTACCTAATATATGTCCTCACATAAATTCTTGTGAAGAAAATCCTCCAACGACCGAAAGTATTAGGTCGATTGTCAATTGCACTGTGAGCTAAGTGAGTTTGACATTAAATATATCACTTGGAGCACTTTGAAGGGGTAGGTGCTAGTAAACTTTGTGGCAAAGTTTATTGGTTTTCCAATAGAGCATAATATGAACCATCCTTGAAGCCTTGGCATGTCTTTGTAGACGGCTCTTTGATGTCGGGTTGGTGAGAGAGTAAGGGTGCATATTATTTCGGATGGAGAAGGAGAGTTCAACGACACCATTCGATTGGCATTCAAGACCACCAACAAGGAGGCAAAGTATTAGGTGCTTTTGGCTAGGTTGATGGTTACAGCATCTCTTGGGGCTGAGGAGATAGAGGCAAGAGTATTAGTCAATCAAGTTTGAGGAGAGTTTGCAACAAAAGGTGAAAGGTTGAGAAAATATTTATAGGGAGTTGAAAAAAGACATGCCAACTTCTGATACTTTCAACTTCATTAGGTCCCGAGGATTGAAAATCAGAAAGTCGGTAGGCTAGCCAAAGCTATGTCTGTAACACCCACCCTTCTTCTCTTTAATGCTTAGCGAATCTCGAGGATGTAATTTATTATAAGTTTGAAATGATGTGACAGTTTACTCCTCTCTCCCTCGAATGAGCACAAGTATAAATGTACGTGCCGAACCCCAATGGATTGTTTAAGAAGATAAGAGTTAATTTTAAAATATGCCAAGTGTTTTAATGCTCTCAAATATTTTAAATGTCATGAAAGTATTTTATGAGGGTATTTTCAGTATTATTGGACCCAAGCCTGATTTTAAGAAAAACACAATTATAATATTTTGAAAAGCTCTAAAATATTATAATTGTACGAAATCATTTTATTAACATGATTTTAGTTATTTAAAATATTATGAGATTTAAATTATGTTTAAATCTCTATTTTGAATATATGGATTTACATCTACAGCCTCTCCCTTCGCCGATGAACTCCCTCCGACGAACTCAGCTCTAGTAGCCTTCTCCCTTGCGAACAGAAAGCCAAACCCGAAATGGGTTTCAGCTTCACCATACCTAGCTTTTCCCATCGTCGTGCGCCACCCCACGATGTCACCACCGCCTCCTCGAGCTCCCTTGTCCACTATTGACTCAGACCTAGTGAACCCGAGTCCCTCATGGCAACCCATTTGCCTATCTCTCCTCCACTCGAAAATGGGTATGAAATCCATGGGTTTCACCACCTAGTGTCGCCATGACGCCACCACAAGTCTCACCTCTACCACCACGAGCTTCTACTATCTCCATTGACCTCCCCCTTAGCTCCACATGCCAAGCCACAGCCCCCACCGTCCTATACTCTCTCACTCTCTCAAGCATGGATTTACACTTTCAAGTTAGATCTACAGTCCTCTGACCATCATATGGCCTCACCTCCACCACCATTGAATTTTCCTTCCTTTGGTGAGCCTCCCTCTAACTCCCCGTGACCAACCGAGCATCCAAGCCGCCACACTCTCCCTCACTCTGTCAAATGCACTATACACGGCACGTGTCTTCGTGTGTGCTACCATGCACCACCATGAGACCACCACAAGTTACCCAAGACCACCTTTAACCCACCTATAGTCCTCGAAACCCAAATTGCAATGGTACGTGGTTGACTGCCCTTGTTCACAGTGTTAGCTGCCAAGTGTGACCCTTCCACCGTCACTCACGAACACCCCACCATGTTGGCCACCCTTGCACGTCCTAAATCTAGTAGTCAAAACTCTAGATCTAGATCCTAACATAATCTCATTTCGAGGTCACGACACTGATTTTGATAAAGTGGTTATTGCTTAAGCTAGTGCCTTCTAACGCCACTAGCCGTGCTAGAAAGCGAGCAACGTATGGGTTTATCCCGCGGTGGTATAACTCTGTCTCTTTCTCTCTCTCTCTTGTATTTATGAATTAATTATAAGTTGATTGGTTGGCTATGTTGTTAGTATTGTGGAGTTCACTGGATAGTAGTGAAGTTGGTTGGCTGTATATGATGGTCGTGGTTGTGTAATAAAGTGTTGGAAATTATGCTATTAAGTATGGATGTGTTGTGTGTGCTGTTGTGGTGAAATGACAGGTGTTGTTAATGAAGTACATATGGAGTGTACTTTAGGAGGTAAAATGATGCGCCATGTAGCGTGCATCGTATAATGGCATGGCGTGATATAGTTGTAAAAAGAGTACACGTAGAATATATTCTATAGGATAAAGCGATAAGCAGTGTGGCGTGCATCATATGGTATATAGTGTAACATGTTGTGAATGGAGTACACATTGAGTGTACTCCATGGGATAAAGCAAAGCACTATGTAGCATGCATAGTATGATGATGTGGCATGGTGTTAATTGAAGAGAGTGCACATGGACTGTACTTTATGGGGCGAAGCAATGGCCGTGTGGTGTGTATCGTATGGTATGTATCATAGTATGTTGTGGGAAGAGTACACATGAGGTATACTTTACGTGGTATGGTATTGATGAAAAGGAGTACGCGTTGAGTGTACTCCATGTGATGTAGTCATGATGCACTATAAATCGTATCTTGAAGATTGGATGGTTGCGTAATTGAGGAACATAAAGTTTGTAAAGTGTCAAAAATTAAAGAACAGTGTCTCAAAATAATTGTGATGTGATCGTGTGGTCACAGTGATGGAAGTCACCATTTTGCAGTGTATGGATGTTGTACATGGGAAGTGTTGGAAACTGTGAAACAATATTTAGAGTAGTTGTGATATGACCAGTAGTTGACATGTGTCACTGTGTAATTGTATTATGTTTTGGAGTATGTGCCAAGCAACATAATCACATAATAGTGACGTAGTGAGAATGTGACGCGAGAATCTATAGTCATGTTGAGTCAAAAGTGATGTTGAAGTCACATGGCTAATGCTATGTGAAATAGTGGAAAATGATGTAGCTCAATAGTAGTCTCGAACTACATGATACAATGGAGATACAGTTGAGAAGAATGTTATTATGTCAAGTGTCGGATGAACTTGTAAAGGGCCGAAAAACAAGAAAGTCTTGACAACCGATATAAAGAAGGTTGTTATTGATATATGGTGTTTGTTTACACAAGTAGGTGATCAACATATTATATGTTTATCTTAGGTAATAAGGAAGTAAGGTACTGATTGAGTCTAATTATTTCACATTTTATGCATTTAAAAGCAATACATTATTTGATTATTGTATGATATTATTATTGGTTTTAGATGAAAAATAGTTATAAGGTGTAAATCTAAGTTGTGATTAAAATTCCTTAGTAGCATACTTTATGCTTGATTTATAATTAACTTGTGATTTATTTGAACAATGTATCTTTATATGCACAACATATTTTTGATTTTTCATTTAGTGCAGTATTAGTTGACTTTGGCTTTATTTTTAAAACAAGTGATTGGCTTTTGAAAACAAAACTCACGCACAAATGAAGCAAAAGAAAAGAAAATATAATGGAAGTGTGCTTTTGCTTTTTCAAAGCAAGCTCTAATGTCCTTTTATTTTATTTTATTGACAAGGATACAACATAGGTGCAGCCTTTTTGTCTTTCTTGTGAGTGAGACAGCAGATTAAGCAAAGGGGTTAGCGATCTTGTTTTTAATGACAGCAGGCCAGCAATAGTCGGAAGTCTATTGGGGCTTCAATTCAACACGCAATTGAGGTCAAAGCAGCGGTTGCAATACGCAACATATAAGATGTTCTATTTCATTCTTGTGCGTTGGGTTAATGGATGATCCTCTGGGTGTTATTTCAAAGTTCAAATCGAGCAAGTACGTTATGCAGGTTTGTTGAAGTAACAACAGCATTTTGGCAGAAAAAGCTAAAGAGAAAGTCACGCAAAGGTTGGTGAATTGCAAATGCAACAAGTAGCAAGCTCTATTCTTGTCTTGGTTTTACAACATGCAAAACCTGCACCAACTCAATTCAAATTGCGGACCCATCACTGAAGCTTCACTAGCATGCTTCATAGTTAATCTTGCTTCTTAAGCGAAGACCCTTGCACTGATTTTCGCCAGCCCAATTACACGGCAGCAACTCACGGATATTTACCTCAGCATGGCCCCTACACTAAATATTTCCCCTTCTGCAATTCCAAAACATGCAGCAGCAAGTTGGTACTTCGTTTACTTGTTTCGGACACAATATTCCTATTTGCAGCAAAAGAAGCCTTGGTTCTTACATGAAAATAGCAGATGGGTAGCTAGGACTTGCGGAGGAGAAAACGGGAAGGGAAAAACAAAAAACACTCGACTTTTGCTAGAGGAATTCGCAGACCAAGCTTTTGGTCGAAGCTCCATAGTTCTTGCCCTTATTTTCATTTTTTTAGTTTCAGTTTCAGTTCTTATCTTTTTAAGATCCATAGACCCCTTGGCTAGATTCAAGTCTCTTTTCTTTATATATTCATGTATTCATTTTGAACTTCATTTACTGTTATTGCAGTAGTTTATTTATGCAGCTTGTTTAGTATTTTTGGTTCACTCTCCATAGCGTGTACTCGACACTTCTCTTATTTACAACAGCTTGTTCTTTGGGACGTTTGTATTTATCTTGGGCACTGGAGTGTATTGTTATTTCATATTTGTTTCGGCAGCTACCATCCATTTTAGTCGGTCTTATTTCAGCATTTCAATTCAGTAGCTTTTGTTTTTTTAACCCATGTTTTAATGTTTGTCCTTGGTTCATTGTTTATTCGGTGCTTTCCATTTAGTCATCTCAGTAGCCTATATTCGGTGCTTTCCATTTTTTTATGAGTTTCTAGAAAATCCCATTTAGTCATCTCAGTAGCCTATATTCTCAATGCATGCTTTTGTTCGTTAACCCATGTTTTATGTCTTCCGCTCCAATTGTTATTTTCATTCCTAGTACTGTATTTTTGGTAGCTCAATTCAATATGAGTTCAATTTGCATCCGCACTTAGTCCCATTTGATTTATCATATTCTCTATTTGCTTTCGCCTAATGGTGTATGTGTTCTGCCAGGTTATTATTTCAGTAACATTGTTAACTTACTTGTTAGTTGGTGCTTGTAGATTTTAGATTATAGTTTCATTTTATTTTTGGTAGTGGGTGAATTTACATATTAAATTAACTGTTCCCTGAGGAAATGACTTAGGGACTTCCTTATTATTACTTGACAACTCTTATACTTGAGAATTAATTCTAAAACACTCTTTAGAGCGAATCAGGTACATGTGTATCTGGTGAGATATGTGTACAAATGAATTTACCATATGTAATGAATACTCTACCCTAAACAAGGGTATGCGATATTTTAGTCCCAAAGTTAGATTAAAGTTGCATAGTATGCATGTATGAGAATGAAGATGATGATAACACCTAGGCTTGGATGTCGTAGTGTCATATGCATCGACGAAGATTGGGATGCATGACTTTGTCGATCTAAGTCATGCATCGAGATGAGGTTAATAGGAAAAGTAATGTATAGATCTTAGTGTCTTGATCTTAAGGTGAATCATGAGATTCATTTTAGTGGATAAACACTCAACGTCAGAAATTTAATTTGGAAGAAGTATTGTTCTTAAGTGGATCTTCGAAGGTGAAGCATAATAAGGGTGACGTGAGAACCCAATGATAGATGGGAAGTGTCCTAAGTGAAGTGTAGATATTTTTCTAGTATAGTTGCTTGTGTACTAGATAGATATTAATGTTAGTTGTGTATGCATGTAGATTAATTGCCATTTGACACGCATATGACTAGACTGCATGGTATGAGAATAGCAAGGAGTTTAGGTAAGTATTATGTTCATACGATTCTAGAGCTTTCTAAAAATGTAAGAATGAAATGAAAAGAAACTGAAAATGCTTCTCTTTCTGATGTTCATGAAAATGAAAAAGAGTCACGCTTTACGAAAAGATGCTAAGTATAAGTGTTAAAGTATATATACATATGAACCTTTGTTTGTAGCCTCTTTTATTTCATCCTAAGTACGTAATTATATGTATGTGATTAGTTGTCTATACGTAGTAGCTATTGGATGTATTGTTTTCAAAAATAAAATGAAAACTTGATATTTCTGTCTCATGATTTTATACATCGATGCTTTTATGGATGCCATAAAGTGTTTGTTTTAAATATTCCCCTACAAACTAAAGCATGCCATGAATTGATGCCATATGATGATCATACGATGATGTCTATGTCCCGACGATGTTTAACTTCATGCATATGCCTTCTAAATGATGTTTTTCTATAAATGTATTGACTAAGAAAAGAAAAAGAAATAAAGAAATGAATGATGAACGAACGAACAAAATAAATAAATAAATGCATGATGGGTACCACAGAAAATGGTAGATTGCAATGCCAAAACATAGTGCTGGTAGTGCACCAATATTGTGGACCAAAGAATATATTCTCAACTTGAGGCCACAGGCAAAATCAAGATCCAAAAGTTGATCCTCTAATCCAAACACACGGAGAATAATAGTATGCAATGTCTAAGCAAAATTAATAAGTATAAGAAGCATCTTCAAAATTTTTATGAAATGAAGGCACTGCACGAGGTGGGAGAAACGATATTTTACAAATGAAAAGAAAACCGATGTTTTTCATGAAAACCCCACCTAGTGATGTTTTAGAAAATGAATGCACATATGGTCATATATGTATGTGTGTACGTATGTATGAGTGATGAATGCATAAATGAAAACCTATGCTGTTATATTTTAATGGTATGATGTAATGCTTATTGAATATTCGATTCATTTTAATTTTTATGTATGCTCTTTTCCAAATAAAAATTGAATGAGCATAACATGTCAAGACGGAGATGGCCCAAGGAGAAGAGCACGATAGTTTAGGCATGAAAAGAAAAATATGAAAGACGTTCTTATTTTATAAGTCAAAACCTTTTTCCGTTGTCAACTTCGTTTATCATAAAAGTATATTTTATTTTATAATGTGGAGTCTTGCACCCTGGGTAATTGAAATATTTTAAAATAATAAAATCCATCCTCATTTTCTAAAATTATTTTCCAAAATGAAAAAGGACAGACAACTTAAGTAGCGATTCCACCATTTCCAGGGAGGAGTTGTTACAATGTCTGGGCAAGAAGGTTTTTTCCTACCCAAAGAGACTATAGTTAGAATTGTGAAAGTCCCTGTGATAGGAGTTGAAGCCTTTGAGATAAAGGCAACAATACTTGAATAGGTCGACAAGCTGTCGGAAAAAAAGTAGGAAGTAAGGAAAGTAAAATATAGAGCAATATGGTTCACCTTGGTAAATTATATGTGGTATATGTGGGGTTATTCCACTCCCCTCTTGAGATGTGTTTCATAGTAGGAAACACATTATGTGCTGGCAAAGATACATGAAAGAATTTGCGGGAACCATTCTTGTGGAAGATTATTAACGTAAAAGTATTTAAGGCAGGATAATACTGGCCCCATACCCTTAAATAGAGAGAAGAATTTGTTTGAAAATGCTAGAAGTTCCAGGAGTTTTCTTCAAAACCTTATTGTTGCCTAATGAGCTAAAGTCTATCACATCGCCGCGGCCTTTTATAAAGTGGGGAATCGATCTAATTGGTCTTTTTCCCTTGGCAAGGGTGGGGTGAAGTTTGTGGTGGTATTAATAGATTACTTCACCAGGTGGGTAGAAGTTGAATCCCTGATGACCATAACAGTAAACAACATCACATGTTTCTTGCGGAAGGTTGTTATGTGCATATTTGGAATTCCTAAAGTAATTATATCAAAAAATGGAAGGCAACTTGATTGCGGTAACTATCATGATTCGTATCAAGAGATAGAGATTGAGGTCAAGTAGTCGTCTCCAGAACTTGATTGCCACTAGCAAGGCTTTGCTTGGCATCCTTAAGAAGAAGCTAGGTAACAAGAAGGGAGCATGGGCCAAGGAGTTTCCAAGTGTACTATGAACATACCAAATTATAGTAAACACCCTAATAGGAGAGATCCCCTTCTCCTTTACATATGAGCATGAGGCTATCTTGCCCATGGAAATAGGGATGCCTATTTATTGTGTTTAGCATGATTCAAAAGTAACGATGGTAAGTTAGAAGTAGAACTCCATATTTTGAGGGAAAAAAAAAGGATGGAGGTAGAAGTAAAGATGGTGGCCCATAAGAGAAAGGTGGAGCAAAGCTTCAATTGGCGCATCCGATCTAGATCCTTTAAAGTAG